>OU974069.1:32989296-33481506 GCA_918843875.1 Diadumene lineata
AACTTTATTCAGGTTTCATGCAACTGGCCCATGAGTTCCTGGAGCACTATCAGTACAAAAATGTGCAGTGTTATGTGTGTTTTGCCCTAATCACTGCAGGTTAATGTAACATACCAAAAACAACTAGAGTGAAAAATAGTGGTCATAGCAATTGTAATAGACATGTTGAACATAGTCTCTAGACATATGAGTTTGATTTCATGGGCAATTATCACATTATATTGTCATTTTACGTTGATGACTACTGGCATTCTTTGCATATCCTCCTCTTTCATAATCAAATTCTTAATCCCTTTGGAGATTAACAGTGAGAACAATTTGTGCTAATTGCACTTAACAAAAAAGTAAGCAAAGCATTTTGGTATTTGTAGTATATGACACCATTATAATGAAAATCCCTTATTGACACAATTTAAGTATTATCAAATGAAATAGAGTGCAAACACTAAATGTGCGCAACAGTTGTCACTATTTAGCAGTAAATAGCACTAATTAAACAAAAGAAAACAATAGAATTAGCATAAAATAACACTATTTAGTGGTATTTATGTTGCACGATGTTGCACACTTTTAGTGCATGCACTAAGATTCACTATCTTCCTGGCCATTACATAGTTTTTTAGACATACTTTCTGCTCAGAACTGAGAGGAAGGATTGGGTAATTTGTGTTGCTGTAGATCTAACTTTAGAATTATTATATTATTATCACCTCATATCCAAAGGACACCGCCATTACTGTGATCAGGATACCAAAAAATGCTTCAAGTTTTCTTAGCCCTATAGATCACAATAAAAAGGATAACTAATTCTGATTGGATAAATTAGTATATACATTATTCTTGACCATTTAGTTTTAAGGAATGTAGGATATATGATGATGATGTTTATACTGTCTTATACATGATGTCCATCAAAGCGTATGTGGTCAAGTAAGTATTTACATATTAATTATTCAGAAACATATAATTTACATCATTGAGAATATTTTCAGATAAACTACTATTTATTTACATATACACAAGTTTGTTTTAGATTGACGGAAGGTTACAAGGAAATAAGAAAGAAAGGGGATGAAAAAGGTAATGAAAGAAAATGGAAATAATGAAGGAAAGAAGGACAGAAAGATGGCAGGAAAGTTCTACTGAAACGTTTGAAAAGAAAACAGAAGAGAAGAATGAAATGGAAAGAAGAAAAGATAAACACAAAGGATGTATAGAGGGAGTTGCAAGGGAAAAAAGTAAGAAGAAAGAAAAGACAGAGTGAGTCCATGCAAAATTCTGGATTAAATTTATGAATAGAAGCAATGACTCTAAACTGTCTCATCAAACAATAACTGATAGCCTAACAGACACCACAAACAAATTCAGCTGGACAGAAAAAATGCAATTTCACCTAAATAAATTAGGCTTCACTTACATGTGACAAGAAAACATTAATGACAGAATACCAAATCTCCCAAGTAATGAAAATTATCAAACAAAGAATTGGAGACCAAAAAATTCAAATCTGGCTTGCTGAATTACAGAATGATTCTGGTAGAAAGGGCTCACAGAAAAACAAACTTAGAACATACAAAATATTCAAAAAAGATTTTAAGCAGGAAGAATATCTAAAAGAAATCAAAAATATCAAACATAGGATATGTTTTACAAAACTAAGAATAAGTGCTCATTGCTTACAAATTGAGAGAGGTTGATATACGAGACCATACACAAATCCAGAAGATAAATTGTGTAAACAATGCAATAATGGCATTGAAAATGAACTGCATTTCTTACTAATTTGTCCCTGTTATGCAAGTGAAAGGGATGAACTATTCTCTATATTAATCAACAAAAACAAGCAATTTAACTCTTTCAGTAATAACGACAAATTTGAATATATTATGAATGCAACAAAAGGCAACCAAAATTTAATAGCTATAGTAAATATATTCGTCACTGCCTTCAAAAAGAAACAGCTAATGATCACTTACACAATCATGTATATATTTATTATATAATGTTGTGTGTAACTTTTGTAAATTCTATGTTTATGTATTATGCACACTGTATGTAAATATTTTTCCCTTTCTTTTTTTAATTTTATTTTATTAACCACATTTAACTGAAGACATTTGCACTGAGGAGGTTAATAAAACTATCTATCTATCTATCATGCAGACAAAAGGAAAGCAGAAAGGGGAAACAAAGCAAAGGACGAGGGAAAGAAGAGTGAGCTTATAATGATGAAGCAGAAAGGTCCTACAGGTCTGAGTAAAAGGAAAGATGGGATAAATATTTGGTGTCAAGGGAAGAAATGATGTATAATAATGTACATCAATAAATTGACTAAATAATACCAAGCCAAAGTAATATCAAAACATCTATTACATGTAGATACATACCATATTTATCCAGGAAAAGAAAAATAAATGTATCTGTAATGGTTATGAGGACCCCTGCATATAATGGGATTCTAAAACAAAGATATTAGAATTACACAGTAGAATGTAGCATTATTAAATATCACAGTGCAAAAAAAAAAAAAAAAAAAAAGGAAATGTGTACAGTTGAAATATTTCAGGAATGCATTTGAAATGCTTTGTGGTTATGGTTCATTAGTGTGCTCCCTGTGATTTGCTAAGAAACAACTACAACATTCCTGAACTATTTATTTCTGTTTCAGTTGTACTGTAAAAATATCCCATCACACAAAATCAAAAATGCCAACAAATATCACAAGTGAAACAACTACCGGTATTTACAATATCATAAGGCTATAATCACAAGAGATAAATTTTAAACTTTTATAACTAGCAGATAGTGAGAAATGACTACAACAGAAATCACTAAATTAACATAATTATTAACCCTTTCGCTCCTGGAGATTTTAGGCGTTTTTTGACACGTACAAACTTTTAGCTCGTCCAGAGCAGTTTGTTTTTGGCTTCGATCAAGATTCCTGTGTTTTTGTGTTACCGGGGAGGCATGAAGCTGGCAAACAGGTTTAACACGTTTGAAACAGGTTTTCAGTCTAATCAGAACTTTGACAAAGTCGCATCATTCGTGATTTCGTAGTTGTTTTTTGCTATTATTTTGCCTCTAAACGTTTCTGGAAAAGCATCATTAAGCTTTCTAGTTGTGATGAGTCTACTGTTTGAAAGAAATCAAGCAGGTGAGATGATTTCCAGTGAAAATTCGTGTTTTTTTCGCACTCGTGAATTTTGGTGACCGTTGAAGAAACCATCACTTCAAGACTGTTTTAGAGGCAAATTTTTGCAAGTTGTGGTGATAGAAGAACACAACAAGCCTGAAATTTCGGCAGAATTCTGAGGTAGCGTTAGACTTATAAAAAAAACTTGAAATGGCGGGATGCTATGTCGGCTGCCGAAAATATCGTTGATTTCCCAGAATGCATTGCAGTGGTATTTTTGTCGAAACACGTGTAGTCCGAAATAGGCATGTTCGTAGGGCTTTAGCGCTGTAAGTAGAATGAAATAAAACTTGAAAAACTTGCATATGCTTAGTAGAAGGACTGAATTTTCATAGCATATGAAACTTTTTGCTTGAAGACAAGGTTTTTAGCCAAAAAAATCGACCTGCAAAATGTGTGATTTTCAACATCTGAAAATAGCGAAAAAACGTGATTTTTTTGCTTTTTAAGGTTTGAACTGTATGTTTTTGCCCAAATTGCTAGTTTCGTCAAACTGAATGGTACTTAAAAGTTAACCACATTCCTAGTGTTTGCTTTGAATGGTGATTTATGGCATGACTCAATTCAGGAAGATATGATTTTTTAAAGCAAGGTAGTTGTCTACGGCCGGCTGAGGCCGGCACAGGAGCGAAAGGGTTAACTAAGCAGTATTACATACTTTCCATTAGATAAGAGGTTGAATGCAATGGCTGTCCCAATGACTTCCTAAAACAATCAGAAAATAATGTCTTCATAATTCATGTTTAGCTGAACTGAATTTAGACGAACACTTTTTGGTGTAGGTTATAACATTTCTAACTTTAACACATAGGGCTTTGATAATGAACAAATAAATACATGTGCTGTTTAGCTGATATGTAGACACAGAAGTGTAATGGATTATAATTGGTAGAGTTATACTTTTGACTAAAATGCTGTAATTTGCCCTAATTGCTCTAATCCATTATGACTTCACCATCAAAACATTCATCAAAATTCTATTGTTTCATGCAAGGGATCATGGTTGTTTGGTGGGGACAAAACAATGCAAATTCACTGAAAATCGTTCTAAAGAACCATATAAATTCAAGAAGAGAAGTAGAACAGTTTCTAAATTCACTGAACATTATTTAGTACATATGAACACAAATTATAGTCAAAAACCAGATCATTAACTCAGACATTGCGTTAGCAATGGAGGAGTTAATGGAGTGGGGCATCTCTGTCACTCACTCACTCACTCACTTTCCAGTAAACTTCCGGTTGTTAACAGGAAGTTAACATTTTGAATTTATTCCTTTTTTCCTTTTCGAGAAATAAATATCATTTCGAGCCGGACTAGAACTGGGACATTGTGCATGAAAGGCAAGTGCCTAACCACCGTGCCACCAAGACACGTGATGACGTAAGCGAAAAATAATGTCTAGTTGTAGCTGATGTGTTTGAATTCATCCGCACACGATCATCAAGATTTATTGTTTTTGCTGACGATTATATTTGAGTTTATTTCCCAAATTAATCTTTATATACGAAAAACTAAGATCTGTGTAATAATAATAATAAATAATATTTCAGTGTCAGACACTGTCTTATTCAAAACTCCAGCCCATAAAAAGTCTACTAGCTTGCAGTTTTTTTTACTAACAGAATGAAACAAAACAAACTTTACTCGCAATGTATTACATGCCAAAATCGCCATGTCTATCTTGAGCATGTGCACTACACTTAATGGGTTTACCCAGCAGTTTCTCCCGTCGCCGTCAGCATCGCGCTGTTTAAACTTACTGCTATCATAATAGCATTACCTGCATGTCACTACCAATAATGGCAATTTCTACCATAATCCATAATAATATTCTAGGAATACGAGGGTATTTTTCATTACACATTTCAGCTAGATGCTTTCCTGATAAAACAAATAAAACCAACAATGATATCTTCAAAACTTTGAAAACCTGCCTACATCACTGGGAAAGAATAACAAAAAACCAAGTGTGTTTATTTACCTGATTTTAAACTGTATTTAAAAACTAAACGTGGAAAAATGGCATTTTTTGTGGAAAATCTCCCAAAAAAAGCCCTTTTTTCTATTATTCAACTATTCAATTTTTTTTATATTGCAATAAACTCGCTTGTTTTTGTTTATTATTTTTGTTATTTTTTCCAGTGCACTTCAGATCACACCGTACATTTTCATTTCCATTACCAGTATCAGACAGTACAGTTCTGTACATAATTTTTGAACAATTGTATGACAGATTTACCATTAAAGACACACATTAGTTACGTTTATTTTGTTAGCTACAAGTAAGTATACTAGTTGGTTTACCTGTAACTGTTCCAAGTCGCAAAGAAAGACGCTGAAACAAAAGGGAATTATAAGTCCCTAAGATATAATCTTATTACCTGCAACTTCAAGACAGCTATGGTATTGCAATGAAAACAAAATACCTGCATAAAGAGACCCATTATTGTAGCAAGCATCAATATCCATAACAGCTGAAAATGGATAATAAAACATAATTTACTGTTATAATTATTGAACATCATGACATGGAGTAGTTCAACATGTACTACTGATAACGATACCATTAATAATTACCTTAAATTTTGCAGTAGCACCTGATTGTAAGTCAGATTCAATATTGCCAGGATCAAGATAGGCTATGCTCATTAAAAACCCAGGTCCAGTAAAAGCCCATAGACGACGAAAACTGAATGAATACTGAAAATAAGAAAAACAATACTCAGTTTACTTTACAAAATCAACTTTATTGAATGCTAAAAGTTGGGTGTTCTCCCATGTAACATTGATAACTTATGCTGCACAAGTGATGTCACAATAGCGAGTCATTTTCAAACGACCTCACTTGTGAGCATAAATTAAATTGATCATTTTAAGATATTATAATACTCTCAATCTGACATTTGCAGCTTCCTCTTCAACATCTGAATATGTCCCTGTACGTAATCAACATTTTTCACTTCATTATTCTTACGTCATCCTCCCTTCTAGGAATTCCCACTTTTTCATCGAAATAAGTACTTGTTGGAGTCCTTGCATGATCTACACTGGGTGCCTCCTCTTCTACACTGGGTGCCTCCTCTTCTATACTGCTCACTGCATTCATTTCCTCACTCATTTGATAGGAACCATAACCATCTGAAACAGACAATATGTATGTTATGATCACTAAATAGCTTTAAGTATCTTCAATTTTTTTATTCCTTTGAGAACACAGGAACAATAGTCCTAATTAGTGAACAAAAGGAAAAATGTGAAAAGGATTCTGGTCTAGAGACAGGGGTATAACGTCATCACGCTTCAGGCTTATTGATATTGTTTATTATTTTATTATCATTGGTGATAGTTTAACCATGGATATTATAAATAAACCAATACATCTTAAATAAACCAATCAATAAAAAAACACATAAAAAATTTTAAACAAATAAATGAATAAACTAGTCTAATAAATCCAACAAAACATTTTACCAATCTAAACACTATTAAACAAAGGAATGCTTAACATTTTCCACAAAATAATTATATAACTTGATACTTGAAATATTCAATTCGCAATAGCCTTGTCACTCTAAATTGAAATAAGTTAGCAATCGCTGTGCTTATATTATATTAATTTTCCAGTTTAGTAGTTCAAAACAGTTTCTAGACTCAAACAAAATGTTGAGGCAAAGTTAACAACAAAAATATAAAAAAAATAGGATTTAAATAAAAGCATTTACATTTCAATTATAATTATAAACATAACAAAATATTATTATTATTCAATTATCCACTGCCAAATGAGCAGAAAGAAGAAGACGATTTAATAATAACATTTGAATAAAGCAAACAAGGAAAGCTTTGATATTTCTTCAGGAATCAATAGGACATCTTTCACTTTAACTATCTCTGTCAGCTTTCAAATTCTCTGCTATTGTACTCTAATCAAATGAAAAGTTGGAGTATAATTCATTGTCTGTATGAAGGTATAACTCTTGCCAGAGAATACATTATATTATACTTCTTTTCATTATATTAACTGTCTGGTTTTAACAGATACCTCCTCTGATGACTTGCATAAATTGAAGGGTTCAGAGCGAAAACGGCGTAAGTGCATTTTAGGATAACTTTTTCGAATTTTCGAATTTTCACCAAATCAATCAAAAAAGGCATCTAATGACTTATTTTGGTCTAAAAATAAACATCTTCTATTTTTTTCCGAAGAACTTGTCCGAAAAAGGTGTAATTCGGCCCGTAGTTACGCTTTCGCTTTGCTTGACAACCGTTCACTCTTGCGTGAAAAGCACAAATTTGTATAGGACGATAAAAATACCCGAGTGAATATGCATAAGTACAAATCTTAGAGTGCGCGCACTAAATAAATACCAGTAAATAGTGCTATTTTATGCTAATTCTATTTTTTTTGTTTTTGTTTTGTTTGTTTGTTTGTTTGTTTAATAAGTGCTATTTAGTAATCTCGACATCAGTGTTCATGGGGACAAATAAACCTATTAATATATATGTATTTTTTGGCTAAAAACTTGGCCTTCTAGCAAAAAGTTTAATATCCTAAGAAAATTCAGTCCTTCTTCTAATCTTATGCAAGTTTTTCAAGTTTTACTTCATTCTACTTACACCGCTAAATCACTACGAACATGCCTATTTCGAACTACACGTGTTTTGACAAAAATACCACTGCAATGCATTCTGGGAAATCAACCAAATTTTCGGCAGCCGTCATAGCCTCCCCCCATTTCAAGTTTTTTTTATAAGTCTAACGCTACCTCGGAATTCTGCCGAATTTTCAGGCTTGTTGTGTTCTTTGATCGCCAAAACTTGCAAAAATACCCGCGGCAGTCCGAGAATTTGCCTCTAAAACAGTCTTTAAGTGATGATTTCTTCAACGGTTGCCAAGATTCACGAGTGCGAAAAAAACACTAATTTTTACTCGAAATCATCTCACCTGCTTGATTTCTTTCAAACAGTAGACTCATCACAACTAGAAAGCTTAATGATGCTTTTCCAGAAGCGTTTAGAGGCAAAATAATAGCAAAAAACGACAAAATCGCAAATGATGCGACTTTGTCGAAGTCCTGATTAGACTGAAAACCAGTTTCAAACGTGTTAAACATGTTTATCAGTTTCATGCCTCCCCAGTAACACAAAAACACAGGAGTCTTGATCGAAGCCAAAAAGAAACTACCCTAGACGAGCATAAGGTTTGTACGAGTCAAAAAATCCCTAAAATCGCCAAAAAATGTCATTTTTCTGACAATTTTTTTGGAAAAAAATAGAAGATGTTTGTTTTTAGACCAAATTGAATTGTTAGATGCCTTTTTTTGATTGATTTGGTGAAAATTCGAAAATTCGAAAAAGTTATCCTAAAATGCACTTACGCCGTTTTCGCTCTGAACCCTTCAATTGTTGTAAGATTCAGAAGCTCAACTGTTTCTAGATTGATTTAAAATACCTATTTGTGCTTTGTGAATAATTACCAAGTGTCACAAGACCTGAATACATTACTGTCAGTGGCATTACAAATCTAACATAATCCTTGGTGATTGTGATGGACAAAAACAATGATAGTTTTCTTTATCATTAGAGGTTAAAAGGCTAGCTTAAAAGATAGACTGAGGTGAAATCATCCATACACTAGTCCCACTGTGTGCATAAATTACAGTCACATGATTGTACATACATTTTATAATTAGCACATTTATGTACAATTTAAATAGGAATAAAATAGGAATATTTTGATTTTGCTTCAAACGTATTTAATAGTACTCAGAAAAAAGGTACAAAAAATAAAAGCAAGTACATAAAAAAACATTATATTGGGTCACAATTTAATGTATTTGGCTGTAAGTGTACAAACCTTTAAACACTTAATAGTAACAATAAAATAAACAAACAATTAAAACCATAGACTGAGTTTTATGTGGTGTTGCTTGCTTATTTACTCTAGATATAGAATGCATTTTATTCAGCATATGTAGCTGAGTAAATAAAGCTATACATATGGTTAATTGACTGGAATCGACTGTTCAATACCAAACAATTAAACATGACATACGTGTATCTTCATCACCGCTAAAATTCTCAAAACGTTCAAACTGTGCCATAGGAAGATATCTGATCTTATCGTTGTTCATGTGGCCTTGACAGGAAACCCAAAACAATGACTTGAACTGTAAAAATCTGCCATCTTGTCCTGGAAATTAAACCACCAAGAAAGTTATGATAAGTACAGAATATCGCCTTCATTTTATCGTCTAGTGTTATCATTATGATAGTAGTGAACAAATTTAGCTCAGGACTGACTGGTGTTTCACTCAAAATTGTCAAGACAATCGAAATTCAAAAGTACTAAAGGAGTTTTTTTTAGAAAATGAACTCTCCTTTGGTCATTTTCTTATAATTCTTCTTTTACAACCTTTGATAGCTCGAATGAAACCAATTTTCAGATACCGATTGTCTGTTCAATAAGCTTTCAAATGATGGACTAAAAATGCCCAAACATTTCAGACATTTTACAAATCCTCAGGGAAAATCTATAGAAACGATTGTTCTCAAACATACCGCTGGCGTTCGACATCATAACAGGTGAAAACCTAGGCGACGCATATCGATTTAAAGAATGTAGTTTATCAAAATTTTGTAAAACATCCAATCGTCTGAACGATTTTAATTTTCACAAGTTGACTGAACAGCGATTGATGTTTAACGATACACTCTCCAAATGCTTAGTTTTATTAAGGAAATCTAGTGAATTTCCGCTATCAATTTAGAGAAATATTTTTTTGTAAAAACAAGTAAAAGTTACATCCGAACCTACCTCATTTTAGCAGTCTTGTCCCCAAAAATCCGCCATCTTGAAAACCTTCAAATTATTTCCGTCTCTTCTGTCCAATCACAGCTCTCGTACTATATACACTTACGTAATCGTTATTGGTAGAAAGCACTTTGTGATTGGCTAAAAAACTGGAACTTCGATATTATTATCTGTAGTCTTATATATACAGCAAATAATTCATCTTTGAGATTTGGATAGAAAAGATATGTTAAGAACGGTTTTTGATATGGAAATTCATTTCATTTTATGATTCGAACAATTATGCAAAATGCAAACGAGAGCGAACTCATTTACACGAGTACTTTTGCAAGGAGTTCTGATTACCAATTTCCACTCAACTCTCGCATATATTACATAGTATATTATATTTTACCTGTCTTCTCTGTGGTTTTCTCGTGCTCCAAAGGTTCTTTCTCTTCCATAATCTGTCTACATGTCCAAATAATGAAGCCGAAGAGGCATTACAAAAGAATATAAGTTCCACAAGGGTTAGAGTTCACCCCAAACCGACGCATACTCAATACAATAATGCAATGTCTGCCATGACACAACGAATTCAATATTACAATATCATTATCAGTAAAACGTAGTATGTTTACAAACTGGCAGGATACACAACTAATGTAATACTCACCTTATACTCTGTTCAGTTTGTAGATAGAAATGTTCACAAGCAAAAATTAACAGCCCTCCTCCCCGTTGACAGGAAACGTGCTACAACGTGACCACGATTGCCAATATACATAACCGAATGACGTCATCTTCGGATATGATCGTAAGATATTCTGATAAAATGAAAGGTTAAAGTCGCAATGAATGATTTTTCATGTTTTGGTTAATGTTAGACGAACCTTTAAAGACCTGCTTTTATTGTTTATAAACTTGTAGGTCGCCACCAGTTGATCGTCCTATTCTTGAATTTAAGCCAACTGGCGGATACGTGGTCTTTACCGACCTAGGCTTGATAGCACCTGGCTGATCCAAAGACGGTGAACGCGGATCGAGAATCACTCGTTTGAAGGATATACCCAGGAGGAATAAATAGGGCTATATTATGGTTACACAAAAATGAACGCAACATGAAATTTCAAACTAGAAAATTGCGCTATTCTGTCAGCGGTCTCAACCCAACCTACACAAGCTTACTTCGAGATTGAAGGCTGCAATGAGGTGGTTGTAGGCAAGGGATCTCTGGATGTTTTACCCTCCCTCTTTCCCTTTATTCGCCTCCGTCGAATTTAAGCCAACTGGCGGATGCGTGGTCTTTACCGACCAAGGCTTGATAAAGCACCTGGCTGACAAAGACGGTGAACGCGGAATGAGAATCACTCGTTTGAAGGATATACCCAGGAGGAATAAATAGGGCTATATTATGGTTACACAAAAATGAACGCAACATGAAATTTCAAACTAGAAAATTGCGCTATTCTGTCAGCGGTCTCAATCCAACCTACACAAGCTTACACACTTCGAGATTGAAGGCTGCAATGAAGTGGTTGTAGGCAAGGGATCCCTGCATGTTTTACCCTCCCTCTTTCCCTTTATTCGCCTCCGTCGTTCATTCCGGATTCGCGACTGACAGACTCCCATCCTCCGCATATATAGCAGGGAGATCGGTTTTACTGTTACTGCTTTCTTTTTTTCTTCTTCCTCGTATTACATCTTATCCGTTCCTCGTAGGGGTGAGGGGTGAGAATGGATGTACACAGCCTACATTGTGTCACATACAATGCAGACCTAGCTTGACAACGTGACGTATGGCATTGATCTGGTACTTTTAATGTACAATGTTTTTACGAATACACTGAATATTTGAAATAGGCTATGATTGTTAGAGTGGATATTCCATACTATTTTCCAACGGCGCCAGTAAGCAAAAGCGTTCGACTTTCCTTATATGCTTGTACCTGTACTATATACACTGCATATAGAGGGAAATGTGCACGGACATGTTTAGCTCAAAACGGCGCTGTCGCGTTGTACGTTTCCAAAAGTGCTTGCTTTATTTTTTATTAACATTTTGTACCTAGAGGTGCGTCTTACAGCTAGTGGTGTTGAAAAAGGTATTCATATCGATAACACAATACTTTTATCAAAAACGTAGAGATACTTTTAAACCAATATCAGAACGTTTTCTATATAAATTGGAATAATATCGATTTTGAAAATGTTATAATTTATATTTGTATCGGCTTTATGTACTAGTCATGTATTAAGCTCTTTGTACCAATACGTAGATGCAAGTACACACGGATAGCTGCTTTAGCCACTAGTAGCCTGCGTCACATCCGGAATTTCTCTCCTAAAGACGGTATTTACGAGAGAAATTCCGAATGTGACGCAGGCTAGCCACTACACGCGCACTGGCATTCTTTCATGAAGCAGACGACGCGCAGTCTACTCCTCTCTTCGTTTAGAGGGTTATACTACAAGCTTCTGTTAGGGGCGAATAGATCTTACGTCGAACAAGGATGCACTGATGAAGTTACCTTCGAACTTGGATATATCATAACATGCATGTCTTAGACCTTAGATCGCTATGCACTAAGCGCGGACACTGGCATGAGTGATACTGCTGAAAGTCTGTCTGTCCAGAGACAAACACAGTTAAAATGTAGAAAGCTATTTATTTAGTTTCCCGTATCCCAGCGTGATTTTTTGACTTTCTTTTGAGGTTGTGCAGGCTCGGGTGGTTTCATCTGTTGACCTCCTTTCATAGATTCCCATGCTTTTGATGCCGTCGTTGCAGCATGGAATGAGTTCATGTATTGTGCCTACAGCATATATAAAAACAAATCAGACATTGAAGACTTTCTAAAAAGTATGATATAACCCAATTCAATAATATCCTGAAACATCGAAAAAGAAGACTTTAAGATGGCCTTCGTTGTCGTCGGTCTGCGGATAACCGCGCAAACCGCAGACCGCAAGCAACGCAGGCTAACTTTAAGAAGAGAGAAAACTAACTAGTAAGGTATAGTAATAGGGTGGGCTGCATCGTTGTTTCTATAGAAATAGTTGGAACATATATATAATTAAACTATATATTTTATAATTTTAAAAATTTTTCGCACAGTACACCAGGGGCCGTTTGGTCAAAGCTCGATTAGTGCTAATCCAGGGTTAACTCTATAGGTTTTCTTAAGAGTTAACCTAGGATTACTGCTAATCGGGCTTTGAACAAACCAGCCCTGAGTATTAGTGTGCGGGAAATATTGCTTTTCTATTATTATTGGAACCTCGAAATGAACGACATTGATATAGGTACTGTGTAATGCTCACCTTAAAAGCGTTTTTGATAGTCGATGTACGGTTACCCCAGTTTTGTTGTTGCGCAGTATCTCCCCAATTAACACCACCCGATGATGGCGATGGAGCAATGACACTACTTGATGGTTGACTTTGATCCTAGAATAAACAAAGTTGGATGAATAGGTTTAAATTGACTTGGTGGATGTTGTCTTGAAAAATGCTATTGCGACGCGTTGCAAAGTGATATTATGATTGCAATGCGATGCGAACATCTATACCGTTTTTTCAGGAAGACCAAGACCAGGTCTTTCTCGTACACGTGGTTTGCTACCCTTGTCCATTCTCTTGCCTGAGCCATCCTTGAAGCGAGACTTTTTAAACCACGAATTCTAGAAATAAATATTAGAACAATTAGGTTATTACCATTAAGCAATAGAAGCCTTTCTAATTGAACTATGAATTATACAACAACATCAATATAATATAATTTTACGGATATTTTAAACTAGAAGATCATTGATGGGACAGGAAAGGGAAGAGGCTGATAGACCGTATGGAATACAGTACCGGCCACGAGTAAGGCAGCATCCACTCGCGAGTGCGAGTACGCGTTCCGACTCGCTGCTCGCGAGTGCGAGTACTTAATTAGTTCTCTAAAACAAAGGCACTCGTTTCACTCGCTACTTGTTACTCGCGAGTCAAACGAGTGAAGAAAATTACAGAATTCTAATGTAGAAAAATCTTCTCGCTAGGAATTTTACAAGGCTGGCATTGAAGGTTAAAATTAATCGAACACTACTGAAACACAAATAAAGCAATATAAGCGTAACTTATCACAATCAAAGAAAACACAACCAAATCGAAATGAGTAATTCTGTTCTAAAAGGATCCAAAAACCAACAGGTTTTTTGTGTTTTTGTTTGTGTGTATTTTTGTAGTTATTTAGAAGTTTCGAACGTTAAATAAAAGACTAAGTAACAAAAAAACGAAATTCAACGCGCCGCCGCCGTGTTGAACTTCACGACTTCACTGTCAAACGAAATGAAAACATTTACTTCATTTTGCCCATACTCTTTACAAACTATGTTTTGCCTATACTTTTCAAAGTTCTTTTCAACAAGATCCTCAAAAATCAATACCTAAATGTTTTTTTCAGGGAAAGAATGATTCAAACCCGCAAACTTTAAGCACGATGATGTTCTCGCACCTTTGCAGACATTCTGTCGTGATGTAAACAAACTATTCACACCAAAGTATTCTGAACTTTTTTAACATTTTTTAAAACATTTTTTAGACAAATTTCGGGAAAAAAACACCAATCTGTTTTATTTTCTATTGAAATAAAGTATTTGAAGAATTTATAAATCTTCTTTTTGAGTTCAGAATGCAAATTTGTGAAGCATTCGAATGGCTTTTCTAGACATTCCGTCTCCGATTGTCTCGTCTTGAATTAATTAGTGAAGCGTATTTTTTTCTGATTTTAAACACTTTTATATGCAATATAATGCAATATATTTTAGTTGTTTATTATAATGTTTATCTAAAAATAGTCTGTAGTGATAATATTAGCCCTTTTCATTTCTTCGTGAAGTAGAAAAGTTCGAACTCTTCAAAGTTGACAAATGCGGTGCGAAAAGTACTGCGTAACTGAAAAGAAATTGTTTTAACAAGAATTCTTTCAAAAAAAATAATAAAAAAATACACAAGAAAGTTCTTTACTTCTTAGTGTGCTTTCTTTTTTTTATACTCGTTCCACTCGCGAGTGAGAACGCGTGAATAGACTCGTTCTGTTCCGAGTGACTGACGCTAATCATGAATATTCTGTTTTTCACACTCGCGAGTGACAAAGGCCACTCGCTACTCGCACTCGCGAGTGGATGCTGCCTTACTCGTGGCCGGTACTGTACAATCATTCCTCGCGGGAACAGCTTAGTTTAGTTAAAGAAGTTTGTAACGTTATATCGGATCAAAATGCTTTTTCTTTTTTTATCCCGGAGACTATGAGTTACCTTCATTGCTAAGTCCATTAGTTGCTCTGGTACAGTCTGGTTGGCAATTTCCTGAATCAATTAATCAGACCAATCAATCAATCATCATATTTAACACATCCTAGAAGACGATAGTTTAACACACAGCAACCATGAAAATAGTATACAGTTCTAACAAGCAAAGAAGCACAGAAACAAACAAAAACACACAAACAAACAATAAAAACAAGGAAACAAAATGCGAAAATAGCTAAATCAAGGTACAGTCATTTTCTTTACTCCTGTACATCCAACGATATACCATCACATTCATATTTTTATCTGTCCACAAGGAAGACAAAAAGTACTTACAAGATTTCGTACAAGATCACCAGCAAAGTTTTGATCTAATGCTGTAAGCAGAGTATATGCCACACCTTTCATTCCTGCAAATAAAACACCCAAATAATGAGGGTAAACCACTTTTACCACTTTTTTATGAACTACCTCCTCTTCCTTTTCCCCAGTACCTTCACTTCTGTTCTGCCCCACCTCTGTCTTTTTTAGATTACACTTTATTCCATTTGATTTGTATTTTTGGTGAAAGTCGATTAAATAAATAAATAAACGTTTGTTAGGTAATAAGCAATTATTGCTTCACTCGATCCACTCGTGGTGTTAAAGTGGTAGAGTCTTGTTAATCCCCTCTTGACTGATGTTTTCCGTGTTCTGCGGAACTCAGACACTCGAACTATCATTGGCATTTCTTTTTCTTTTTTTTTCTTTTGCTCCCGTCGATCAAAGCTCGATTTACACCCGAATAAAAACTAACCAACCATGATTCATTATGCATGATAAAGTACGCACAAACATCGGTGTGAGTAGGCAGATTTAGACGAAGTTCCAAAGCAGCTCTTTGAAATTCGGTTTTGATTGACGAGAGCAAAAAACGCCAAATGGCGAAAAGCGTTCGAGTCAAAGTAGGCCTGTTTGAAAACAGAAAACTGCAATACGCTCAACCACCCCTCCCCTTCCTTCCATCGATAAACGAGTACAGCTATTGACCATGCGTTATACCTGCTCTGCCAGTACGTCCTATTCTGTGAGTATGTGTTGTTATATCGCGTGCTACGTCATAGTTGATCACCGTTTTAATAGAGGGGATATCAAGACCACGAGCTGTCAACAAAATAATAGAGAAGTTATAAAACACAAAACCAGAGGAATATAACAATGACAATGTATTCAGTTTATAGAAATATCTAGTCATTTAATTACAATCACGGTGAAAACACACTAAAAGCAACACATATCACTAAATAGTGCTTAATTTGCTAAATTTATGTAATTTCTTTTATTGTATGACAACTAATTCATACTAATTTAGTTTTGGTCCTTTTGGTTTCTCTGCTACAACTATATAATTTTTCGTCCTGATTTGCATAACGTTTAGCTTGAAATATCTCGACCAAATTAAATCTAATTTTAAAATCATTAATCTAGAATAGCAGCATTAATCTAGACATTTCATAAGTAATATACAATATTCGCGTCCGATCTGTATGGAATCACCTTTGGCTCGACATTATCTATTCCATACAGATTGGCCGCTCATATTGTATCTGTGACAAACTTCTTACCAGCCACATCAGTAGCAACCAGTATGGGCACTTCTTGTTTTCTGAACTGACTAAGAACTTTGTTTCTTTCAAACTGATCCATATCACCATGTAGCAATGCAACTGTCAATGGAACAAATGCGATCGATAAAAACACACAAGTTTCAAATCTGCTTCTTACTATTTTCTGGTCCTGTAATCTATTGTACCATCCTGAACTGTACTGTGATGGGTTGTGCTGTTTACTGCATGCTGCACTTTCATATTCTATATGGTGTGCTACATTGTATATGTATACTGTAATATTCTGTGTTATAATCACTATTGTGCTTTACGTAATAGATCAAATACGAGTGCGAGTGTTTCATCACGGGATCCAAACACCGAGAAGGTGATGAAAGCACGAGGCCGTAGGCCGAGTGCTTTTAGCACCTTTGAGGTGTTTGGGTCCCGTGATGAAACACGAAGCACGAGTTTTTGATATAACTTCTCAAACTATCATTTAAAATTATCCAAATCCTAGGACGTTGGATCTAATTTGCATGACGATGTTGGATCGCGGTATCCAAACTTTGCACGTGACTCAAATATGCAGATGCTACTGGTAAAAAAAAAGCTATGAATTATTAATGAGTTTGAGAATGTAATGTCTTGCGCTGTGCTGTCCTATCCTGTCCTGTGTTGCACTACAGTTCACCTACACCGCACTGAACTTTCCTGCTCTCTATTATGCTACTCTGTGCCTTACTGTACTGTCCTATACTGATCTTTGGCAGCCTGGTATTGTAGTGAAATTACGTACCTTCAAAGTCATTTTTCTTTAAATTTGCAGCTAATTCTTCACTATTTGCTTTTTTGGTTACAAATATTAAAACACTGCCGTCTGGAATTAAGCAGTAACAAAACTTAGAAACTGTTTGAAAGGAAATTCCTTCATTCATGTAAAGCTTATGTTCTTATCACATATTCTTAAAGTTTCTGGGCATAATAAAAACAAAAACATGACAAAGTCAATCAGAAATGAAAAGAAAAAAAAGAAAAAGAAAAACAACAACAGTATCAACAGATTCTTATCAATAAGTCCACCATGTCATCACTCAAGTGATCCCTGGAAAAAAAACTACTTCAATCACTTGAATTTCATGGAAAGACTAGAGCCATATTTTTGTAAAATCTTTACCTGATGTGAATGCTACCAGATTTTGTGTAATCCATGACCATTTCTCTGGTGGTGACTTGAATATTTGAACTACTTGTGTTACATCTTCATTTGCCTATCGATGACATTATAAAAAAAAGAATGGTTACAATTTACAAAAGAAATGCAATATGGGATTCCTGTGTGATCAGAAGGAGGAGTTGAAACTGGGAAAGAGCAAGGAGTGAAGAGTTGTTCACTTGGTGTCATATAAATTATATATATTATATAGATGATATATACCTCTCCTAATTCTCCAATGACCACTCTAATAGGATCAGTCAGCGTATCTCTGCACAGGTACTCCACTTTCTTCTTGAATGTCGCACTGAACAACAGAGCTGCAATGAAGAGAATGTTCTTGTAACAAACAAGTTATTGACAGTGAATCTACTGAGTATTTTATGGAATTTAATATTGTTACACTTAATCAATTAGACGACTGTTTGGGCCAATAAAAAGGAATTTTATACATTGTGATTGACACCAACTGCTGAATTTAATATCAAATATAGAGGATATTATTTTCGATTTTGTACTCAGGTTTTCAAATAGTAAATAAATGTTGTGTAATGGAAATGAACATTAGTCAGAGATAATATCTATTTACTCTTTGATAGAGCGGTTATTATTCAATCGTATATAAATAGCCTCATTCTATCAACTTACTTTGTCTGTCAGGCCTGACATTATTAGCAATAGATCTGACTTGGGGTTCTAATGAGAAACAGGAAAAAGATATCAATAACAGAGTTTAAAAGTATTACTGAGACTGCCACTAGTGAGTGCTATGTAATTGCCCTAATTCACTATGACGTCACTGCTGTCATTGCTTGTTTACATGGAGGGATAGAATTGGGATAGCCAAATCTAATAGAAAATTCCACACAATTTGCCCTGTAAGGAAAACAATTTTTATAAAAATTAAAAATGGCTTGGTTTTCAGGAATAAATAAATAAATAAATAGATAAATAATATTCAGGGTATTTGGATGCTATTCCACTTCTTTTCCTAGATTAACACTGGTTTTAGAACAATTTTAGGTGAGTGTGTGCTGATTTCACCCTGTCCAAGATTATGACCCTTTTCAATTATAATAAACAGTTGAAGACTGTTTTGATGTATGTCATAATAGTGAATTATGGTAATTCAATCAGTTGCATTATTGTAAACTGAAGTTGATTCTCTTGGTTTTGAAGCTTGGTTTTGATGCAAGGCTTGTAGTGGATCCCTGCTCTATGAATTTTGTTGCCCGAAATGTCTGATCCACGTCAAGGATATAGTCAATATGTCATGTAGGTTCAGTTCACTACAACATATTGATTGTGCAAATGCATTGATCTTTTATGCGAAAACCTATCATAGACACTAGAAAATAGTGAGACTGAGAAAAATTTAAGAAGAAATAATCAGGTAGATGTTACTAACCAAATCCCATGTCAAACATTCTGTCTGCTTCATCAAATACAAGAAATGTCACTCGTCTCAGGTTTGTTGCTTTGGACTTGACATGATCTATCAATCTGCCCTGTAAAAAAAGCAAAAAAAGGTTAACAATGAAAAATTGGCTTAATCGATTAATTGTTGACTGAAGAGAATTCCCATTTCTGAAGCAAAAAATGAAGCAAACTTAAGATAAAATGTTGCTTTCACTTATTACAAATTTATTTTGATATAAATTATGAACTGAAGTTACATAATATTTCAACTGTCTTGTAAAATGACAACACACCGAAGAAAAGATCTTTTAGAATTATACTTCTGACAAAAACAAACCGTTTTATACATTTCATGTACATAAATTACATAATATAAAGTCCTACTATCTAATTTTGATATTTCTTGATGCAATTCAGTTGGGAAATTGCAATGTCGTTTTATTAATAAAATCTCTTGATGTCCACATGCTATACAGGTCTCCTTTGATAAAAATCATTATTATTTAAAATGTCTCCTGGTACTTACTGGTGTAGCAACAACTATCTCTGCACCTTCCTGTAAGGCTTTAGACTGTTCATACTTGTTTCCTCCACCAAACACAGCCACTGTATGGATATTATATACTTTACCAAAGCGTCTTGCTTCACTATAAATCTGCTGACATAGCTCTCTTGTCGGTGCACATATCAAAGCTATGGGTCCATCTCCTACTTGTAACTCGGGCTGGTCCATGATATGAACTAAGGCAGGCCAAAGATATGCAGCTGTTTTACCTGACCCAGTCTTAGCGATGCCAATGATGTCTCGACCTGTCAAGGCTATAGGAATAGCCTGTCATATATAAATGAAACTCTTGGTTATTTATTGATAAGTTAAGTATTGACAGAGTGGTCAGAACAATGATCTTGCACTCTGGTGCTTTTAGGTTTGATTCTATTTCAGTCTCTGTTTCCTATTTGGTTTACCTCCTAGCCAGTTGGAATTCTAACAACATTCTGTGTCAATCTAACAGCATTTATCAATAAGTTTCTGAATTATCTTCTCAAAGCTTGAAAAAGCTACACCGACAATTTAATAGTGGATTTGAATTAATTGTCATACCTGTGACTGTATAGGTGTTGGCTGTGTGTATTCTGACTTCCTTATGGCTGTGATGAGCTGCTCATCAAATCCAAAGTGAGCAAAACTAATACATGGTCTTGCAGGCATTGCTCCAGACACCTGGAGTGGGATAACAATATTAAATAAGTATTTGTTGTTAAGGATTAGCGCTCCAAACTCAAAAATCCATCATTCTAATTAGAACTACATGTATATTATTTCTTAATGAATGCATAGAGAGCAACCATCAACTCTCAACCAGAAAATTACAAAATATGAACTCACATAACACTCACACATTTTACAGAACTTGATAGTATAAAATAATTGCAACACAATATCACATAAATTAGAATAATAATCATTAATAATGACTGCTTGACAACAGCCATCACATAGTTATCAATTTGTTTCTTTGTTACATTTAAGCCAAATGAATTTATGAATGATATTACAAGTTAGTAACATTACTTACTTTAATCCCCAACTTTTTTCTCAACTCAATGACATCATGATTAGAAAGTTGTGCTATTTCATCATGCACGTTATAAAAGTTTTTCTCAAATGCAGCATAGTCAATCTAAAATAAAATATATGAATTAAATGACTTTAATGAGTTACTCAGCACCTTTTCTTGGCTGATTGATGGCAAAGACAATAAATCATAAAATAATTATTAAACCCACAGACAGGAATAAATTCATTTCACAAAGCTTAGTCATGAATTCACTCAATTTGACCAGAATCAATACAGCTTTCAAACATATTTTCACCATGAATAAGGAAAATAAGTGTCATCCATTATGTTATGATCAACATTCTGACTACTATTAAACCATGTTTCCACCCACAACCTTTTAGTGGGACTTCCCTGGTTTCATGACAAAGTGAGACAAAATATAATTAGATAGATATTATAATTACCTCTGAATGGTCCACTCTTGGTAAAGGCTCAATAATCTGAAGGAAATATTTACAAATAATAGAATATAAATGTCATAGCTATATCAGTCATTAAGTCCTTTCATTATATAGTTGTAGACACTTTGATCACTTTTTGATTTAAATCAATCAGATATTTGTACATAATATATGCTACAACATTTTTTCAATTGAGTGTATCTCAAAGCTTAGCCTAATCTAATACATCAATGCATTCTGATTGGTTTATCTTTAGTTTGTCTATCACTAATTGTCCCACAATATTTTTTCAAATTAAAATATAGAGGGTGACTTAAGTGATCCAATGTTCTCTTTAACTAGCCATGAACATCTTGCTAGGTAAATTATGCTAACCTTTGATTTTTCTGGAACAATAGGATTACCATCACTATCATATTCGATCTCCATATCATCATCATCAGGATAAGCTTGGACTGGAGCATTCTTGATGTAGTTAAAATAGGATTCTTGGTCATCTTCTTCTTCAATATCTTGCCGTTTTACTCTGAAACAATAAAGGTACATTCAATTGGTATCTTACATTTACCTTAGTTACATTTACCTTAGTTTTGGAAGGATAGCATCCTTATTTTGGGAGATTATTCTTTGTTTAATGGATTTTTCTTTCATATAGTAAATGCCTGAATTCCAGTGTAAGCAACTATGATAAGGACTAATTGCCATTATAAGAATAGTTTAGAGAAACTTGAAGATTACTTCCACATAGGGCAATCTACTACACTGCACTAACAAACAGGTTTTTTCAAGGTATCTCTCAACAAGATGGTCTACCTGAAACCATCAGGGACTGTACATTGCTTGACTCTTTTAAACGTAACCTTAAAACTTATTTATTTGAATGTGCTTATAATTTGTAATTTTTCCCTTTATTTTATGCGCCTAGATCTGGCCTGATATAGGCGCTATATAAATTGTAATTATTATTATTATTATCATTATTATTATTATCTTGCTAATTATTAGAAATTAATTATTGATAGGCCATAGCTCCATAAACACAGTTACTTGGCCACATTGTACATGGCTGTATATTTGGTTATTAAAATCTGTACTTGCAAACAGACACAGATATTAATTGTTTGTGTGTCTAACATTTCAGCCACCAGTGCTGAATATATTTTCAGAGTAAGAGAATTACATTTTATGGCTTTTTTAGTTAATATTTGCATACTTTTTCTTTTCTTCCTCTGCTCTTTGTTTCTCACTTTTGCTTTCTTCTTTTTTTACTTCTTTCTGTAGACGAATAGAAATTCTTTCAAACAGAGCACAAGCCAGAGAGAGAAAAAAAAAACATGGTAACGTAAATCCACAAACAGGGTACTGTACAATAATGCAGATCCCATATGACAGTTATCCACTACACAGAATTTATTTTGAATTTATCCAGTGGATAACACTATCCGGTCTTGGCATATACATGTACTGCACCTGTAAGCAAACTACAGCTTGATTTCTTAGTAAACATTTAAATCTGTACTTGATCATTTAAACCTGTACTTTTGAAAACAATTATGTGACAGATACATGTATATCAAAGCCTAGCCAATCAGAATGCATCCTTTTTTTGAATGTGTTTGATTGGCTAAGTTTTACAGTGAGGACACTTGAACCATGAACACTTGTCTTTATTTGGTTTTTCATTTTCTGAGTTTTCTACTGCTTTAAATCCTTTAAAAAAGTAGAACTGAACTCAAATACACCGTGTTATCAAAAAGAAAACGTTTTCAGATTGATTCACTCAAAGGAAGCATGTTAAAAAAAGTATAAAAAAAGCACAAAGTGTTCACAGTTCGAGTGTCCTCACTGTAATAATATTTCAAGCACACAACCATTTTACCATGAGTTTGAAACTGTCTTGTATTCAGAATGAATTCAAATTCTCCATCTGATAAAAGACTATTGCTAACACATACATCAAGTCTGATACGTCAGCAAGAGTTAATGACAGTTAAAAATAATAATCTCAAGTTCACTTATTATATATACAGTACTAGAGTGCACGCACTAAAAGTGTGCAACAAAAATACCAGTAAATAGTGCTATTTTATGCTAATTCTATTGTTTTCGTTTGTTTAATTAGTGCTGTTTACTACTAAATAGTGACAACTGTTGCACACACTTTTAAGTGCATGCACTTTACCATAACAATAATAGTACTAAAAATAATATTTTAGCATCTATCATTTTGTTTTAAATACTTGATAATATATCTACAATTATACCTCAATTCCTTTCATGAATAAATCTAGTTCATCTTCTTCATCATCATCATCAGCATTCATTGGTTGCTGTGCAACATTTCCCTCATCATCACTGTCATCAAATTGTTTCTCGTCCAAGTCGCCATCATCATCTGGTCTGAAAAATTAATCATAATATCATATCACCACTACTGACATCTTTTTCAGTAATCAAAACAAATATAGAAAACAAATCAACAATATCTATCTTGTTGCAGAAAGCTTCTCCACTTTTCTTGAGTCCTCTTAAAATTCCCAAATGCTCTACAACTCCATAGAGCACTGCTACCAGGTTTTCTAATCATTTATAAAATTCAATTATGGATTTTGGTAGCCTCTGTTGCAGCTGTCTTATGCGGCTGCAAAGGAGGCTAGTTTTTCAGACAGTTTTCTGGATTATTCATGGCAAGAAATGTATGTGTACATGTCCTGCGTTCTCATAGAGCACACATCTCAGCCAATTGGAGTGTGTGTTGTATCAGTCAGACATAATCAGCCAATAATCAGCAATGTCATGTATTAACCAGCCAGTCATTTATATTCAGGGGGCTTTCATTTATTAGCACATAGGGAGGTAGACAGAATTGTGGGGGAAGGGTCAAGTTTTTTTTAGAAGCCTGGTAGGGGGATTTCACAATATTGAATGTGTTCTGAAGGGGGGTTAGAATTTTGTGAATCGTCATAGGGGGGTTGTGATATCATTTACTAAAATGCTAGGGGGGATGGATAATGTATGCAGACTGCTACATGAAATTTTGACAGACCCCTCCCCCCATGTGCTAATAACTGAAAGCCCCCTTATTTAAATCTAGCATTCCAGCAAACAATGCACACATTTTATTTATTTACATCTTCACATCTGCAGGAAAACACAACAATTGCCCTCCAAACTCAAATTTCTTTAATTCGTTGCCACAAAGATTTCCACAATTAACCAACGCACTTTGATACGAAGGGCTATAGCCTTATAAAGAGGTATCTACAAGTTTACTTACAAACGTCTTTTGTCGTGGAAAGCAAATCCAGGTTTTTGTGAGCTGCTACTACTCTGGCCACGGTGTGTATGTAAAGCAGAACTCGGAGGTAACGTTGTTTCCTTTTTACTTGCTACAGAGAAACCTCCAAAACCAAAGCCTCTTGGCCTGCCCTGTCCACCTTTGTTGAACATTTTCACACCAACAATTCAGATAGTGAAATATAAGAGGTTAAAAATAACAAAACATTTCATCAGTTTTCCCTCGCAAAATTACATGGACGAAGTGAATAAACAAATTACATGGTCAGCGGTTTACGATGGGCTTCCTGTGTTGAGAGAGAGAGAGAGAGCAAAGGTATCCTGAAAGTAGTATATGCTCGGTATCGGTTGTCTGTTTCTTTGGACCAGTGCATTCCATGAATTCACGGTGGCCCATAAGGGACACCTTCTTTTATGATCTCGCCTGCTTTTAAAACATGCGATCGCCTACTTACGAATATGCGATCGCCTACTTTGATACGCGATCGTTTAATTTTAAAACACGCGATCGCTTACTTTTAAAACATGCGATTGCTTGCTTCAGTAAGCGTCAGTAACTCCACAGGAAACCCAAGCTACATAAAGTTCGATGTCTCAATCGAATTCCTTTTTAAATGGAAAAGAAATTGAAAATGTTGTTGTCAAAGGAAAACAGTATTCATTCACTGTTTGTCCGTGAAAAAAGACACTGAATTAAAAAATAATATTTTTTTCGCTCCTATGTTTGTTTGCTTGTATCATTTGTTTGTTTATTTTAGTGTTTGTTCATTTATTTAACGCTGAATATTTGGGTATATATTTAACCGTTTTATTATACCTTTCCTTATTTTCACTAATCCCGGAAGTGAAACTACTACTTGGTACTTTTGGTACCTTGGTACTTTGTTCCTAGTAATGATCAACAGCCTAAGCATCTCTTCACCCGAGTCCTGCATGTATGTGGAAGTATGTTGATGATGTGTCTTTGTCAGAGGGACTATTGAAAAACACTGTTTCTAACACCCAATAAGTCTCAATGCTATTGCCACTTGGAGTACCAACAGTTGGATGAAGTTAAATGCAAAAAAGTGCAAAGAGATGAGAATTAGCTTCGTGAAACAAAATACTACACTCTCCCCATTGACGGTTGATGATCAACAGCTTGAACTCGTTACTTCCCATAAAGTACTGGGCCTAATAATCCAGAATAACCTTAAATGGAATGAACACATTGACGCTACTGTCTTGAAAGCTTCGAAACGTCTTCACATTCTCAGAGTTCTACGTAGAGGTGGCGTTGATAGTAAAGATTTAGTTACAATCTACATATCTCTAATAAGATCTGTTCTGGAGTACTGTTGTGCCGTTTGGCACCATGCTATCCCAGCGTACCTTTCTGAGGATTTGGAACGTGTGCAAAAACGTGCCTTGAGAATTATCGCACCTAGTTTATCATACAGTGTGGCACTAAACGTTTTACAACTACCTAGACTGGATACTACACGTAGTGATCTCTGTTTAAAGACAATCAAAAACATCTCACAGGGAGGAGTGCTTTCCAAACATCTACCCAGTAAAAGAGAGGACATACACAGCTACCAAACGAGAGGTGCTAAGAACTTTACACTCTTTAGGTGCAGAACTCAGAGATTGCGCAGGAGCTTTTTCCCTAGCACAATTGTAGCTGACAATAATAGCAGTTGAACTTTTATAATTACATGAACAATTAGCAATTTTTTATAATCAATTTACATATACTATACATAGATATATATTATACTTTTACATCCTGTATATTTTCAATTCATAGTGTAAATTTCTCAATTTTACTGATTGTAACCACTTTGGTATTTCATTTATATGCGATTTAAGTGGATATTAAACTTATTATTATTATTATTATACTTGGTTAAGTCTTCATCAGCGGAAGTAAATCTGCCTGCTCGCATAAAACTTTTATTGAAATTCTCCAAGTACTACACTACCGCAACAATCCTCAAGATAAAGCTTTATTCCCCTCTGAAGGGTGCGTAAGGTGTTGTTGAGCATGAGTAGGAGATGGTAAATCGAGAAGTTGTCGATGAAAACGGGATTTACTCATATTCTGGACACTTTTCTAAAGAGATACGCACGAGAATAGGCCATGCATTATAAATTTTATTTTTAGTATTCTACACCGCCTTCGTCTGTTGTTACCACCACCACCAGCCACCACCCCACGACACATTCTTGGTCGTCACTCTGCGTCCCTTACTGCAAATAATTCAGAAACACTAGCTTAAACACAAATAAATATATTAATAGCTGATAAGCACTGCGATACATTTTTTTCTTCAATGGACAAAATTAAACTGATTTTTGGATGACGCTCCGATTCGATCGAGTGGTCTTTCGCAATTTCAAATAAAAACAACAATAACAGCAATAACTTTCTTGTGCCCCAAAAAAGTTTATTTAGTCTAAATGTTATCTTATTAGTCCGGCAGCCAAACAACCTTTTTTCAGAGAACGTTGCATGGTAGTCAATACAATAGTTTTTGCTGTTTTATTACTCTGTAGGATGTGGGCTTTAAGAAAATGCCGAATGACACTTTGTCATCCTTGGGCATCACGAGTTATTAAGGTGTTTATTTTTGCTTTTCTACAAGAATTGGGCTTCCTGTGGTGCTTGCTTTGAATCAAAATATAAACCAATTAAAAATTGGTGAAAAAAGCAAAGAACAGCTTGAATTGGCTACAATTCCCTTGTAAATACTTATAGCAGACAAAACAATTATCAAAATCATTTTCTCTTGGCGTTATAAGAGTTATTTGTAAATTTAGTACCCAATCCTCGCTCGGCTACAAAATCCAAGATGGCGTATTGAACAGTGTACTTCACTATACAAACTGTAAGTAAATTTGACTTTGACGATGAATTTATCCACTTAAAAAGTAATTAAAAAGGTTTTGAGTGCCAATACAAACATGTTTATTGAAAAAATGGTTAAATATCGATATTGTTTTAGTCCTTTGCTGTTGAAATATCTCGAAACACTCACGAGTGAAAACTGAGTACCACAGTCGAATCATGCCAACACAAGAGTCCGTATGACGGCTTTAAGTGAGAAGGTAAGTAACTGTAAACGTATCATGGAATCTTTACCAGAAGAGCAAATGTCCAAGTTCATGAGCATGTAATGCGGCATGTCCCTGGTTTCTGGAATGGAATATGGAGTGATTTGCATATATAAACTTATTGTTTGGCCTGGTGGAATCATCGGCATCACGTTAAAACCTGAAACACTGAAGACATGGGCCCTTAGTCTACACATTTGTTCACATCTTGAGCAAGACCTTTTTTTAGCCTTACAAGTGATGAAGAAGAAACGGTACAAGAGACCCACAAGGAAGAAAAGAAGGCAAGAATTGAAGCAGACGCGCGCAGCGGAAAGAGATGCCATCAGAAGAAAACTTGAATTGTGCATAAATCCCCTCGATCCTGCTTTACATCCTCCAAACATCGTCAACATTATAAGTGGCCAGATTGCTGATGGAGCTGTAACAGTCCATGATGCTGTGAATCTTGGAAATAAAAAAATGAGCGAGTACGAGAGTGGTTGGCCAGCAGGGTTCTACAACACCATTTCAAAAGGGGTAAAAACCATAGCTGATGGTAAAAAGCACATCAAGATTGGATCGAAAAAGCTGTACGATACCACCATAATCTATAGTAGAGTCATCGTTATTCAAGCTAGCTCCAGAAGCATCGATGTTCAAGACGTGATGAGCCATGAGCTATCCCCAGTTCATACCTCAATGTTTCAAGACTCTGGTAAGATGAGATTGTGCAAGTCTAAAGCAGATCTAAAAAATCGACTGGCAAGATTGGAATCATCTAGAGTTGCTGATGCTACGACCCATGGAGCAACAATACTTGATGGTTCTGCAGTGCTATGGGTAGTCAACTGGCCCGTAAAAGGACATGTATCAGACTTCATAAACAATTTCAAATCCTACCTCCAAAGACAGCTGCGTACCTGTGATGTGTACTTGGTTTTTGACAGATATCGAGAGTATAGCACTAAAGCGTCAACAAGAGATGAACGAGAATGTGAAGCAAGTAGAGTCTATCAGCTTACCGAAAACATGCCTCTGTCACCACAAAAGGCCATTCTAACAGTTGCTGCAAACAAGAAACAACTGACATCTGTCATCTTCAACAGTATCATTAATGACCAGTCATTTCATGCCCACACATCGGTGAGCAGGCTAGTCATTACTGGTAGCAGTAATATCCCAACTGAGATACACAATGGTGTAGTGATTCAAAGGCGTGACATTTCAACATCTCGTGAAGAAGCTGTCAATATCATCGTCCAACAGGCTATTCTCTGCGCAAAGATGAAATCCTATGCCATTGATATAGTTGCGGATGATACAGATGTCTTCGTCCTTCTGTTGCACGATTACCATAAGGAAAATCTTGATTGTGTGCTTACCATGCGCTCACCCATTCAAGAAAGATCTGTAATTGACATCAAGGCCTCTGTTGAAGCTCACAAGCCAATAATTCCTGGTCTTCTGGCAGTGCATGCATTATCTGGGTGCGATACTGTGCCAACTTACTTTGGAATAGGCAAAGCCATGGTTTTGAAAAAGCTGATTGCTTCTCCAAACTCTCTATCAAAGATGGGATGTACTGATGCCCAAATAAGTGATGTCATCATACAGTGAGGCAACCACCTTCATTGCTTCATGCTATAATGGAAAGATTAAGGCTAAGTCAATGTCAGAAATGCGCTACAAGATGTGGACGGCAAAGTTTGGCAATGGTGTCACTACTGCACCAAAGCTGCCTACACTCCCTCCAACAACAGAAGCTTTTGCTGAGAATGTTAAGAGAGCACACCTGCAGACCTCTATCTGGAAATCTGCGACTTCCTTTGATCCACCTGCACTTGACCCGATAGAATATGGGTATGTCAAGGATGAAGCACTCAAGACCCTGCTTCCAACAACTGTACCTTGTGGTGTGCAATTGGCACCAGATGGTGTGCTCAAGATGATTCGGTGCAACTGTAATACAGCCAAAATCCCTTGTCGTACCTTGAGATGTAGCTGTAATAGCTCTAAACTTCCATGTACCATTTTTTGCAACTGCAATGCAGGAAATGATTGCCTTAACAAACTCACTTGATTTCATGACACTGCTCTTCAGTTGAAGTCAGGTCAGGTTTTAGAAATCTGCTACTGAAACCATGTAACCCAGTACAACCTGTCTCATGGACGGGTGGTCGGCGTCTAAACCGGCTCCCCCACCAGCTTTTGCTGGTGAGGAGGGTGGCATGTCACCCAGCAGGACTAAAAACAAAACCTGTCAAAGGGCGGATGAGCTCAACTCGAGCCAACGGCCATCATGTACAACAGCTTCTGCAACTTTAGTCTTCAGGATCCAGGCCGGAAATACGCTAGTCCAAAATACAAAGAGGTCATGACGAGCTAGAGAGCCTAGTTACCGGCGTGAACGAGTACTTTCAAAGTCCCCGTCTCAAATTTCGGTTCTATTCAATGTATAAGGAATACTTGCTTAACGTATGTCAGCGTAAGGATTAACGCAGCAGGAACTATGCCTTGTCCAGAGCCTTTTAGTTCACAGCCAAAATGATCTTTATGTACAGTGAATAGTCAATCATTGACTATTCATTGTACATCACGCACTCGATTGAGGATTTGTTTCACAAGATCATTATTTATATAAGATGGCGCCAATTTCAAAAGAATTTTTGATTCCATGAAAATCGCGTGAAATGTTGAAAAGTCTTTGAGCAAATTTATATGCAGTCGCTACCGCTCGATTCACAGAGGCCGATTTGTTACTTTGAGACAATGTACACTCCAGTAATCTCGACGAAAATCAAACTTGGTGTCAGTAAATTCTTCAATCTGTTGCTGTTTACCTAGTAAGTTTTGTAATACGACTGGTTTTGTAATATTTGACGATAAATACAAGAACCTTAGCTACTATGATATGTTTGACGAGAACTCGCTTTTGGCGCCAATTCTTCATTTTGGTGATTTATTCATTTTGTATTCATTTTGGTAGTTTATATATTTCAGTAAACAGCCGAGAGAGAAAAAATTCTTAACAATTTTTATGTCATCATTCGGATGCTTCATTGCCTTCTGATAAATTAATATAAAACTGCCTTGACGTTTGTGAATCGACTACAATTTCTGCTATTTTGTATTGACTGTCTTTGTAATTGTAATACTGTAGGCTGCATTTATGCCGAGGCACTCGTATGCCTGTATAATTTGTATGCTTGCTTAGATCACTTTGTTTTGTAAAAGATCTGTAGGCTGCATTTATGCCGAGGCACTCGTATGCCTGTATAATTTGTATGCTTGCTTAGATCACTGTGTTTTGTAATAGATCTGTAGGCTGCATTTATGCCGAGGCACTCGTATGCCTGTATAATTTGTATGCTTGCTTAGATCACTTTGTTTTGTAATAGATCTGTAGGCTGCATTTATGCCGAGGCACTCGTATGCCTGTATAATTTGTATGCTTGCTTAGATCACTGTGTTTTGTAATAGATCTGTAGGCTGCATTTATGCCGAGGCACTCGTATGCCTGTATAATTTGTATGCTTGCTTAGATCACTTTGTTTTGTAATAGATCTGTAGGCTGCATTTATGCCGAGGCACTCGTATGTCTGTATAATTTGTATGCTTGCTTAGATCACTGTGTTTTGTAATAGATCTGTAGGCTGCATTTATGCCGAGGCACTCGTATGTCTGTATAATTTGTATGCTTGCTTAGATCACTTTGTTTTGTAATAGATCTGTAGGCTGCATTTATGCCGAGGCACTCGTATGCCTGTATAATTTGTATGCTTGCTTAGATCACTGTGTTTTGTAATAGATCTGTAGGCTGCATTTATGCCGAGGCACTCGTATGCCTGTATAATTTGTGTGCTTGCTTAGATCACTGTCTTTGTTTTGTAATATATTCTTTGTAAATTATGTTTTTGCAACTAGGTAATATTACTTTTTTACATCAGTTTCGAGATATCCTTTGATATACGTGTCAGTTCAATTGAGCAATTGCGTTTTTTTTATTATTTAACTTGTTATTTTTCGGGAAAAAAATTGTATGCTCATCTTGCATACGGCAATTAATCAATTTAGTTTCGACATTGCTAAATTACAAACGAATGCATTGATTCACTGTCAGTGAATGAGAAATAAGGTAAGAGAGTTGAAGTAGACTGAGATAGGCAGATTGGTCAATCCGTATCGAAAAACATTTAGAAAATTTCTCTCATAATTTGTTATTCAAAAAATTTCACTGAAAGTGTTGTGTTATCTCGTTATATAATAAAAATTACGTCATCCTATTTTGCTTTATCGTAATAAATAGAGATCTGCTATCTATAAAAAAATGACATCAATGACATTACAGTGCTTAACTTAAAGAGATTAAATTTAATCCGTAGTAACCAGGAATCCCTGCTGTTTACCGTAAAAAGGGCTCTCTAGCTCGTCATGTGTGGTCAAAATCAATCGTCACATTCATAAGAAATCGAAACAATGATATTTCTAAATACAATAAAATAGGATACAGTAATTGTAAAATTAACAGTCTTGACACCAATCAAAACTTTGTAGCAAGTATATATACAAATATATACATATATTAAGTTTATCACCACAGGAAACCCAATCCATGGAATCAAAAATTTAAAAATGGCTGTTTATATGAAAATGCCAAAAGATGAAAAAGCGTCATCAATCACATTCCTAACGACCATACTACATATTGATACATCCTAAACAGAAAATTACATTTTCCGTTTAAAATATAGTACTTTTAAATAAATTTAAATTTGTACCACAGGAAGCCCAACCCATAAAACGTTAGCATTGAAATATTGCTAATTATCTCGTGATGCCCAAGGATGACAAAGTGTCATTCGGCATTTTCTTAAAGCCCACATCCTACAAAGTAATAAAACAGCAAAAACAATTGTATTGACTACCATGCAAGGTATGCCTTGCCGGCTGCTGGACTATATTTGGTTTATCAGTTGATGAACGTTATGTAGCTTGGGTTTCCTGTGGAGTTACTGACGCTTAAAAAAAGTAAGCGATCGCATGCAGTTTAAAAGTAAGCTATCGCATATATTAAAAGTAAGCGATCGCGTGTTTTAAAATTAAACGATCGCGTGTTTTAAAACTAGGCGATCGCATGTTTTAAAAGTAGGCGATCGCATGTTTTAAAAGTAGACGATCGCATGTTCGTAAGTAGGGGATCGCATGTTTTAAAAGGAGGCGATTCAGTAAAACTAGGCGATCGCATGTTTGTAAGTAGGCGATCGCATGTTTTAAAAGCAGGCGATTCAGTAAAACTAGGCGATCGCATGTTTGTAAGTAGGCGATCGCATGTTTTAAAAGCAGGCGAGATCATATGGGCCACCGTAAAATAGCCTGCCTAGCCTACAGGCTGAACAGTGTGCGTGTTCAGTGTTTTGCTGGGGATGGAGGGGTGGGGTGTATTGTGTTTTGTTGAGGATGGAGGGGTTGGGATGTATTGTGCTTCGTAGGTGATGGAGGGGTTGGGATGTATTGTGCTTTGTAGGGGATGGAGGGGTTGGGATGTATTGTGTTTTGTTGGAGGTGGAGGGTGGGATGTATTGTTTTGCTGAGAATGGAGGGGTGGGATCCAGAATGGTGCATTGAGCGGTATAAGTCGAAATTGATTTAGACTGGATAGTAACCTAACCGTTGCAAACTTAAGGGTCTAAACGGTTTAACCGTTACAGAGGAGATAGAACCGGGGATGGGATGGTTGGGTCAAGAGGGGGGGGGGGGGGGGGGGGGGGCATCGTCACCTCTCTTCCCCACTGACTCGACTTCTCAGTCATAGTTTTTCGGCGTATGCGCCATGATTATTGAATAGCGCCAAATATAATATTTTAGTGTCACTTCAAAGTTTAAAGTTTTTGTATTAGTCGAGAAACGTCCAAACAATTCAGCCGTATACGTGAAGCGTGAGAAAGTACAAAATTATTCACGGTTCTTTTTATTAGCTTTAAAATAACTAGTTTGATTCATTTATCGTCACATTCCTGCGCTAACGTAGGATATTTTAACTTGTGGTTCCATAGACTGTCACGAAAATAAATCTCTTTTCCATTGCCATAGTCTACTTTAACACACAACGGTTGCTTTGATAGATCAATGAGCGTTACTCCTCTAATCTTGGTTCCTGGCATATAATCTTTCACAGTATGGTAATATTGGTGTTTAAACGCATGACCACGCCTTTGCCAGTCAGCCCAGATCTTATCCAGTAACGTATGATGAAACCAGAACTCTGGAGCATTAGAGGAAGCATCAATAGACATGACACCGCCAATCGTATTGTGGAAGTCATTATGTACCCACTCGCGAATGTCTCTCTCAAAATTTTCAAAGTCGTCCAGAGGACGTTGTAACAAAATCTCTCGATCTTTGTTTCTTGGTAAACGTTTTCCATAACAGTCATTAAATTCTCGGGTTAAACAAGTAAGATTCGTGATTTTCGAAGGGGTCCATTTCCCTTTACCAAAAGGCCCATTGGGAACACATTGATCAGGTCCTTCTCCATTGCCTCCGAGTCCATGAGGCCCTGGGTACCAGATGTCTAAATAGTGTGCATTCCTGTAGAAACGATTTTCACTCAAAGCTTGAATCCAGTCCCAGTAAGGCACGGTTACACGACAGTCAATTTGACGCAGAAAGTTTTCTAACAATAAGATATACCAACGATGCCAAGGAAAGAAGTGGTCTAACTGATGAATGTCATCAAACAGATCAGGATGATAGCTTATCATTTTATCATAGATTCGCTTGTAAGGCTGAATAGTTGACACGATTTTGAGAACGTGTATGTACAACCGACGCTCTTTTAATTTCATAGTTTGGAAATCTTTTCTTATACGGTAACATTGTACCATTTGACCCTTGGAACAGCGGCAGCGTCGACTGCATTGATCATGGACAAAACCCTTGCTGCGACAAGCTTGATTCCTACCTACAAGAAGAGTAAAAGACATGTACAGTTAAAGGCTGGAAACATTGCAAAAGACCAATCAATAGTGGGGAACGTAAAACGGATTGGAGAGTAGAAGAGAATAGAAGAAAGAAATCGTTCTGCGTCAGGACGCATTGGAAAAACTCCAAACTCTTCAAAAAAAAGAAAATAAAGCACAAGAAGAAAAAGTAAGCAAAGAAGAAGACAGAGAAGAAATTAAAAAAGGCCGGAGAATACAAGTGAAAAAGAATAAGCTTACGGTGACGCCGGAGAGGAGAGGAGATAGAAATTGAAATTACTAAAATGAAGACAGGGGAAAAAGAAGGAACATGGAGAACAAACCTCGATTTTTGATTAGGGAACTAGCTCCGTCAAGCTCTGCAGCATCCTTGATGAACATGCAATGCTCTTCTAATGGAAGGCTGGTCAGTGTCTTCACTGGTTTTGCATCAGACACAGAATTGCCAACAGTTATTAAAAATATTTCAGCTCCGCTATTCCGTAATGTCTTAGCTATCTTAGCTGACCCCATATCTTGTGGGCTCGTGTTCAATATAAAAACAATTGATCGTGGTCGATGTATTGATGCTCGTTGTTTCTTCGCCCGCAGTGTTAATATGTAAGCTAGTCTTAATGATGGCTCTAGATTACATGCACTATCAGGAGACGATCTATAAACCATAAAAATGTGAAGTTTAGTTAGTACATGTGATGCCAGTTTTGCTGAATTAGCAAATGGGTATAGCGATATACTTCATGTTTACTAACAAATAAATTGTTGTGCTACTTAAAAAAATACCCCTAAAAGATACCAAACGTTTTTCAAAAGGGCGTGGCTTCACAAGTTTTTCATCCCTAAAAGATACCAAAATCATGAGAACCATAAAGTGAGAATCCCCCCCCCCCCCCCCCCGGGTATAAGAGTGAGCTCGATTTCAGCGGACGACAGTCTCAACAGGCTGCACACTGCCACTGCAAGCTGAAGAACAGGAAATGTAATCCTTATGCTACGCTTATTTCACAAGTGAGGACAGTATGAGAGAAATGCAGTGTCATACTTGCGTTTTACATCAGCCTTTGTTAAAGTAATATATATATAATGTATGGGTGTTTAAATTCAGTAAATATCAAACCACGCTGACCTGATATTTTCCATTGCCTTCAGTGTACATTCTCTGTTAACAAACTGATCAAGACCAAACACCAGATAAGGTTTGGATGAACAAAGAATAAAACTAACTCTTGTTGTCGACGGTGATATGCTAAATGAGCTGACAACACTCTGAGAAAACGTCTTCAATAACCCATAGTTTTTCTGACCACCAACTGCTTCAGAACTGTCCAGGATTAAAGTAAGGTCAATGCGAGGTGGCAATGGAAACCCTGAGATGAGAAAAATTTCTGGTCAGCAGAAAGCCTCAGTGCTGGATAATTTATAAAGTTATGGACATAAGGTAAAAAATAGTTACTGATCAGAAAATGTCCAGATTTATTCAAGCATTGAGATTGGGCCCTGCCTGTCGGATTTAATTTTTATACTTGGTAATGTATAACATGGCCATATGAATTCATAAAGGCAGAGAACTTACAAATAGTCGCCAATTAAGGTAATCCTTCTGAACCAATATTTTGCATGTGCGATCGCTAGCACCAAGCTGGAGAAGCTGATTGGACCATTCCTACTCGATTGCAATGCCGGCAAATGCAATCTCCAACCTTTTACACTGAAATATGCAATGCTAACATAAGCAACTCACCTTTCTGTCGTTTACTATGGTGTAAAAGTCTTGATATTAATTTTGATGGATTATTATTGCCATGAAGCGATGAGCTTTTCATGAAATCTGAAAACGTTCACTGAATATCAATATGATGACGATAAAGAAATCAGTGAAGTGAAGTGAAGTGAAGTGATATTGACGAGTGTGACTTCAAACGATGGAGGCTTTGATGGCAGTTACGTGCATCTGGAACCAGATCTGGTCTACCGGGGAGTGGACGATATATAAACTCCGACTGTATTAACCACCAGCAAATGCCGGTACCCATTTATACACCTGGGTGGAGAGAGGCAATGGGAGAGCAAAGTTTCTTGCCTAAGGACACAACGTGAGTGCCCGGTCTGGGAATCGAACCCGGGCCAGTGGACCCGAAGTCTGATGCCCTACCACTAGGCCACCATGTCTCTCATGAAGACACGTTTTAAAATAGGTCAGTATATGCTGTAATGCTAAATATGATCAGTGCTACTGACAATGAAGACTGTGGCAGCAGTGATGTTGATGACAGCTGTCTACCTTAGGACAGTAACTGTCAGGAAGCCAATGATGAACGGAACATTCAATCACGTTAAGGGGGTAAAAATCCCCGACCCCATCAAAAATGCAATTATCTGTCCCTTCTAATGATAATAAACTAATAATAATAATAATAATATATAGTGATGGTGATGAGGATAATCACACTTTGCATTAATGATTTACATATATTTATCATGCATGGTGTGGGTATTTAGAGTAGTAAAGCACAGTAAATACTAACCTCTTTGTTTTGCTGTCTCGGTAGTTAACACAGCAGTACAAATGACCATTAATAAGCCCACGTATGAAGACATTACGATTTGATTATTACTTCAGCTGTCAGACGTCTATTGATAAATGTAAATAAAACGAAGCGAAGTCTTAAGTAAATCAAATACACCTTCTAACGTTCACACGGTAAAGCTAATAAAACATTAGTTCAAAAGAAATTAGAAACTGGCCTGAATTGTTACAGAAACTGTATGATATTAATGTGAATTTCCTTGGAAATAGCACAAGTTTTCACAAGAAAACTAGAACTTGGATAATAAAACAAGAAAAGCATAAGAACAGGGAATTATTTTTGGTGCCAGCCCGCTTAACAACGTATTAATTTTAATTTGTGCATGCAGACACGAGCTAAGTTTAAACTGTGATACTGATGCCATTACATCAATTGCAAAAATATGAATTAGATAATTTGATTCGATATTAAAGACAATATAATCACAGTTGAAAACCCATATCAATTCGGGCGCCTGACCATTTGATTCCAGGTCTGCATGAAGCTGGGTCATTAAAAAAAGCCTCTAGAGTCCTTTTTGCATGAAATTTTAACCATCGCGTGAATTAATACATGAGTTCAATTAATGCATGTTTTAATTTTGAAACGTCTTCATCGTTACATACGAAAAGTATCTCTAGTTGCTATATACTTGCTAAACTATATCATTTGAAACCTGTTGTTCGCCTTATTATTATATAAGTACTGAGATATACGTTTTTACGAGGAATGAAATAAAATTCGTGTCAAATAATTTTAGTTGATTTTGATTTGTCATACGATTTTTTTCACGTGTGAAAATATCGTACAGCCAATCACATCACTGATACGATTTTCATCACTAGTGACAAAAATTGTTCAACTTTTCTCGTCTCGGAAACGGTTTCATGGTACTTCAAGGTAGTAAGTAATTTTTGCGAAGTAATTTCAGTCGACGAATTTAAAAAAAAAATGAAAACACAAAATGAAAAACACAACAAAATGTTGCACTTTTAGAGGAATTTCTTGCCTATAAACAAGAAACGAGAAATATAGAGCCGTAAAACCATGATGCATGACACTGACAAACAACAACATTCGTCCGACAGATATAATCCAACTATCAGGACACAAAAACTTACTGAGTGTCACCAATTATTCTGCAATTTCACAACAACAACAACAGATGAAAAAGTCGAATGCTAGTTTGGCTACCGAAGCAAAAGAAGCTAGTTCGAGCAAAATTGTCATTATTGAAGAAATAGACGAATGCAAACGTACCCGCAAAGTGCAAATGCAGCCACAGCAACAACAAGCTTTATGTCTTTATTCTCGGGAGCTTCTATTCAAAGTGCAACTATAAACATTTCTTTAAATACTGTCAACCAGTCTCCAATTCAGAGACAGAAGAATCGTCTAAAAGGTACAAAATAGATTCTGAGTAGCCCGTTAATATTTTTTCTGCCTGTTTTAAAATGTGCGCCAGTCAGTTTCAGGTTCGTTTCAGTGCATTTGCAAACACACTAAAAGTCAAAACGTCTCATATTTGTGCAATTTGGGCAATTCTATATTTAGATAGATTAAACTTTATACTTTTAGATTGTTTTTAGATTGAATGAATAATTTGTAAACACATTTTGTATTGATTCTAAGTTAAGCTTACTGAATTAAAGAATTTAAAAATTTATTACACGAAAAAGCATTTGCTTGTTTGTACTTTAATTTAGATACATCTCATTACTTATATAACAAAAAAATTACTTCATGGTTGGCTCACTTGTACGATTTTTTATTCACTCGTTTTGAAGATTCGCTAAACTCACTCGTTCGCTGCGCTCACTCGTTCGTTTGCAAATCTTCACAACTCGTGAATAAAAATCGTACGCGTTCACCAACCATGAAGTAATCTCTATATCTTTAATAAATTATCAATAACTTATAACATCTGTGAATATTACCTGGCAGGCGTTGGGTACCACAACGTTCAACACTTTGATTTTGTCACGATTCTCATCTTATGGCGCGTAGGTATACCTTGTTTAGCCTCGCAGCAAACGGTTCACTATTTCAAAAATAAACAATCCAGCAGCCGCTTTAATAGGCCTGTCTATCGAGAATGTTTGATTAAGAAGATTGACATACAGTTGAAAACCTATCAATTCGGGCGCCTGACCATTAGATTCCAGGTCTGCAAGAAGCTGGGTAATGATCGAAGAAAAGCCTCTAGAGTCCTTGTTCATGCAAAGTTAGTGTACACTGACAATAAGCAGAAGAATAACGGCTTACTTTAAGGTTGACTGAATATTTTGTTAAAAGGTTAGCGGACCGTGTACCTGCGATTATATGAAGAAGATTATATCAGAAAACCAAACAAATAACCGATTGATATTACTCTAGATCTGACGAAGGACTAGTTAACATCCGCGGAAACGTCAGTTCTGCCTTCTTCTTTTTACGGTGTACAAATATCTATATATTTTACAACTGTTTCTATTTTCTATTCTTTCTTTTTTTTATCTCTTCGTACCAATAACCGGACGACTAGTATACAGCAACTAATACAATTACCATAACTAGCGAACTGAATTAAACGGTCTGAAGCTTTTTACTTTATAGATTCACATTGTGTTCTATATGCATACATAGCTTAATATTAAAAAGCCTGGTAAGTGAGCAGAATAGTAAATCATAACTGAGCAACGTCACTGTCCGTAAATTACAGTCATAGTTATAAACAATGCTTTTGAATTTGAATTGTTTTCAAAACTATTTAAAAATATTCATATACATATTACCACGTTTTTACTAGATAATTTTAGCATATCTTAATTTGTATATACACTTATTCTAACAATTAATATTTTAGTTTTTAATTTATTCTATTTCCTTCCATTTTTTTTTATTTACTTATATTATTGTAATTAGATGGCGCATATGAACATATATACATGGAATATGCGCCTTAGAAGTATTAAATTATTAGTGTCTTGCATACTTTAATTTGTTCTCTATACGCTTCACTTGACAACAAAACACACAACCCTCGAAAACTCCCAAGAGTACAATTCAATCAAAGTTCTCAACAAAAGAAAGTAATTTATTCAGCTTCAAAGTCGATGTTTTTTTGAAGTTTTCCTCGGAAAACATGGTATTACAAACTAATACCATGGCTTCGTCGGGATATTATGGATTAAATGTCCCTCACTCGGGAAATAAAGTAAAAGTTAACTTCGGTTCCCTCGGTTACCCCCAGAGCCATGGTATTACTTATAAATGTCCGACAAGGATTCCTTATACTTTTACATGGGCTCAAAACGCGCAACCTGTAAGTGAAGACAACATACTGTCTCACATCATCTCTCCACTGTAATTCAACATAGAAGTTTTGCTTTGGTTTTCGTGTTAGGCGACCACATCATGGTGATCTTCGTGGAACACATCGTTTACTTTGAAGTGGTTTTACCATTACAAGAGACCAGGACACTCAAAGCACCATTTAATTTAATTTTTATTACCAAAACATAACATCGATTTATACATATAATATTTCCAAATTCTAATTCATGTTTAAATTATTTATATTCTCTATTTCCTTTTTTCGTAAAAAAAATTCGTAAAATACTTTTGAAACCATGTACAAATATACCTAAAAAACCTTGTTTTACAAGTATTAAACTTTCATAAATGTATCACGATGTCCTCTAAAACATCTGATATAAAATAAAATTGCTAGCTTCAATTCATTAGCGCAAATTAAATTACTATTGATAAATGTCCGAATGTCACTTAATAGACCTTCCCTACATTCGCTTGACTGGCCACGAAACAATAGAATTACACTGAGGCCCGAGTGTATAAATCCATACATTCTTTGTATATATTTCATAAAATCAAGCGATTATGGGGAAGGTCTATTAAAGGTCTATTGACCCAAATGCCTCACTCCAATTCACCTCATGTAAGGAGAATCTACCCAAATTGCTTTTGGACACTGGAGTCCTCCACTTGAATCCGGAATCGAAAATTTGAACCTGGACTCCACACCATATAAACCGAAGTCTCGATCATTGGCCCATTGGATCCATTGATTGGTCAAAAACAATTGAAACATTCCTGAAATATTGCTGTCTGCCTACGGATTTTCGCTTTTCGCAGTAGATTCTTTTAATTTTTTTACATTTACAATAAAGACACTGATTTTAGTCGTTTTTAAAACAGCGCATAAAATAACACTCTTTCCTCTAACCAAGAAAGGCAACTATTGCATAATTTTTTCCTAATCAACCAATCTCATCACGAAATTTTCATCGTCTGCATAAAACACAATAGTTGTACTCTGTTATTGTGAATTAGAGTCTTTCACAGACTCGTTTTGCGTTGTCACGTGTCTCGCAAGCTCCCGATACTAGTGGGAGATAATGTATCACTTGATGACACAAATAAGTTTGCAATGGAGGCCAAAAGGTACGTAGTACAGTTGTATTTGTAGGGGTGCATGAACTAGAAAAGGTGGCACTTTTAAGCACTACTTTCAAAAGTCGAATCATCGTCGTTTGCTTCATCATCGGGAATAAGTGGCGAGTCTGCAGCCGAGTCCATAGCTCGCATATAGGACATGGGGCGTGAACCAAGCCTTGCTCTTGGAGGAAACTCGGTCCGTTTGGGTGCAACTTTACAATGTCCTGAAGCAAATACATCTGATTCTTCCTTGGTATTACTAGAACCACCATCCTGTCCCTCAAACAGTTTACGCAAAGAGGCGATGTTATTTGTACGACAACGATCGACACCGGAACAACCTGCTTCTGCGGTTTTAATACACTTTTTCAAAACAGTTTCTCTTTCAGTTTCGTCACTTTTATCATGATGAACGTTATTGCCGTAACGTTTAACTTTTGTGTCTATGTTTTTGGTTTGTCTCAGTATTTCTAATATTTTCTTCTCGGCGTCTTTGGTGGCCGCAGTCTCGTGTGGCACTGTTTTCTCATCAACACGACTCGTATCATTTACGTCACATTTGATGACGAGTGATGACGTCTGACTAGTACTGTTGCCAGATGACGTCATATCACGTGATGAAGCTCCTCGTGATGTGCAAGTGGGAGTCGAAATGTCACGCGAGTTCATGTCATGGGACGAAGGTTCGGGAGAAGTCATTGCAGGTGACACGCTTCCAAGAGACGTTTGATCACGTGACGTATTTCCAGAAAGACTTACATCTAATGGCGAAGTTCCAGGAGATCTGACATTGTGTGACGAAACTTGAGATGACGTTATATTTCGTGACAAGTCTCTAGCAGATGAGTAACTGTGTGGTAAGTTTGCTCGTGACGCTTCATCGCGCGATATATCCTCAGGAGCTGTTTTCACATGTGATACCGCGTCTGGGTTTCTTTTATCACAAGGATAACGTACAGGAGACAGGTTATCATCTGAACCTATAGTCGAGGGTCTATCACGTGACACAGTGTTTTCATCACGTGACATGTTTATAGGTGTCAGCAGTTCTTGTCTGTCATCGGTGATGTTCTCCGCTAGCGTTGTTTCAACCTGGCCTTGACGAGGAAACATCTTGGCATCCACAGGTATCGAGATTGCATCAGGTTTTGACATAGCAGTGCACTGTTCTGATTCGTTAATACTCTTATCCATTTTTGCAGGTAAAGATTTACAACTGGGGAGTGGACTCATGTTACCACTGGTTAAAGTTTTATTATCCTGCGATAAGTCTGTGTTACGCTTACTTGGCCATGATAATCTTGATGGGCTTGATGGTGGCTCGGACGGTACCTTATTTGAAGGTATATGTTTTGGAGAGGAAGTACTAAGCGGACCCTCCCCACCCTGCTCATCCTGCTCCAAATACGATTTGAAAGTCTTTGAGACCTGTTTAGTTTTTTGAACTTTCTTCTTAAGTTTAACACTTGCAGTTTTTTTTAATACAGATTCAGCCGAAGACGCAAAGCTTTTGAGTAACTCTGTTCCAGTCGACAATATAAGGCGCTGTTTAGTAAGCTCGTTTCGGTCAGGTAACGAGAATGGTCTTGGCTTATCGTCGACGTGTTGTCGGTATTTTACAAGACTGTCTTTAACCTTATGAGAGTCCTTAGAAAAAGAACTTGTTAGTTCTGTAGTGTAGAGGTATGAATCACTGTCGGATCTTGTTGCACCAAAAACATCGAGATCAAGGCCAGCAAGGGCACCTACGCAAACAAACAAACAATACCACAAATGAGGATCGTGAAAACAAACAAATCACAAACAAAAACAAACAAACAAACAAACAAACAAACAAACAAACAAACAAACAAACAAACAAACAAACAAACAAACAAACAAACAAACAAACAAACAAACAAACAAACAAACAAACAAACAAACAAACAAACAAACAAACAAACAAACAAACAAACAAACAAACAAACAAACAAACAAACAAACAAACAAACAAACAAACAAACAAACAAACAAACAAACAAACAAACAAACAAACAAACAAACAAACAAACAAACAAACAAACAAACAAACAAACAAACAAACAAACAAACAAACAAACAAACAAACAAACAAACAAACAAACAAACAGACAAACAGACAAACGAACGAGTAAACACAAATTTACAGCAGTCATACAAACAATCATAAAAGACATTCTGCAAAACGCAAATGACGGACAAATAAAGGGTCCTCTAGCATGTGGCTTATTGATACTTCACTTGACACTCCTCTGCCACACTACAGGGTTTCTCAGTATAGCGAAGAGACAAAGGTCTGCAGATTACCTGGATCTCCACTACGTGTTAGAATCTCCCTTTCTCTTTTACACAGATGTTTAAATGCGTCTTCTTTGTTATGAAGCTCAGTCTGAAAAAGCACAGATATTGATCACTCCTCAGTATCTGGCACTGTGATTCCATACAGTTATTATAATTATAGTTTTGATTGTCATTTTTACCCTTAGCACTTTGATCTGAGTATTTAGGTGCATCCGTCTGATTGCATCGACAAACACCACAACCATCCTAGAACAGGACAAAATAAATGTTAATACATGGAAGCACCATGTTTTGACTGAGCGCGATATCTCAAAAGATCATCGGTCCAATCATTCAAATTGTTGTCGCATAAGATGGAAACAGTATCGTATCGTATCGTATCGTTACGAATTGAATGCCGTGTCGTAGTGATATTCTAACCTCGGTTTCTCACTAATACGAGAACGTCTATAACAAAAATAAAAAAAAAAACAATCTGATCATCTCGTGTGTCTTAGCGGGATCGTACCCATACCGTTTCTCGTTCAACCCGCGTCCATAACGTATGTTCAAAATAATTGAAATAACATCAGCCTTGGTATCCGGAATCGGGCAGCTTATCCCTCCTTCATGACTTACTCTACCCATAATAGTGCAAACGATTCTATTCGAGTTACCTTACTGATGCAGGCGAACTCTGTAAAAGACTAACGATTGTTTTATGGTCAGCATCTTCGACGTTCTTGTTTTCGATAGATACAATTATATCACCTAATATAAAAAAAATAAAAAAACAGCAAATGAAAGTCATTAAATGCAATTTTCAATCTGAATAGCTCACCGACTCTTCCGTTTTAGGGACCACTGAACAACTCAAAAAGATCTACAGGAAGCATTATGTGAAGGCCTTTCCCTAACTTTATTCATCTACCTCTTATCTGGCTTCAATATCAAGACACCTCATTAAACGCTTTATCTTCACAGAATAACGACTACAGGAATTAGGCGATATGTATTATGACGTCATTTTACTACCACTACCAGCATTCTTTGCGAATTCTCTTTTATATTCAATTTTTAAATCCCTGTGGAGGGATTTATATAAAACAATTAAAATAATTACACTATACAAAAGAAAGTCTGCAAAGCATTCTGGTAGTGGTAGTAGTATTCTACGTTATCCTGCAAATGGCCTATTAGCCACTCCTTACCTGGTCTCATACCCGCCATGTATGCTGGCCCATCATCCTCTACGGTTAACACAAATGTCATGTATTCCACTTCACCATTCTGCTGTACTATACCATACGTCTAGAAAACAATGCACACATAGCAATAGTCATCATTTGAACATATGTAAACAGTTTTCTTTATAGATATTTTAAGGGCGTGATAACCACAAAGAACGAGGTTCACAGAGAGCCCAATACATACACGGTTTACATTTAGTAGAAAAGAATTCGACAGACAAACTATACGTACAATAATGAAGTTCCTTAATATTATATATTCAATATACTTCACATTGTATAGATCGACGAGAAAGGATCCCGTTGAAGTGGTCGTCGGCCTTATACTATAATTATTTGGTTGTTATAATTCTTCTTTTTTAACCTGAATTCATACTCGCACTCGTATTCGTCCACAAACCTCTCTATGTCATGTTGAACGTGCAAACAAATGCCCAAATACCTGGAGTGTGAAACCAAACCCTTCTCTTTCAGCTCGTTTTAGTTGGATAGTTCTTCTCTGATTGACTGGAGGAGCATTCTCTGGTTGACTAAAACAATAAATATATAGATTAAAGAATCGTGATCTTCGTCGTTATTATTATCTTTTGGTCATTCTACATACAGTCGGAGTTTTTATAGGAAGCTCTCCTTCCAAGTAAAACTTGTAAGTGGTTTTGTACAGGGGCGCAACCACAAATCAAACAAAAACCAAATTACAACCACTTATTATAATTCTCTCCGGAGAAATTTGAGCTTACATACTGTGTGTGCATATCCTATAGGGCTCAGGATATATACCATGCGCACACCACTGTCACAACGCTTACCTAGGTCCTCCCATTACACTTGATAATGTCATGCAGGTTTTACTTCGTGCTAGGTTGTTTGATGAATAGTCTTTGAGCAGGTCATCGGTGGTTGCAGTACGAAGCTTGACATTTTTAGGTCTATAAAACAAGAGTAATATCAGAGACCGTTTAAAAAGAAACCCGATAAAAACAAACAAACAAACCTAAAAAAAAAAAAAAGGAAGAAACAGACAAACCTAAAAGCAGAAACAAACAGACAATAAACGCAAGCAAACCTAAAAACAACAAAGAAAAACAAGAAACGAACAAAAAACAAATTAACGAATGAACTGCAAGAAAAAATAAACAGGAAAAAACGATAAACGCCTAATCAAAAACACCAAATAGTGAAGTAACAGCCATAACATTATAACAAGCAATCGCCGCAAAGAAAAAGAAATTTAATGATTTTAATTGAAAATACGGTTTTCTACATTATCTTCTGATGACTTATTAAAATCGTTAGTATTCTCTAGATCTCATCGACTAGATCAGACCCGAAGCAATGTTCTGATAAAAGCTCAAGAAAAAAACACAAAACCGTGTTTTTGACTGTTAAGTAACTATTAATCAACACAGATATTTCCTTTCAGCTCGTCTATTTCCGAACATAGACTTGTTGCCGGATGAAAATTTGATTTATTTATTTATTCATTTATGTTTGCATGTGTGAGAGACAAAGTTACCCTTTTAGGATTTCAACGGCTTTGAGGTTTAAAAAATAATCAAAATTCATAATTACCTGATAAAAGTCCTCAATTTGTGTTAGAGTCGATTTCTAGTGAGTGGGAAACAGCCTATCGTACATCCTAACAGTATCCCATCGGATTGTAGTTTCTACGAAAATATTTGAATCATCTGCCGTATCGTACAACCATAGGTCCCTTGAATAACTATGGTATAGCCGTACCGCTGCCCACTCAAGCGAAAACGATTCTAGTAAACATTTATTTTGGTTATCCTACTAAAATCTGGCGACTAATACTTTGACTCAAGCGAGTATAAGTTGGACTGTTGGAAGAGTACGGCTACGATTCGACGGATGCGAATATTTTCTTACAAATTACGTTCATGTTATGATACGGTAATCTTTCCCGCTCACACAAAACCACTCTCATTCACAGTGAGCTGCAAAGTAAACAGTTTTTGAAGTTTGTCGCACGTGTAGAAAGTCAATAAAGTGTTATAATTTTCGCAAACAAAGACCACGCATTGCCAAGCGTATCGACTCAACAAGAACAAAGACAACGCGACATTTTAATCGAAATTTCGTAACTATTCCAATTAAAAAAACTCAATAGTTAATTTCTCCGACCACGGGGTATTATTTATTGATGACAGATTTTTAAACAGCAAATGACATAAAATGAGAAGAAAACATATAAATGAGAAAAATTCGAGATGAAATAAGTCGATTATGAAATTAATACTTTATTCCAAAGACTTGTGAGTGAAGAAAATTGAACAAGCGAACGAAAGAACAGTCAGCTTAGCGTTTTCTCGACTTTTTTCGTTCGAAAAAAGTCGAGAAAAAAAGAAAAAAAATGATAAGTTAAAAGATTTTAAAAAATCAAACGCGGACACATATACGAAAGAGGTACGAAAAATAATTACAAGTTTGTTTGATAAGAATGAAAACAGCACTTCAGCTATTTTTTCAACTAATTCAGTTGAAGTAAAATATAAAAGTCCAGTTTAAATGATAATTAAAAATGAAATAAGAAAAGTTTAAATTCATATGTAACGCCCAAACCACGATTAGGAGAGAAACGAATGTGATGAAACTCAAATAAAACATAACAAAAAAATATGCTAATACATTGTGAAGACTTTGCCAAAAGAAGTTTGCAAAAAAGTCCGAACGATAACTAAAGTGAAATTTTATACTTGTGTATCAACAAACGCAGACTGGAAAATAAGAAAACAATAAAAGGGGCTGAGGATAACAGATGAAATATTACCGCAGCGGCGAAACGAAACTACTGATGAAATGTGAAGACAGAGATTAAAATGCAATACAAAATAGGATCAAAATGAAGTAACAATAGGATGAAAAGATTAATAATGAGTATGTTATTCAAAAGTCACGACAAAAACAACAGAAAAACAAAAATACAAGTACATGAAACCTTGATTTTCTTGTTTCTAGATTTATCATTTCAAAATGAATACAAAATGAATTATGCACAAGAACAAGGAAAATTACTATAAGCAAGCCCATTAAAAGTCAACTATACATAGTATTACTTACTTTGTCCCAAAATTAAGGGTTTTGCTTTTCCTGGGCACAAAGGCCGAATAAGGTCGAACGGCAGCTGTAGGAGCACAATGAAAACAAGACAGACTTGTTAGCGTATTCTGATATGGAACTGGCTCATCGTTAAACAATACTTCTGTCATAGTTTCAAGAAGCACAGTAAAACAACAAGCCAATCTTGATCAGTTCAGTTGTTGTGAGAGCCCAAGATCGACTCACATGGGGAAAACAAACAGTGAAAACCCCACTAAGTAATTCCAAAACAGTGTGAATAGAATTTCTATTCAATCAATACACTGTAATGAGTGGAGAAACAGCGTTTGTGTTTTCTATTTGTCTGAATACTGTAAACAGACAGTGTATATTAATAAAACACGAGATCACGATGAATTGGAATTAATCGCTTTGTGACAAAATGAGGCGTTAGCAATGGCGATTCAGTGTCGAGTACAAACTCTATAATGTCTAAAATAACATCAAAATTGAAGTACTACATACAAAAATTTCAGTTTTAAAAAGAGGACATTTATTCAAGTCCTGTTAAAAAGACATACAAATCTCAGTAAGTTAATGCTCGATATTGTGCAAACAAAAACTATATTATTAACAAGTTCAGAAAGACTCAAACTGATATTCAAGGTGATAAGACATTTCTAAACGCAAGTAAATTCGGAGCATACATTAAATCAACCTTAACATGAAAATGTACGCTTGTCGAGTGACTTTAGTATATTACAATACAATACTCAAAGACAAAACAAATTATGGAAATGCATTTAATCGGTAAAATCGACGACATAAGAGAATATAAAGTCTGATAGGTCGCGTTAAAACGAGCGTGTGTTCAAATGTTTATTGTCAAGTGAACGATTTTCAAGTCCATCGCAAGAATAATCCCGTATGTGGATGAAATGTGTAAAATATTTATCTATGGTGTCGAATGGTGTCGCGCAAGGATCATACTTGCACCCGATATAACCACTGACCCGAACTATGAGCCACTATAATCTGCAGGGGTCGGTTCTACAAAGCCTGGTTAAAGTTATCCATTGGATAAAAATAGCGCTATCAACGCTTCGTGCGTTCGACCGGCCCCTGGTCTGTTGGCAGAGGACTGAATAATCATTGCACAATCAAGATAGTAAGATAGTGATAGTGTTCCGATGTGGATTATAAGAATGTTTTACCTGGATCATCGTGTTGTGCAGCACAACGTTCTAATTCCTCGTCTAGTTTTCTGCAATAAAACAAAGATTACAAAACTTTGAGGGGTTTGGTGTTTAGTGATTTACCTGGATGATTAACTAAAACAATATACGGGGCCGTAACCAGACCTTTTACACGGAGGGTGCACATAAAAAAACATGGGCCAGTGATGGGTTTTAGTAGTCTTTTTCATTAGTAGCTGTCACATTTTGCACAAATCCGGCGTACTTTTCAAAAACCTGTATTACAATTTATTGCTCTTACTGCACATAAAAAACCCTGGACCAGTGATGGGTTTTTAGTAGTCTTTTTCATTAGTAGCTGTCACATTTTGCACAAATCCGGCGTACTTTTCAAAAACCTGTATTACAATTTATTGTCTTATTGTGCTTTCAGGTTCTTGTAAATGACTTTATTCTTTGTATTTTCGGTGATTATTCTAGTTTTGTGCTCTTGATTCCAATTTTAAGAAAGAAATTCTATTATAATAAAATGGAGATGGATGAGCGGACCTTCTGGCTTTGTATGTGTGTGTGTGTGTGGAGGGGGGGGGGGGGGGTGCACGTGCACACTGTGCCCCCCTTGGTTACGGCCCTGATATCGTACACAGACCATTCTCAGCTTTAAGTCATAATAATGAGAAGTCTGAAAAAGGCCTGAACTGGATGATAGCCGTGGATGGCCTGTTGAAAAGTCTAAGAAAGGCCTGCAATGGAGAATAGCTTGAATGGCCTGTTAAACAGTCGGAGATCGATGAAAAGAACGATCTTTGACCATTTGATAGATGATAGTTTCTAGATCTTGGATTAGTATTCGTCATACCTTCGACTTATCTTGCCTTTGTATGGACCTGAATGAAATCATTTGTGTAAATGTAAATTAGAATGTAGTGAAATGAAACGACAAAAACGAAATGACAACAAGCAAGTAAATAAACAAACAAACAAAACAACAGACAAACTAACAAAAACAGACAAACTACAGATTTGCCACAATTCATCGTTTATGGACTTTTCAGGCACAAAGTTTCGCTTTTTAAGGAGTATATTTTTTGCATAATTTCACTGAACTATTAACAACATATCCTTTTTGCCTGATTGAAAGTAGTTTGAAGTGAAAACTGAGGAAGCATTAAATTCAAAGAATATTCCAGGAGTTTTCGACATTCTTTCTATTTTCTATAAGACCTTAACAAGTGACTTAAAAAACGTGTTTGTAATTTCAGGGGTTTTCACAGAGGAGCAGCACTAACCTTGCAAACAAAAACAAAACAATCAAACACTCAAACAACAATTAATTTTACGATTCAATATCCGTTCAAAACGAACAATTCAAATTACCTTCAAGGCTTTCATCGAAGTCGTCTTCGTCTACAAACACAATCACATCCATTCATTACAACAACAACAATTATATCATTTATTTAAGTTTAGTTATTTCATTTGTTAACAGCTAAACTTAACTTCTAAATTGCCAAATGGTATTGCCTAGCATAAATTACGCGCGAAATCACGGACGCGTTTACATGTGCGAAAAGCGGGAAAAAAGTGAATATTAAACATGACCTCAGAACTTCAATACCTTCCGAACTCGAAGATCCAACTATAAGGCTAATGCCTCTCTGCCGAAGTTTCTTTGTCACAAGAAATGAATAGTTCTTGGCTTCGTCTGGTTGTTTAGTGCGGTCCGGTCCTAGCGAAGAATAAATGTATTTATGTCATTAGCGCATAAATATGAAACCATTTCAACAAAATTACGCAGCTATCGTTGTCTGCTAGTTATTCTGTAAAAACAGCGGCTATACGATTGTTCTTTACTGCGTGCGAATGGAAAAGCGGGTTTTAACCAAGCATCTTCGATTGTATGAGCGCATGTGTGAGCTAGCGTTCATGCACTTCACCAGTGTTTAGCAGGGACCGCGGACAGGGAGGGGCTGCAGCCCCCCACTTTTTAGCGCTAAAGAATAGAAATACAAAATTTATTTATTATAATCCAAATAACAGTTATCATCAAAAGTTTTTTTTCTTCTTTTAATATTATCTTTTTTTTTAATGTGGATGCATGCCGTGGATGTTTTGTTCTTTGTGACCTAACAAAAAAACGTTCTTATCATTACCACACACACTTTTGAACATACTCCGCGGTCCCTGGTTAAGTAACGTTTATCCCAGGACCTCAGGGGCCGGTTGCACGAAGCCTGAATAGCGCTATCCACCGGATAAATCGCTATCCAGCGGATAAATTCTAAAGAAATCCTTTGGAGTGGATAACTTTATCCAGTGGATAACTTTATTCAGGCTTCGTGCAACCGGCCCAAGGGCCCCTAAAAATGTTCACGGCATCCTTTTATTATATTTTACGCTAATGCAGTTTTGATTCCCCCACCTCACCGTGGAAACATGGTATCAAAACAGCGTTATAACCACGGCTTTGAGTTGACTGAAGTCTAATTGCTAACAACTTTATTGGACAGGGTACCTTACGATAATGATCAAACAGCATTTATTATCATTCGAAATTCTTTTTGTCTATAAATGTCAATTACCTTTATTTCTCAGTTCAACTGGTACAGAAGAACTACCAGATGTATCGAGTGTCGGTTCACTGTCCGGTAGACTTCCAATGTACGTCACTGGGATATCATTGGACAAACTACTAGACGTACGCTCCCTGTCAGCAGCAACATCAACAGCATCATCTAAGTCCTCTAGTGATTCCGATGGTGACATGGAAGGGGTGGTCGACCGAGATGTAACAGGCGTGGAGGGAGGGGAGGGTATTACGAATTGTTCCCATGCATCCACATCTGACAGATCCATACTAGGGACAAACCGCTGCAAATTCGTAGGTGATCGACGTTGAAAACCCTCACTCTCCTCTCCCTGATTAGATGCATTTGGCTTATGAGGTGAATATGGCGATGGAGGAGGGGAGGGATGAGGAGACACGTTAGGGGTTACGTCGGGGGTACCTAGTGGCAGTATACTAAGATCTGTTTTCGGCAGGGTTGGAGATGGTTCGATGTCATCCAGCTCATGAAGCAAACTCGTCGGTACACTTCCCAATAACCTTTCCGAACATGCAGCAGAAGGGTTCTCTATGCCAGCAGTGTTCCTGTCTGGAGTGTGCGAGCTATTTACATTAGTAGACGTTTTTGGAAGATCTACGTAACATCTCCATCTTTGGTTGGATAGTTGCCCAAGAACGTTGATTTGGGTTCCCTTTGGTATTAAGGTTGATTTGTAGCCTGGGACGAGGTAGTAGTCCGCTTTCGTAGTTGCTATGAATTTTTTTACTTTAACGACTGTGATGATGAAATAACAAAACAAAATTCTAAATCAAAACATCACAACAGCATCGACGGTAATGAAGAAAATTTCAATAAACCAATGCTGGGGGAGGAGGTCACAGGGTGGCCGTGACCCACAATAAAGCCAAAGATTTAAAAATATTTGGCCGTTGATGACATCACATGACGTCATAGTGACAATGTTAGGACCCCACTCCCCGATGACAAATCCTGGATAAGCCCCTGCAAACAATGATTCATTGCACATACGTTGTCCATTCACGCCAAGAAAAGCCTTTTCTCCTTTCTCTAGCATCTCGAGAAGATCTTCCTTGTGATGGAGTACTTCCTACAACGACACAATCACATTTTAATAATTGACGATTATTAAAATTAATTAATTATTTTCATTACCATCATCATGGCGACATTATCATGCCAACCGTTGTCATCATCATCGCGGTCATCTTTGCTGTCAATAGCATAAGTAAACGTCATCATTATCACAAACCATCATCATCGCGATTATCTTTGCTGCCAATATCATAAGTTGATGTCATCATTATCATAACACCATCATCATCGTGATTATCTTTGCTGTCAATATCATAAGTTGATGTCATCATTATCATAACACCACCATCATCGCGATTATCTTTGCTGTCAATATCATATGTCGATGTCATCATTATCATAACACCATCATCATCACGATTATCTTTGTTGTCAATATCATATGTCGATGTCAACATTATCACAACACCATCATCATCGCAATTATCTTTGCTGTCAATATCATATGTCGATGTCAACATTATCACAACACCATCATCATGGCGATCGTCTTTGCTGTCATTATCACAAGTCGATGTCAACATTATCACAACACCATCATCATAGCGATCGTCTTTGCTGTCATTATCATAAGTCGATGCCATCATTATAACAACACCATCATCATCGCGATTATCTTTTCTGTCAATATCATAAGTCGATGGCATCATTATCACAACACCATCATCATCGTGATTATCTTTGCTGTCAATATCATAAGTCGATGTCATCATTATCACAACACCATCATCATCGCGGTCATCTTTGCTGTCAATATCATAAGTCGATGTCATCATTATCACAAACCATCATCATCGCGATTATCCTTGCTGTCAATATCATAAGTCGATGTCAACATTATCACAACACCATCATCATCGCGATTATCTTTGCTGTCAATATCATAAGTTGATGTCATCATTATCACAAACCATCATCATCGCGATCACCTATGCTGTCAATATCATATGTCGATGTCAACATTATAACAACACCATCATCATCGCGATTATCTTTGCTGTCAATATCATAAGTTGATGTCATCATTATCATAACACCATCATCATCGCGATTATCTTTGCTGTCAATATTCAGTCGATGTCATCATTATCACAACACCATCATCATCGTGATTATCTTTGCTGTCAATATCATAAGTCGATGTCAACACTACCGCAGCACAATTACCATCATGGATATCATCACTGTTATCCACAATTATTTACATGTGAGCACCACCACCACCGCCATCATCATCCTCATGTACTTCATCATCATCGTAGTCATCGCTAATCATCACGAGACCATCATTTACCGCCATTCAGCAAATTTCAACACCATCATTCCAGAGAAAGCTACATATTAATCAAAACGAAGGATTAGCGTACTCGCGTGACCATCAACAAAATCATCAACGCCACCAGAAAGCATCATAAACCACAGAATAATAAAAACGTACCAAGAGTTTTTCCAATCTTGGATCGGGAGGTCGTTTTTCTTGGAATTCGATACTTTCTTCAACATCTCCTGAAAACCGTTCATAAAATTGGGTCATTACCAAATATTATGTATGTATCGCAGATGATGAGCATGTAGACGTGTCGTCCAGCGGTTTCAACTCTAATTCAATAGCACAAGATACCGCTAGACTGTGCTTATCGCATGTTCATCAGTCAAAGTAAGCATTCTTCGATTTCGTATGAGTGGGAGAAAGTACTGTATCGATAAGAAAACAATCGAATGCCGTATCGTAGCAGTACCGAAACCACACCGTTTCCCACTCATGCGCAAATCTGCCATTGTATAAGCTACCTTCCATCCCTGAATCAGTGTCATCTTTATTGTCTGAATATTTCCTGTTGAAAGAAGTTGAAGAAAAATTACACTTTCCATACGTGAATTACAAGATTAGTCATTAGGTACAATTTATGAGAATTTGTTTTGGGATGTTCAGTATTCATTGTTTGTGATTATTTTTCTACATATCCCTCCTTCTTTACATTTAACTTCAAACGCCGCTACAGTGCCCTCTGGGGCTCTTCTTGTTTATTCCTTTCTCCCTTCCTTCAACAAAAATGACCTCTTATAGATCAGATTTTATTACTTCTTTTGTTTACATTTCTTCCTCTCTCAGTCCTTACTTTCTAATCAGTAGTATAACCTTTCCTTCCTTCTTTTCTTCCTTCCTTCCTTTCTGATCTCTTTCTTTATATTTAATTTGATTCCGTGTTCAAATGTAACAGTTAATGATGAGTTATACAATAATATCCACTATACCGTCAGCCACAACTGAAAACGCAACGTCTTACTATTGGCTGAATCAATACAGGCTCAAACAAATAAAAACTTTACGAACCCCTAAGAGAGCTACCAACTGGGTTAATCTTTATCCTGTCCAAAAAAACTTTATAGATTAAATAAAGGCTTTATCTGGGCTTTACATAAAGTATTAATAGTCTTCTGGTTATGCTAAGAACACTTACAGTTCTGGGGCAACATTTTGGTACCGTCTTGACTCCAGAGCTAACAGTTTAGCTTCTTTTAATTTCTTATCTGTTAAAAATAGCAGATGTGCCACAAAAAAAATTAAACTGGATAGTGAGTGGAAGAGAAGAAAAATATAGAACAGATGAGAACTATTGCATGACATCTCTCTAATCCTCATACTAGCAATGACAGAATAAAGGTAGCAAACAGAGGTAATCACGACTTGTGCACTGCAGGAAGAAATAAAGATGGATTATCCCTCACGATCACTGACCACACCCCTCCACAGGATATCCATACATTTTTACACTTGTCGACCTGAATGTAATATCCATAGCACTTTGTTTCATCAAACATTAATTTTAGTTAATTTTTGTCTTTTCGACATTCTCGGTCATCATCCATAAAATAATGTAATATATTAATTTATTTCAATCATTTACCAAAGCGTTTTATTGTATTATGATTTCATTTTAATGTGTTTTCATGTCACATTTTTTTAACATTTCATTGTAGAAATCTTTACTTGCTTTATTTTTTTGTATGAATAATAGTTTTTTGAGTAAATTGTAATTTTTAATTTTTCAAGTTCTGTATGCTAGGTTATTATTGTTTCTTTCAGCAAACTTTTTCTTTCTTTCTTTTTTTTTTTGTTGGTGTTTTTACTTTGCAACATGTTTTATATAGCGTTCAGCTTATTTCAAATCATTACAATTTTTAATTTGGGTTTCACATACTTTTTTTCAAAATGTTTCATATTAAAGTTTATATATAATTCATAATAGCTGTAGTGTTTAAAGTTAGATGTTTTATAACTTACAAGATGGCCTCAGGTGTTTTAATGCTGGTAGTTTAGAGGAAGTCACTTTAACAAAAAATATATATAAAAATCATTTTTGACACAGTGGACAATATTACGTTTTCATAGTAAACATATTTCAAACAATATATTGAGGATTAAATGAATATGTTATTTACATTGTTAAAGTCTTTAAAAAAGCAATGTATGAAACGTGAGTAGTAATCCTTTAAAATAAAATAGAAATTAATTTTCTTGTGAAATAGCAAATAAATAATTTAACAATTAAAAGAAAAATCTTACCCCTATGTAGCACAAAAACATTTAAATGACCCAAATAATCATACCCAAAAATTATGATATTCATGATCAGATTTGACTGTACATGTTGTATTCTCTGGGGTCTAATGAAATAACATGATGAAAAAGACCTCACTTACCAGACACAGACAGATTCTAAAAAGAAAAAAAACAAAACAAATTGAGTTAGAATTAATTTGATTTAAAAAGCGATGATTAATTTGGATTGATTGCTTGACAAAGGCACCTAACAGGGGTTTCATTATCTTTGTGAATAAGCGTCTGAGTAATTAAAGTAGGCATCTGTGTCCCAAATGTTTTCTAGGGGGGTCTGGGGGCATATTTATTGACTAAAGTAAGCCACAAACTAAGAGGTCAAATAGGCAGCGCTATACCACTGGTAGCCACCTATTATTCAAAACCCTGCCTAATAGGTTCTACGGGATGCAGGATTGGCTTTATTGGCCTTGTGAATGAGGAGATTAGTTTGGCAACAGGTCAAAACAGTTATCATTCTGATCACAGGGACCCCTAATCTATCACATATTAACAAGAAAACTACAAGAAAAGAGAGAAAACAATAATATATAGCGTGCGTAAAAAAGTTTTCGTTTTCTGGTTTCCTGTGTAAACCACCGTGCGTGATTTGTCTGGGCTTCCTATGGTCTCTTTATTTGCCTTTGTTTGCTTGTATATATTTTTGTGACTTGTCACAAAATAGTAGATTCTAGTGAAATAGAGAAATAACTTTCGGTACGGGCACGAGGTTGAGAAAATAATTCGTCATATGGTCCATTCCACAGGAAGCCCAATATTCGTTTGCATGCTTGAAACAGGCAACCCAAGAGATAATAGAAGATTTTACGCGCGCTTAAATATTTATTTATTCAGTATTTTTAATTAATTAATGGATTAGGGGTCCCTGTGTTCTGATTGTAACAATTTTGAGGAAGATGAACTGGTCAATTTTTTGTATAAAAAAGGTAATATGTTACTTATCAAAATTTAAGAGTCTCATTTATTCTAAAATGCGAATATATAACCTTTATGCTTTCAGAAAATGTATAGTCATGATTCTAAGTATTAAGTGAACGGTTAGTACTAGTATTAATACTGTGGTACATCAAAAGTTTTACCTGTGGGTTATCAGCAATATCAATGCCTTCTTCAAGCTTACTTATCCTAAATAAACACAAAAACCCACTAATTAATGCAAATCATTATAATCCAATAGAAGAAGAACAGTACTATACATGTATTTTATGGAGCTGTCATTTCAAGAAATGCTTAAATCACTAGCTGAAACTGCATTTGTCTGAATTGTGAATTTTTTTATGCACTTTCTTGGGCACATTTGGAAATACTTGGACTACTTGATCTATATCATAATTATATAACTGTTTTCAAAACTATTTTTATACTGACTTTGTTTTAATTCTCTTGAGAATACAGGAACAACAGTGACCAAAAGCTCATTGGATTCTGGTGTAGAGACATGCTGAGGTAAACATCACCATGCTTCAGGCTTATAATTGCCATAAAAACTATTCTTGTTCAAAGTCCTATTACACAGGTTGTTCAAAGCTCGATTAGTGCTAATCCAGGGTTAACTCCAAAGGTTAACCTGGCATTAGCGCTAATCAATCTTTGAATAACCAGGGCCTGGGCATTGTGGTTCTATCTCCAGGTCACTAGCTGACATACTAGTATTTTAAGTATTTGTCTCTTACCACCTATACATACTGCCCTTTGAAGGTGCTTCAAAGAAATAAACTGGTGAATTATTGCTGTTTAGGACTTGAAGCTTGAAGACATTATTCCTTAATGGTAACTCTGCTCTATTTTTAATCTTTCGTTTTGGTCGAAACTGCAAAGTAAAGTAAGACAATAAAATTGAATGAAAAAATGTTACTATTTGTAGCATTTTAGCTTTGGGATATTTCTCTCCCAAATTGTTTTGTTACATGTAAAAGAACAGATTATTTAATTCTTCACATCAACTTTTAAATTGTATAATAGTGATTATATACTGAACTACTAATGCCAATAACTATTGCCCTACTTCCCTTTTGCTGACATATATGTTGTTTATTAACTGTGTGGATAAAATGTCACTTTATACTGGTAAGCATTCTCACTAGTCCAACCATCCTATTAGTTTCTACACCAAGTCATATGGCATTTCTCAAAGGTCTTCATCATTGCACAATCTACATATATACCTGGTGTATAACAACCATTCAACATGTCCTTTTAAAAGAAGATGTGGCATTGAAATGTACATTCTGATTGGTTGCAATATCTCTGTCACACACTCGTTTTTCAAAGGTAGAATTTAAATGGTAGAATGTCTAAACCATTGCATTCAGTGATCCAGTACCTCATCAGAATTGGGTATACAGATTGAAGCCCCTTTCTTCAACACCAAAAAAGCTTCTTTCTTTTCATCCTGAAACAAGTAGTTCAATAATGTCATCCTTAAGTATCTTTAATTTCAAAAATAACCATAATGCATAGGTGAGATGACCAAACATGTGAAAATGTGCTAGTTTCCATACGAGTGATTGACATGTGACCAAGGTTAATGACCAAGTTAAGAAATCGAAAAACTGTTTTTCAAGAGAGATCACGAGGGAAGCATAAGCTAGGAAAGCATGATGCTTACTAGTAGCAGAATGGTTTGCAGCTTCTCAAGACAATGCCAGTCTCAACGACACATAATAATATTATGAAATCTTGTTTTGCCAGGTTCACAACCAATGGTACTTTACACTTTCAATTGCAACATCCCAGAGACTATCAGGGCCGGATCAATCAAAACATCACTGATTTAACAATCAAAATTTAAACTACTATCTATTAAAATAAATCTGGTCTTTCCAAAGGATCAGTGTGGCACCAGCCCAGGCCCCTCCCCTGGAACCTTCTCTGACTATGTTACTTACTAAACTTTGCTGCACATACCTCACCAGTTGGCCCGACTATCTTTGATGGAGGTGGAAAGTTGCCTGAATCTGGACTGAGGCCAAGATCCTAACACAACCAAAACATCACAGATTATAATCAACTGTTAATCCAAGAGTAAAGTATTGCCTAATCATGATTTTCAAAGCAAATCAATACTATGTGTGAGTTCTGTTACCACCGATTTTAAATCTTTTCTAATTTACACACAAACTTAAAACTAAATTTTCTCGTGATAAAATTTATTTATTTTATTTATTTTTTTATTTTTACTTTGTGTTTGTACTGTACATATCAGATGCTGTCAGCACCTTTCTTCCATTCTGCAAACTCAACACACAGTCTAATTGAGTCAATTTTGCATGACTGAGAAAAGTAGCAAATAGTAAAGTAAAACTAATTTTGAGAAAATAACAGACTCATCCACTGTCAGTGTCATTATTGCAGTATCAAAATCATATACCATTTCTAACTCATCTGAATAAAATACATTATTAATTTATTACAGACTGCTAATGTTATTATCATATTAAATAGAAAAAGTGCCCTACTCTGTACAGCCTTAGTGTCGAACCACACAGATCCACCCAGTATGTCTTCCATATTAGGTCCTACATGCGAAATAATACAATTTAACATAAACCTATGAATACAGTCATGTAAATGTTAGGTTTTTTGGTACATGTAATAGATTCATGCAATAAATTATCATAATCAAGTTTCTATTTCTAGTGAAAATGACAAAATATATACAAATGGGAAAAAAATCACAGATAAGGAAATAAATAACCTTTTTTTTCAAATTAAAGTACATGATAAAACATTGAATGTATATTCTTCACCTTAGTCTTTTTGGACTGGTCTGTTACCAGAGTACTATTAAGATATCCCCACTGTAAATAAACATACAAAAATACTAATTGAACTAACCATGCACAGTGATTATAATACTTAATTTTTGGCCATCTACAAAGAGGTACATGATGATTCCCATGTAGGGCTAATTTAAACAAGGTCTTGCTGGGCGTGGTCACATGACCTTGTCAATGAAAAAAATTCATAATAGCCCAAAATGAATATAGGATATTGATAGAGTATGCTTCAAGTCAATATTCCCTACAAGTTTGAGCTTGACATCTTTACAATTGAAGCTATAAGATTATTTGAAATTGTTAGAAATACTGAAGGATTGTATAAAAACTCTTGTATTTTTTTGCGATTAAAAAAAATCCCATATCAGTTTTAAGAAAGTAAGTTCACATTTTTCAGGGAATGCTTATTTTGACTTGCTTGTTTTAAATACTGCATTCATTTTGTGCTATTTTGACCTTTTGAGGATTAACAACATCATGTGACCATGTTCTGCAAAGATCCTATTATCTTGCAAAGGTCACTGTTCACCCTTCCCTGCTGGCAATGTCTCTCTGTCATAGATGTGATTCCTGACAAGAAAAAGAGAGACTCAGCCCATTCAAGACTGAAGCTTTGTTTGATATGCCGCCGTCCAGAAATGTAATTGAATAAAACCAGTTTGATATCTGGTTTGACTTGAAATAAGCCGATAAGCTACAAAATTAGGCAGCATCGCTGCGGGGCATTTGACCCCACTATATCACATGCATTCTAGTTGCTTGGATACTGAAGAGTGTGCGCAATAAGAAATCCAGCCTCAAGTCGGCAGAGTCCCTCTTTTTATTGTCAGGAATCGCAAACGTGAGAGACTCTGCTAGCAGGGTGACCACATTGGAACCCGCTTCCTCAAAACCTCCTCCTCCTTATCTTAATTCTCTACATTAACACCGCTTTCAAACATCTGCGCATGCCCCAAAAAGATATAAGAAATGCTGATCAAACAATCTTGTACCCAGTGCTTTCTGTGTAGGGGTTTCTAAAGAAAGCTACAAAAGAGAAAACTTTCACTGTTTTCGTTCTCAATATGTAAACAGAATTGAAAAAGTGGAAATTTAGAGTACAAAGATAATTTAACAAAGAGTAAATGTACAAAAAATTAAGCCTAAATATTCATGCAATTTCTTATTAATTGACTAAAAAGTCAATTACCAAATGACCTGATTGTTTACAAATGCGCTGACGTTTGACCATGGTGCTCTCTACATCAAATAGCGCAATAATTATGTGTGTCATTAAGAAATGAATAACAATTAATGTATGTGAACATTACTTACATGAATAAATGACAAATCAACCGTTTGTGCTTCATCCAATAACTGTCTCTCCTGTTTTGATAAAAAGACATTCATATCGATTGTTGTTAGTCTGCTTTCACATACATGACTTTCACATTTGATTTTAAAATGATAATAGAATTAATTAAAGTAATAGAATTCTCATTATATCAAGGAATTAGGTCTGATAAAACGTCAACTACACAAATCAAGCTTATATCAAATTTTACATTAGATGCTTTGTATTTGCAGACCTCATCATTAAATATTCATACAATTCAGTTCGGTATACAATTCACGTTTTGCAGTCTGTATAATAAATGATGACCTTCCCTACAATTACCATAAAGTGTCTTTACCTAACGTATACATTCAACGATAACTGTAAAATTCTTTCAGAAAAGAATTACTTGTAAAGCTCTCAACAGCCAACAAATTACGAACATTCGCAACAAGTAGCTAACAAAATAGACAATCAAAACGACTGTTTAGTTTCAAAATATTGAAGCTTTTAATTGTTGTTTCGTGGTAAACCGCTTTGCTTGAATGCTATCGCCATTTCCTTTTCCTTAACACCACATTATTCGGGTTTTATCTGTTCAAATGGTTTAACTAACTATGTAATCTTTACAATAATGTTAGATGAACAGATGAAACGATTCGCAATTTACAATTACATATTTTTGACAGGACAGCTGAACTGAATCGATCTGTAGCAGTGTCGAAAGTTGAGCTTCATCAATGATTTCTTAAAACTAAAAATCTGGGTGGTTTATATTTTCATGAAATGAACATTTTGACCTAAATTTAGGTGATAAGAAATGAGTCATTATTTGACAGCCTGATTTATAATATGAGCTTGAACAAATAAGGAAGTAATGAAAAGACGAATTTGCATTCAAATAATATCAAAACCAATCCTAGTTGTTTATTACAAAATAAATACTACTTATTTTGCTTTCCTTATACTTTCGAACACACACAAAAAGCCGGAAGAAAACTACCAATAACCTTTCTATGAAAGCCTCTTCGCGGGATTTCGCGTGTGTTGATGTAAACAAAAGAAGATCATTGATTTGTCACACAGAAGAACGAGCTTATAGCTCACTGAGTTCTCACATCGATAAATTACAGAACACGTGATTTTACGGAATAAAACACATCTTTGGTTTCATCGTCATCGCTCTGAAGACATGGGATTTATCGTTTATAAACAGCTAAATTATTGATGTAGGTAACAGGGCAAAATGATAAGTCATACCTCTTGGAAATCCGAGGACAACTTCCTCTCCTTGATAGCCGCCATATTTACATAAATCACTCTTTGAAATGATCACATGATAAAATAACAGTAATTGCACAGGCGTTCCACGTAGTACAGGAAAAAAAACTGGGTACTGGAGAGTTGCAAAACTGGCGAAACAGAAAATGAGTGAATAAATAAGTATGATAAATGAATAGATGATTAATAGATTGAAAGAAAAAAGCAAGAGAAGAATAAAATAATAATAATAATAATAATTTAATTCTTAAACGCATTTAAAAATCTCAATGCTTTTACAATAAGTGGATTAAAAATTATTTACAAAAAGTATATATGAGCGATCGAGATGTCTATGTATATTAGGTATACTAGCTAGAAATACTATATTTAAATCGAAAAATATAAAAATGAGAAATATTTACAAATAATCGTATATGACAAAAATGTGACAAAATATATTGTAATAGTTAAATCAAGATGTTAATTAATAAATAAATATGTTTCAGTTTTTTCTTAAAAATTTCTATTGATGGTGATGATTTAATGTCACTTGGTAAATTGTTCCAGAGTTTGGGTGAACATACAGAGAAAGCTCTGTCCCCAAAAGTTGTTGTTCTTGATTTGGGCACCCTCAGAAGATGATGGTTATTAGAACGCAAGTTCCGTTGATTTTTGTATGGCTGAATTAATTCACTCAGATATGTTGGTGCAAGACCGTTCAAGACTTTGTAAGTAATAAGTAAGATCTTGATACGCTTTTGAATGGTGAGCCAATGAAGATCACTTAAAATTGGTGTAATATGATCTTTTATACTTGAAAGTGTTACTATTCTCGCTGCAATGATTTGTATACGTTGAAGACGCTCTATTTGATATAAAGGCAGACCAAACAGCAAGCTATTACAGTTGTCAAGGCGAGAACTGACAAACGCATGAACGAGGCGTTCAGTGGTTGCCAGATCTAGATGTTTTCTAATCTTTCCGATGTTGCGGAGAGCAAACGACGCAGTGCTACAGATACTACTGCTGATGTGGGATTTGAGGTTCATATGTTTATCAAAGAAAACTCCCAAATCCTTCACTTGATCTTGTGGAAGTATGGTGGAATTTCCGATTTTAACCTCGGGTAGACTTAGAGGATTATGCGAGAAGTTGGAAAATACATGCAGGATCTCAGTCTTAGAGTCATTTAGGATGAGAAAGTTTTCAACTGACCATGTTTTTATATCTGCTGCACACATCTCGAGTCTTTGAAGATCTTTGGGTCCGTCCTTGGCATTTAGGGTGACATAGATTTGCGTGTCATCTGCATAAAACATTCCATCCAAGCCGTGTAAAAGAAAGGAAGGAAAACTTAATTTGTTTAGTTTACAAATTTAATGCTTTTGCTACCGCAGCGGACCGAGCCTGGAGCAAGGTAGCGATCCTTAGCGATCCTTCTTACCGTGCCCAGCCGTAAGGAAGCGGCACGGTCGAAAGGGTCGCCACGGTCAAGGTTTCCCTTTGGTCGTGGTTAGATGGGATACTCGCAGTCCAGGTGATTGAGAGAGACTAGGTAGAGTATACTCACGACAAATATCCGAAGCCGAAATGAGTTCCGACTATTCCCACGTTATGAGTTCGGAACAATCTTTGGCGGGAACATGAAATCCGCGATCTCGACGAATAATACATGTAAGACCATGTAATATTAGGTGTAATTTTGAATTCAGACACTCTAGAATCACGTAATGAGGGTTTTGTATCGACACATGATTCAGTAAAACGGTGCAAATAAAAATGATCAATAAATGGAGGAATGGATTGATATCGGAGATTTGCCAGAGTGAATGCATACAACCAATCAACCAACCAATAAAATAACTAGTAAATTAACTAACTTGTAAATAAATAAATAAATGAAATAAATAAATAAATTGTAAATTATAATCAAAAATTTACAAAATATAATCATTTAAATAATAAATTTATTTTCTTTATTAAATAATTAGCATCACGGCAAGGGATAGTAATGATCTGACATGACTAACGTTGAAATGTGAAGCATTTGTTCGTGTATAATATGTGCAATTTTTAATTTTTTAACTTTATTCAGTTTTACCTTAAAGCACATTAAAATTTTTAAAAATTGGAGGCTCATGAGATCACTATAATTCTTTAATTTGTATACACAAACACAATGATAGAGTGCATACACAAAAGAGTGTGCAACATACATATTACTAAATAGTGCTATTAATCTTATAATTCTATTGTTTTCTATTGTTTAATTAATACTATTTACTACTAAATAGTGACAACTGTTGCACACATTTAGTGTTAGCACTCTAAGCACCTAAATATCGCTTAATATGTATGCGTGATACAATAAAACAATAATAAACTCCATACAAATCAAAAGCAGCAATTATCTCTGTTATTAATTGGTCAGAACACCATACTAATACTATATGATAAATGTACCACACTAACACTCTGTCATATTATACACCTGGACTGCGAGTATCCCATACTAATACTGTGTCATATTATACACCTGGACTGCGAGTATCCCATGCTAATACTATGTCATATTATACACCTGGACTGCGAGTATCCCATGCTAATACTATGTCATATTATACACCTGGACTGCGAGTATCCCATACTAATACTATGTCATATTATACACCTGGACTGCGAGTATCCCATACTAATACTGTACATCATCCTATTACACACATAGACTAGCTGCTGTCAATAAAAGAACCCACATACACTTCGCAATATAATATGACATAGTATTAGTATGGGATACTCGCAGTCCAGGTGTATAATATGACAGAGTATTAGTATGGGATACCCACAGTCCAGGTGTATAATATGACATAGTATTAGCATGGGATACTCACAGTCCAGGTGTATAAATATGACATAGTATTAGCATGGGATACTCGCAGTCCAGGTGTATAAATATGACATAGTATTAGTATGGGATACTCGCAGTCCAGGTGTATAATATGACACAGTATTAGTATGGGATACTCGCAGTCCAGGTGTATAATATGACAGAGTGTTAGTGTGGTACATTTATCATATAGTATTAGTATGGTGTTCTGACCAATTAATAACAGAGATAATTGCTGCTTTTGATTTGTATGGAGTTTATTATTGTTTTATTGTATCACGCATACATATTAAGCGATATTTAGGTGCTTAGAGTGCTAACACTAAATGTGTGCAACAGTTGTCACTATTTAGTAGTAAATAGTATTAATTAAACAATAGAAAACAATAGAATTATAAGATTAATTAGCACTATTTAGTAATATGTATGTTGCACACTTTTTGTGTATGCACTCTATCATTGTGTTTGTGTATACAAATTAAAGAATTATAGTGATCTCATGAGCCTCCAATTTTTAAAAATTTTAATGTGCTTTAAGGTAAAACTGAATAAAGTTAAAAAATTAAAAATTGCACATATTATACACGAACAAATGCTTCACATTTCGACGTTAGTCATGTCAGATCATTACTATCCCTTGCCGTGATGCTAATTATTTAATAAAGAAAATAAATTTATTATTTAAATGATTATATTTTGTAAATTTTTGATTATAATTTACAATTTATTTATTTATTTCATTTATTTATTTATTTACAAGTTAGTTAATTTACTAGTTATTTTATTGGTTGGTTGATTGGTTGTATGCATTCACTCTGGCAAATCTCCGATATCAATCCATTCCTCCATTTATTGATCATTTTTATTTGCACCGTTTTACTGAATCATGTGTCGATACAAAACCCTCATTACGTGATTCTAGAGTGTCTGAATTCAAAATTACACCTAATATTACATGGTCTTACATGTATTATTCGTCGAGATCGCGGATTTCATGTTCCCGCCAAAGATTGTTCCGAACTCATAACGTGGGAATAGTCGGAACTCATTTCGGCTTCGGATGTTTGTCGTGAGTATACTCTACCTAGTCTCTCTCAATCACCTGGACTGCGAGTATCCCATCTAACCACGACCTTTCCCTTTTTTCGGGACCTTGTTCCATGCAGAGTTTAGCGCCCAGTCTCACCACACATTGCCGAGGAGACCACAGGAAGCCCATTCTCATCAACGTGGTCAAGACGTCCGCAATTTATTAGCATTTTCAAAGACGATGAAAACAATGTAAACTGACACACACCGTTCGCCGTTTGTAGACTCGCACTAAAAGAAGGCAAAGCCGAGCGTCGTCAGTTCTGCGATCGCTCAAATGAAACACAAACAAATTCAAATGTTCAAATGCATGAACTCCACACACTAGCAGGATTCTCGAAAGCCAGGCAGGCACTTCTCCGTTACACTGGGCACGGTACGTTCTACGTAGTAGCTCTAATTTCAGTACAAAGTAGGCAGGAAAATATGAGATTTGTGTATACCATACATACCAAAACGGGACCAGAATTCCTTTCACCGAAAATGATTCGAGATTTTTGCAATGCATACCTATGATATGTGAATGCTCAGCATCCTAATTAGAGTTACGGATGCAGGTGCAATATTTTATGGTAGTAATTATTTACATATATTTATCTCTTTATTAAATTTAGTTTTTACAACATTAGCATTGTCAGACAAATAAATTTCCTTTTTTATACATAAATGATGTATTTTCGTTGTGTATACGCAACTGAACACACAAATATTCTAAGAACTAACCTTGATCCCAAGACAAATGATAGTTAGTTGATTGTACATTTCAAATTGCAATTTGTCCACTTAATTTGATAATGTACATGAAGTAAATTGTTGTACGTAGGTTTCATATTCATACAATCTTTGTTTCCACTACATAAAAATTACATAATAACCGAGCTTTCGGATAATATCCTCCATTGTCAGGGTTTGAAAAATAATAAAATCGAGAGCGAGATAAATTCAAAATTATAGAACACTGTAACTAAGATAAAAAACAACACTGAAAGTAAAACGGTTAAATATGCGCGTGCTGAATTAAAGAAACAAATGATTATTAAGGTAAGTAATAATTGAAACAAAAGGAAAGATGATAATAAACAAATAAATAAATGAATAAATGAATAAAGAAAGAAAGTAATATAAGAAAGTAAATATATAGTAAATAAGTAAATAAATAAACAATAAGAAAATTAATAATAATAAATAAATGAAATAGGATAGAATAATAATAATAATTAGAATAATAATAAAAAGTAAATAAATAAATAAAAAAGTAAATAAAGAACTATTACTTATTAATTAAGGCTAAATAATTTCGAGGGAGAGTAAGTCCATTGTCTCTGTTGAATTCTTATTTTATGCAATTAATCACGCCTCTAGAACCTTTCTCTGTTTCCACCTTTGCTCTTGCACCAACACTTTTGTGTTGTCCCACTCGATGTTATGACAGTTTTTATTAGCATGAGGCCAAAGCTAAGGACAGGTTAAACAAAGACAACATGTCTGGAATCGTGTATGAAATTCCATGCTCAGAATGTGAAACCGTATATATTGGAGAGACGAGCAGATCGCTTATGACTCGTAGAAAAGAACACATGGCTTGTGTAAGCTTGGATATTAAAGTCGCCCAATCAGATTGTATCAATGTACATGAAACTACACTCGAGAAATCGGATCTCCTCCCTATCATCTCCTCTAATCAAATGTAATTCCATTTGGACAGCACTCGCTATAATAACATTTAGGCTAGTATTTCCTCTATAAACGAATCGTCACAACTTAACCATCACGCAGTTACTCTTTTTTCTGGTGAAGTTATTATGCAGGGAAGTTCAAAAAGAGTGGGCTTTTGTGGAGGGGAGGGGGGCTGTTGTGTGCCTTGTGTCCTTTATTGGGTGGTGCAGGCTTAATTGACTCGCTCCCGGAAGATTGTCCATTGGATTTATTCCATCAAGAGAGTATGAGATAAGAAGGCTTATCCCCCGTATCAGCTTTACACTCATCAGGGGATCTTTTCATTCTATTTTTAAACTGAATTATTTCCGGAGCGGAACGTGATTGGCCAGATTGCATGAAGAAGGCGCGGCCGCATCGTCAAAACATCTCGAGACAAAAGTACTGAGATTGTTAGGGGTCCTGATTACTTAAGCAAAAAGTCATCAGGATTTTTTTTAGAAAGATATTCTATAGAGAATTTATCGGTTTATTGAAAAATGGAAAGAAAACTGTATAGTCCCGTGCCCGTTTTTGGGATAAAAAATTTTCAATGGAACCATGTTTTGTCATCTTTGAAGAACACATGGCAAAAAAATGCTGACTTTGCACGAAAAAATTAATCCCTCAAAACCCAATAAAGCTAGTGACGTAGCTTTCACAGAGAATTTCAAGTAGACATATAGGAAAATAAATTATATATGTTTTATTAAACTTTGGTAAAAATTTACAGTTTTATAGTGAAACTCTAAACCACTTAACATCGCGTCTTATGTTGAAAAGTCATCAGGATTTTTTTCAAATCTCGCCAAAAGAAAGATTTTATACGAGATCTTTCAGAAAAAAAGAAAAAATATACAGAAACCCGCGCAAAAAATGAGGGCTTTCGCTGCTTGAAGCATAGTTTTCGAAGACTCCGTGTTATTCTTGAGTTGCCTTTTGGCGTGATTTGGCGCGAGCGCGACGTTTTGCTCGCGGCCACAGGTTTCAAGCATTGTAGTTGTTCTAAAGTGGTCAGGACGAGTAGAGCCACTGATCATGATGAGGTCCGTGGATCAGATGTCTTATCTCATACTCTCTTGATTCCCTCGGTACGCGTTGTGCTTCTCTAACACTTCTCTCGTGTTCTGCCTATCTCCGCGTGCTTTATTTCTCGATAAAGCACGTGCGCGTCTTTTATTCCTTCAATTTAAATATTAGAATTTTTATTTTCATCCTTTATTTTTGCTCTGCTTTTGTCTTTGATATTGTCATGATACCGGGTCATAAACAACTGCACAGAGCAGCTTTACACAGCTTGGTTTCCATATAATTGCTAAATCGATGGGATCGCTCAATTACTATCTCAGCGATCGAGTTGAGCGATCGTATGGATCGAGCACAACTAAATCCATAGCTTTTTCTAGGAAAAACACGAAAAAATAGATTTTTTAAATTATTCAACGTCGTAGCAATCATATGGAAATCATTTGCTCAATCTTTACATCCATCAAGTCCTCAAAGAGTTCTTTCAGTCAGTGGAGGCTCATTCATGTTATACTAGCGCCGAACGTACTCTCATATTAAAATCGCATTTAACCGGGATACAAATGACTCTTACTGTTTGGCTCTATATCCCACTCAATCATAATCATATTAAGTGCCTCCTTCAAAATTCGATATAGTTTATGCTACAATACACCCACTAGAATTACGTCATTTCTCATAGTAATGAATAATATGTTTGCGCTTTTTCTCAGTTTATTATTACATTGCCAGATGGAGTCTTGTAGTCTCAGGCGGCGTTTACAGTGGGCAACGTTTGTTTGGGCGTACAAACCCCTCCAATCTCCAACTGTGTATTGATTAAATGAGATAGCATTCACTACAAATTATTGATGAATTTATTGTCCAATTGTAACTGGGCTTTCGATTCGTTTATTCCTGTTTTTCAAGTTTTTCTTTTTGTTCGTTTTTACGTGGCTTTTTCTTTATTTTTTTCTAGGCCATACTACTATATTAGTACGTCTGTCGTGAAATAAATCATGTCCTCCATGTATCAAGACTATTATGTTCACATTTTGTTGACTTCTGAGCAGGTTGCTTGAGGCCTGGACAACCCTATTCATCCTAGAAATTCCTATCCAGAAGATAGATATTGAATCGATAAATTCAATACAAATTCCAACCACGTATGTCAATATTACATTTATACAAATACAGTAAATGAATTAATGAACCGATTGAAACAAACAAATGGCAAACCAAATTTGTAGTTAAACAAACAGACCGACAAACAAACAGACAACAGCAAAAAAAAAAAAAAAAAAAAAAAAAAAAAAAAAACAGTGAACACCACAATCACATCAAAAAGCCCGATAGCCGGACGTCGACTCACTGAAAACTAGGACTCACTGAGCTGACTGACAAAGAAACAATACCGGAGGGTAGTTCAGTTGTTCGGTACTGAAAAGCCACCTACTGCTACAATATCCTTCAACTCATCAATCCCTCGGTTGACAAGGATCAATCTTCGTCATATCAACATTATTTCCAGTGTACAATATTATTGACAGCTGTCAGAACTTCGTTTGACCAACGAAATTCCTGCCAACAAGAAGGCTTAGAACTTGATGTATATCATGGAACATGAAAATGCGTAAGCGCACGCACGAAACTTATCAGAAAATGTTCTCTTTACTTTTTATCATACAGAATAATTTGTCTTTTTTAACTGAATGCTATCGACCAGAAATGTGCGGTTAAAGATTATTGAAATTTAGAAGAGAAATAAGTGTGAAATTGCTCTGAGAAATAGCTTAGAGTGATGCATCGAGAAAAGGCGTGAAATAAAGCTATCTATAAAATTGGAACAAATTTATCCAACACATTATAAGTTGAAAACAGGGCTGACAAACTTGCTTGCTTGGCTTTGAAAACGTTGATTTGTACAACACATTTTACCATATGTTTACATATCATTGACTTTACCAAATCAAACATAAGCTTCAAATTCAAATGGGAGCATTTTAAGTTTCTTTTTGAATATACCGCCTCCAGTGCGGATAAAAAATATTGTCAGTAAAACTAAAAGTGTTTAGACAGAAAAACTTTCATTGCCAATGCCAAAGATATAGTTATTCCAATGTAAGAACATGAGTTAAATAAAGTCCAATACCTAAACGATGGCACTAGGAAAACATTGTCGCAATCTTGACAAATTCAGCCGTATTCTAATCACTAGTTTTTTAAGTTTCATTCAAGAGATCGTTCGTCGTCAAAATATTGAAACTGAGATCATACTGTAGGACACCAAATTTAAAAAAAGTATAAATAGCCATTAATTTATAAAGCTTACGCACAATATTCCTTAGACATTTCATCAAACCCTTTTAAACCCATGCACAAGATGAAAAATAATGTATGGAAATTTACTGATCATTTGACCCAGAATGCCGACAAACTAAAATTTAAATTGTACTCCGACAGCCTTATACATGAAGTCAGGTTTTACACTCTCAACTAAATACTGTGGAAAAGTATCCAAAAACCTTCAATCTTAAAGGATATGTTGAAAACTGATAACAAAACAGAGATTATTTCAAAGAAAAAATAAGTAGTTTTTGTTTCGTCTTCGGAATATTGACAAAAGATGCACCAGTCAGCTACATTTAACGACTCTGTTCTGTTTTGCGGGCAATCCTCTCACCAGTCCAGCCCAATAGTGTACTAGAAATAAACTGAAAGATCAGCAGGAATCAAAACGAGGACTGATGAAATGATGAAAAGAAAAAATTGTAAGGACATTTTCCTCTTGAATCAAAATAGTCAAAATGCGACTACATAGTTGATTTGTACTGACTTCTTTTTAGTTTTCTTAACTGACATTGTTTCGAATTCAGCTGATTCTTTTAAACTCTATTGGAAAAACATTTCATAATCACATTTCAAACTTAAAGATTAATGAGATATCGCACTTTTTGAATAGTCAATTATTTATTTTTCATAATTGAATAACAAAATGAATCTTGTTGCTTATGAGAAAATTTGTGTTTTACAAAGCGGTTGATAGTAAAATTCATAGAAAAAATATTATATTATTCTTATCCTTCTTGTGTTTAGTGAGCAAACTTGATTTGATATGAAATAACAATATTATAATATAATGACAATTTTAATATGGCATTCTCGAAACTTATTAACAGAAAAAGTTTTAAACTTTTATGAGGTCAAACTGTGATATATTGAGGAAAGTTGTAGGTGTACAAGCTACTTAGCATTATAAAGTGACTTTGAAAAGAAAAGATCATCGGAAAAATTGTTGAAAAACTACGCTTAAAGGTAAGGACGAACTCTCAGAAATAGCTGGACAAATTATTGTTTCACTGTGAGATAAATGGAAAAAAGCAATAAATCTGCTTTGGGCTTTCAGATTTCAAATCTCACTTGCGTTTTTCCCCCAGAAATTCGAGGTTTGGCGCTTTTGTCCAAATCAAAAATTGAAAAGCAAATAAAATTAAACGCTAGTCAAAAACTATTTTACAACAACAAAAACAACAAACAATTTACACAAAAGTAGAAAGAAGACTTTTTATGACATCAGTTTAGAATCTGTCCACGGAACATCTTAGGACGGAAGAGTACTGAGTATTCCGCTAAGTTGCAAACCAAAGCCAAAGGATTTCTTCAAGCAAAGTCATAAGTAATGTTTCCTTTTGATTCATAAACATTGTTTTACAAGCGGCCCTAAAACTAAACCATATCCATATCATCATGCAGGCTCTTTCCTTGTGTTTAGCTTTCAGTTTATCAAAGCGTAGCATATCTGTTACTGTGAGTAAACACGATAAAAGTAAAACTCTTTTGCACTTTGGAATATCAATTTGTTTTGGCTATCTTTACACGGTTAGAGTTACCATTTCTAATTTTACAAAGTCAGCAACTTATCCGTTATTTACACAAATTATTTGACTAAAACTTAAGTATATAACCATGGATTACAATGCTAAAATGAAGCTAAATAGTGCACTTCCATAACGGATACAAGTATGCATCACAACTATCAAAAGGAAAAGCAACCACTCAAACTTCAAAAAGATAAGACGCTAAGTGTTTATGTCATTTCTAGAACGCTCTATTGTTAAAACTCTTTTCAGTCATTTTTTAGGAAGTTTCTGTGATTTGGAGGACTTTGTGACTTCAAGAATGTCGATAAGCTTCCGTTGATAATGGAAGTATAAATGTATCCAAGATTTTCTTTTTTAACACACTTGCAGAAACGGGAAAGGGACAGAACGTCGCTCATAAAGGTATATTTTTAGCTTTCGTTTTCCTAATTTTATTAATTTTGCTTGCATAGTTTTATTTACTTATAGTTGTACTTTTTATTATTTTCTCGCTATTTTTTTTTGTACTTTTGTTATTTTCACTTGCTTTTATTTGTCTCGCTCTCTCAATTTTAGTGTCATTTAGAAGCCGACTTTTATCCACTTTCAAAAATTTGAAACTTTAATGATTAACAAAAATAAACCAAGAACAAATTCGAGTTTTAAAAATTGATTTAACCGGCGCGTTTTATATATTACTGCCTTCGGTATTTCTAAAACAATTTATTTTGCTTTATACATATATTATTAAAAGCTTTTTTGAAATGAAAAAAACATTTCAAACTCAGTTTTCATTTCGCGTTTGAACAATTGTATGAAAACAAACAATTAATTTTTATCACTTTTTTGAAAGCAACAACAAAGCTACTTCGATAAACTTAAAAGCTCCCTTATCTATTTTTTTTAAAAAGGGAAGAAGAAAAAATTGTATTTCTGATAAGACTATTGTAACTCAAGGTCACTCTCTAATTGACCACTCGTTTTAACTTTGTCTTTTGACTGACTTGCATTTTGTAATTGTTATTTTCTTCTTCCTGCCAAATACACAATCAGTTTATTAACAGCTTGATAAAATCTTAGAACACAACTGATTTAGAAGTAATTGGTGTTTTGTTGGATAAAGTCATCAGTCGATTAGAATAGGTCAGAATTACTAAGATGCGAAAATAGAACATTCTTGAGTGGAGCAAACTTTTCTGCGGGCAAACAAATAAATCTTGCTAATATAACTAGAAAGAAAGAAAAAGAAAAAGAAAAACGGAAAAAAGCTAAAAAGAAAGACTGAAAAGAAATGGCTAACGAAAGGTAACAAAAGGAAAGAATAAACAAGGAGAAATGTTCTTACAATAGTAGTTCTACGCGTCATATGCAACCGAAGCTTATTTTCATTAAAAAAGGGCGTGTCAAAACGTGTTTTGATTGGTAAAGTCAAAATAGTTGTTGCTGAAAAAAAAAAGCGAAAGAAAAATTCAAAGTGCAGCAAATAACGTTTCTCGCATTGATGGTAATATCATTTTCAAGGAATGAACTAACTTGGACCGGTGTTTATTACACATACGAACAAAGGAATTTAATCGAGTCATGCAGTTCTATGGCGTTTTTTTACTATATGCTATTGATTTTCAGAAATTAATCGTTTTCTGTTTGATATGACATAACAATATATCACTACATGGACATATATGACACGTTATATTTTTTGTCTGACTAACTTTGTCGATATTCTTGACAAGTCGAATATCTGCAGTTATAATGCCTTCAAATGTGACACAGTGCGTTATTATAAACTGATGATGATGTTAAAGTTGTTGACGATTCTTCGTCTGAAGAAGATGATGATATTGATGGTTATGGTGGAGAAGGCAGTGTTGGAGCCTGAATAATTATTGATTATCATTCCATGACATTTTTGAGATGAAATAGCTATAAAATGGTAAGGTACTGCTGTTACACATAACGATGGTAATGATGGTAATAAATCATGACAATGACAGTATTCACGTTATTAAATGTCGATGATGTTTATGAGTCACTGTGATGATGATGATGGTGGTGATGATGATGATGGTGGTGATGATGAGGATTCTGACGATGATGTCATGATGACAATGTTCGTGATGATGATCTATAATGTGATGATGCAGTGGCGGATCTTGGGGAGGGGTGCAGGTGGTGCTCATCCCCTCCTGAAATGACTTAAAGTCCTTGCTTTTTCAATATTTATTTTTGAATATCCTCGGTATTCATGTTTGCTGAGTAGTGAACCACCGTTCCTGAAGATGGTGCACCCCTCCTGAAAACAATCCTGGTCCAATCCTTTCAAAATTCTTTAGTTATAATATCATATGTTTTTGTGAACAAACCATATTCACGATGATGATGATGATAGTTGCATGTTGGAACCAGAATATTAACAAGAAGGATAAAAAAAATTTGTTATACAATAAAATACCATGCAATTAGAAATAACGATGAACGGTGCAGATGATGATCGTTATGACCATAGTGTATATCGGCATGAAAGGATGGAGTTACTAGCTGAATGGCACAATATTGCTCTCAAGAGAGATGAGTCCATCTTTCAATCCCAGGCCCTAACTAAGAGGTGCCATACAAAGCGAGTTAAAAATTATTCATTCATATTTTTTAGGTATTTCAGTTTCGTCACAAACAATGGACAAAGTAGTTCTAGTATTCCTCGTCTTATGCATCAGCGCGACCCTAGTACCTAGTGAAGGGTTTTTCAAGACAGGCAGAGGACTTAGTGATCGAGAAAACTATGGAAGCAGACGACAGGCTAACCAAGTATCTCAAACAAGCAAAGAACAAGACAAACGAGCTTTATTAGAAGCTTTGAGGAGATATTATCGTGATGAAAACAGACAGAAATAAATTCCTTGAACTTTACAACAAGATTTTAATTATTAGGTAAGAAAAAATAATATAACAAAAAATTCTCTATGCGGCAATCGAGCCCACGGCTGCGGTGGCTATCTTGTCCGATGTTCTAACCACAAGTCCTGCAACGCATTAATTTATAATTACTACTGTATAACTTCTCATATCTGAGACACTTAGAGAAAAATATCGCTGCGGGATCCTCACAGTTGCCCTATGCCGTCAAATATACCCTATACCTTTAAATAGGAGGCAGCATGGCCGAGTGGTTAGAGTGTTGGTCTCGCAATCCGGCGTTCTTAGGTTCTAGCCAAAGAAATTGTATTTGTCTGGGTTCCGATTTGGTCAAAATAATGATTTCTCGGTCATGCTTTGTATATAGCCAACTGCTTTGTCTCCTAGCCAGTTGGGACTCTTAACAATTATGTATATGTATACCAACACTGAAAAACCCTGTCAAGGGATGTGTTGCAGAGATTTTATTTTAGTTATTTTTATTCTGGCTACGGCTATTGCCCATGCGTAGTTTTGCGAAATATATCATGATTGGCGTTTTTTGCAAGGTTGTTTGGTAGTTTGCACTTTTATATTGTGAGTTTTTAGCTTGTTATTGCTGTTGATAATAATAATACTATATAAAAGTGACATCTTTAACGCTTTTACTTTCAGAACTGTAATGTAGAAACTGCTGACCGGCCGTCAACCAAATAATGGTGCAAAGTGACGATGACTGTGGCTTTTAACACTGATCCTGTCTACTGAGAGAACTATCTATATCACGTTAATTGCTACATTCAACCTGCAATGCACTATCAATTGTACATTATTTATTTAGAAATAAATATTTGATTAGATCATAGAACTTGGTCGCTTTTGTGGATGTTTTTTATGTGTTCGTATGTGTTTTTCAATGGTTACCAGGGTTCTGGGTTTGTGGGGTCCACCAATAAATTGCATGAAAAACATTTTTCCGGTCGAATTCTAGTTGTTTTTGAGTGTGTAGGTCAAGCAATCGTCAAAATATAAAAGGACGTATAATGTGAAGTGAATGGGGGTTTGGGAAAAAGAGAGAAGTCAGTATTATACATGTCAAGTTTCCTCTTCGTTACCTTGCAGGGGACGGACCCAGAAATCTTTCAGTGAAGTGAGAGGGGGCAAAGGGGGGTGGGGAAAGGGTGATGATGCCCCAAAGAAAAAAAAAAAAACTACATTAATTTTCAAACGACACTTTCAAGTACAAAAGGAGTAGTACTAAAAATGTTACTTATGAACACTATTATTTTATACATATCTTATACATATTACCCTCCAGTTATGTACTTTGTGAGCTACGAATTTATCCATATATATATATATACTCTTATTTCAAACAAATGTTCTCGGAGAAAAAGGCGATAGCACAATCGAAAGGAATCAAGTTTTTTAAAAGTTAAGATTACGAAATAAGCATCTATAAAAAAACAAAAACATTCAACAATGCTGACTTCATAAAAGAACGATATGATAGTCAGATGGTTTGTACATGAATTTCAGTAATATATTAGAATAAAGAATTAGAAACTTTTGTGTACAAATATCTCTTTCGGTCTTGCTTGTTTTCTCCTATTTTTTCTCCCACAACGTTTTTTTAATAAGAGACTAGATATTAATTAATGATTGTTAAAAGCTTATGAAGTATTTTTTTTAATTGTTTTGTTTGTTTGCTTGTTTTTTGATTAAAATGTATTAATAAAATGAAATTAATTCGAAATCATGCTCCAAAATACAAAGTAATATAACATCTAAGTAATTCGGATAGACATGGTTTTATTTTTCTTATAAAAAGGCAGATAAGTTCACTGAGTGTACTTTTTCACACAAAAAAAACTTCTATTTGTGACAATGCTAGCTGGAGGTTGAACTGACAAACGCAGGAAGTTGCAGCAAAAAAAAAATAAAATAAAAAATTCGTAAGAAAGAAAGAAAGAATGAATGAATGAAAGAACGAAAGAACGAAAGAAAGAAAGAAAGAAAGAAAGAAAGAAAGAAAGAAAGAAAGAAAGAAAGAAAGAAAGAAAGAAAGAAAGAAAGAAAGAAAGAGGGGGCCGGGAGGGGGTATGGGGATTGTTCCCCCAGAAAATCATAGAGATTTTTCATTTTTTTATCCGTATATAATTTCAAGATGGCGGTCGTTTGACGGGTCTGATACTGTAAAAATGTTTGTCTTGATGAGTTGTTACAACGCTGTGTAAAATAAAATATTACCTGAGACAACCGACATGCAAGCACAATATATAAACGCAATGACGATTTCACTTATTCATAAGGCAATACAAGATGAACATACGTAGTCAAATTTATTTATAATTGTTAAGTCTACAAAGTCAATTTAGCAGTTACTTATAGTAACATCATGAAATCTTCAACCACAAATTGTGTTACTTTTTTACTCAAAAACGATCATGTATTAAATTTGTAACTTCCATGTCGTATATTCAGAGTTTTAGCGCCGATGCAAAGACATACTTGTCGTCAGTGTTTATATATTATAGTTAGTTTTTAGCCCGCTGGAAGAGACGTACTGGCAATCGATCTTTTGAAGATCTTTTCTTTAAAAATAGTACATTCTATTCTGAAAATAAGAATACAGAAACGTTAGGCTGTGCAGACAGAGGTGCTATGAAGGAAGAGAATCCATTCACTTTTTGTGCTTTATTCCCTTCTCGATATTTTATGCAATAATTTGTCATTTCTTCTTTGGGGGGAAGGGTTACGTAAAAGCCTTACCTCTCCGATCAATTGATTAAAAAATTGAAATATAAATAAACTAGATGTAGAGATATGCATGAAACACTTTACATAAAGTTCTCCATTCCTCAAATACATTTTTCATTCATTTTATGGCCTGTTTACATAAATTGAAGTTACAGTAATTTATAGGGATCTGTGTCTTCCGTAATTCCTTGGGACGGACCGTTCACGTGAGTACCAACAATTCGACGCCCATTTTACTGCATCTTACCTTTTTCTAATGAATTAAAAAAAAAATGTTTTTGATACTATATTTTTGTTGTTCTTCTTTGTCTTTGATTTTCTTTGCGCATTATTCAATATCGTAGCCAAGGGCACTTTAAAATTATATGAAGTTATAAACTGGTTCTGCAACTCGTCCAATAACATTAGTATACACTAAGTACAAAGACCTCAATGATCAATCTCATTCACCTCCACTCGTTTTTAATTAAAGAAGATGTGGTTTGTTTGATATGTACTTCAGACAATATCAAGCTTAGAAATATTGAAATCTACAACAGTTGAGAGAGGATTTATATTGTTGATACACTAATGTTCGCGGAGATTCACAACTAATAAGGGCTATAAAAGTAAAGAGTTGCATTAACTACGCTTCCCTTAACACGTTTTTTTTTTACCTTTTCGTGAGACCCTGGATTTTTTCAGACGGTTAGCACATGCATTTATGCTATCTCACGTGTCTTTTCGGGACCTGATTTCTTTTGGACACAAAATTAACGACTCATACAGTGGAGACCTCATCCACACCTGTCTGTGGATTCGTTTTCGTTTTGAGTTACGATACGGCTACGATGCGCAGATGATTAAAAGTTTTTCTTAGAAACTACGGCTACGATACGACTCTACACTACCATAATCTATTCAGTATAAACCAGAAAATCCCAAACTCCCCCCTTATCTTTGTCTACATATGGTTTCGCACCTTAAAACTAGTAGTTCCTTACCATAATCTAATAAAAGTGACTGTTCTTTCTTGGTCTTGTGTGTCGTTCTATGTTGGGATATTCTTCATCGTACAATTCAGGATAAACTTGTCTTTCCGGTAGATGGTGTTCAAACTGTTTTGCAATTGGTCTTGTTAATCGTTTTCCATGCTTACTTTCTGGTGTTTTGAAACTTCGGCCAACGGTTAAATGACATTCTCCATGACTTGATATTAAATATACAAAAGCCAGTAGAAAAACGGCCATCTTCCTTATTGATAACATATCTGGAAAAGAATAACCTTTATGAGTCGACTAAGAAGAGCTACAGTGAGAGAGAAAAGTTTGAACAAGTAACAAGTATGGTTGGTGCGCGGCCTTCAATGCGAGAGGTCATGAGCTCGATTCACTCACTGTAACTCCCCATCCTTAGGACTCCGCTACTTTCAGCTCAATCTAGCTTGTAGTAGCTTAATATACCCGGTAAATTAAAAGGGAGCATGGTCAGAGACAGATGAAGTAGAGTGCACGCCACGCCACATAAGTGCGAAACAATTCTTTACTATTTAATGCCATATAAGATTTACTTATTCACTACCATAATTAAGGATTCACCAAAACATAAACAAAAGCATCATAACTACATGTATAATAATTTGTTCAGTCCATTAGTCGGGAATTATGTTGAACAAAAGCATAATGACGAAAATGGTAATTACACAAAAACAGTTAATTGGAATAAGTTAAAATGTTTACAGCGTCCGGATTATCATTTATTATTAACCATTGATCATATGCATATTATTTGTACCACCTCTAATTTTATTTATTGTATTCAATGTTCTAGTTGCAATATGGTATATTTAGGTGGAACTGGACGACGTTTTTGCGATCGTGCGTGTTCGTGATCATCGTTATGATAAAAAGGATCGAATTAAACCAGTCTCACTCCATTTTAACTTTGTCAATTACTCACTTTCCGACTTTACGTACTGTTTTCGGTCTTTCTTTAATTAGCAGCAATAACGATTGTTGCGAAACCAAAGAAATGCGGCTTATTCACGTATTGGGCACCCACGCCCCCAATGGGTTGAATGAACGCTTTGCCTTTAATTGATCTATTCTTTTGTTATTTTATTCGTTTTTTTTCGTTTCCTTGCCAACCTTGTTTTGATTGATTTCTTTGGTTCACACCCTTCTACCGCTTCTTTCTCTTTACTCCAACAAAGGACTAGCTAACGTCCGAAACGTCAGTACTCTTTTCTTTTTACGGTGTATAGCTTACACTCATACCACAACTGTTTCATTAGAAACACTGACGTAGTTTACACTCTCGGTTTGATCGCTAGTTACCTATTAGCGTGTACAATTAGAAATTGAAACTTCGTAACAAATAAAAGAATGGCATGTAATGGCATTTCATATATGTAATAGAAATCGCTTGTTACCAATTGTGGACAATTAGAAACTAAATCTTTATAAAGAATGGCATGTAATGGTATTTCATCCAATATGTAATAGAAATCGCTAGTACAAATTGTGTACAATTAGAAGCTGAACTTTCATAAAGAATGGCATTTAATGGCAGTTCATTTAATATGTAATGGAAATCGTTAGTTATCTCTTGTGGACAAGATTAGAAACTGAAACTTCATACAGAATGGCATTTAATGGCATTTCATATATGTAATGGAGATGGCTAGTTAGCCATTGGGGACAATTAGAAACTAAATCTTCATACAGAATGGCATTTCATTTAATATGTAATAGAAATCGCTAGTTACCTCTTGTGGACAATTAGAAACTGAAACTTCATACAGAATGGCATTTAATGGCATTTTATTTAATATGTAATAGAAATCGCTAGTTACCTCTTGTGGACAATTAGAAACTGGAACTATTAATTTAATGCTTATATAGCGCAAATATCTCTATATATATAATCAAATGCGTTAATTAGTAGTTAGTATATGTATTAGTGTAAGCCTATCACCGAGGATGGTCGTGACCTGCGTCCTCAGTCGTTCTTTTACGTCCCCCCGTTAATTATTGGTTAATGTGAAGTGTGGCGAGACGGGACCTCCAGTTTATCGTCCTTATCCGAGAAGACGCGAAGCCTAACAATTATAAATCGAAGAACATTCTCCTCAATTATTTAAAGTGATGGTCCGGTTGAGGGTTCGAACCCGCAGCCTCCCGGTTAACAGCCAACGCTCTCCCAACTGAGCTAACCTGTTAATCGGTTAACTTCATGCAGAATGGCATTCAATCGCATTTCATATATGTAATGGAGATCGCTAGTTAGCCATTGTGTACAATTAGAAACTAAATCTTTATAAAGAATGGCATTTCATTTAATAATGTAATACAAATCGCTAGTACCAATTGTGTACAATTAGAAACTGAATCTTCATACAGAATGGCATTATCACATCAGTGGTTGAAATGAGAAAAAATAAAGCTACAATGTACAAAATGAGTATTGACTAAAATAAGTATTAACTAAAATGTACAAAATACTGAAATTCAGCGAGCCAAAAAGAAAGAAAGATTGAAGCTATGCTAAAACGAAAACAGTTAAAGAAATTAATGACTATACCTTTTAACGTTCTGCGTAAAATCCAACCAATTAACTGATCCAGACCCAATGCCCAGCAAATTTAAAGTGAGATCACTATGAACTAGCCAGCCAAATATATACCAAGAGATTTCCGGCACGAACGCGTGGACGCTGTGCCGTCTTTTGTTAATATAACATTATTAATAAAATGGTGACGAATTTGTTACCGGCTGCTTAGCATTTACGGGATTATCACGTTTTCAATTATTTATTGTTCATAATTTTACACAATGGAATTCAATTGATAATGAAATTTGTGAACAATCCCGGAAAAACCCTTTCATGTTTGTCAAGAGTAAGCTAATAATGGTAGAGATTAAAATATTATACAAGTAATTTATTATTTGTTAGTGTGCATGGTCACATCTCCTCGAGCGTTGTATTTGACAGAGTGGTTTTATAGAATACCCGCGATATTTGATGTGTTTAAGTTCTTGTGTAAACACGGACCTTTATGTGAAGGAAGTGAACACAGCATTTCTATGAAACAAGGCCAAAAACTGTATAGTAATAGTGGGTGTTTGTACGGCCTTGAAAATGGATTTGTCATCAATAGAATTCAGTTAAGAACAATATCCGTCTCATAGCCGCAAGAATCAGAAAATGTCTTCCTTTCTTCAAAGCCACCGATTCTTGGAACTAGTTCTTGGTATAACTTTATAATAGTACAAACTTCTTTATAATTCATGTCTAGGTCTATATATGTATACGTTATCTCAGGTAATTCAGTTGAAGAGCAACTTGGTAATATTGATTTCGATGAAAAAAGAAAGTACAGGAAAGTAGTTTTCAACTTAAGCACGTTTCAGCATGCCACCATTCATTGCAGTTAGACTACAGGGTTGCAACGACATTCAGTTATAATTATCGATGTATCATGCGCATAAGTGTGATCCACTGGAGAGCGATGTTATCCTATGTTTAGTGCTATATTTATGCACTCAATTTATGTCCCCTGCCCAAGACTTAGTTATGTATCTATAAAGTGAAGTGATGTACTACTGAAGTTGCAAGTTCAAAATCAACTTGTGGGCCCGCTTGTGGGGCAATTGAGAGAACTCAATTGATCTAGGTAAAATAAAATCATTTACCTTTTCAAATCTTTTGTTAAATTAGTTTAGACTGATTTATACCCTGATATCAAATGAAAGCGTAGTGACTCAGTTTTCCTTTGTAACATTTCTACTTAACAGTGAAATAATCGTTTCAGCTAGAACAACTGAGGTTTCTTGATTACTCCATATACTGTCTTAGAAATTTCTACTGCAGAAGTATATATATATACATATATACTTTATACTTTACCATCGGAGCGAGGGGGCATAAACTGAGGGCATAATTGTTTTTATTGGAGTGTTAAATCCGTTTATCATTTGTTATACCAATAGTAAAGCGTCATATCATAATTTAATATGATCATAATTTCAACAAGTTCAACCTGGTGATTTATATGTTGATATAAATACACCATTCGAAACGCTACTCTACAAAGCAGTTTTGATTAGTCTAAATCACTCTTGTTTCTATTCTACTCTATTGCCTTATTTGGTGTTTTCAAGAATTAGATGCAAGCCCAAATAAAAGACATAACAAAAAAGAAACAAGAAGGAGAAGACGACGAATTAAGGTGAAAGAAGAGACAAGGAAGCGAAGGAGAAGTGAGTCAAGAAGGAGGAGGAGGAGGAGAAGACTGAAGAAAAAGAAGAAACAACTCTCATTTATTTATCAAAAGAAGATAAAAAACCCGATTCTTTTATAACCTTATTAAAAAAGCAAACAATTAAAGGTAAGGTAACAACCGATTCAGCTCTCTCTCTCTGATCTATCATTTTTCAGAGTTGAGCATTGAACGCCTTGCTACTGACTAGAAATGCCGGATAGGGACGCACTTTCTTTATGATATTGACTGTTTAAATTTCATAAGATATTAGCTTTGACAATATGTCAGTTTAAAAGCCGGCGAAGAACAAAAACAACGCTTCGACGCCCCCTGTATTTGTTTTGCTCTTATAATCATTTTTAATCAAAGGGATCAAAACGGTACACATATTTCACCTGTAATACCACATCAATGTAAAATTACCATTTTTGTTTGACTGGTTAAATTTTCTCTAAATCCATGCATTTAACTAATGGTTAAATCACATGTAGATTTGTGTGTATCATTCCCGGCGTGTTTTTTGCTTGACCTTTATTTGCATTTTTTGAACATCAACTTAATTTGACAATTTTGCATCTGTATATATAAATTTTTAAAATGCGTTATTCCTAAAAGCATTTGACAAATCTGCTTCAATTCCATGATCATCATACTTCTTTCTTACGAACTCGACAAGCTGTTAACTGAGATAATGATGTCCGTTTGAAATGTATTTTTAGCAATAGCCGTTTTGCTGTTTTTAAAGACTTTGCTTGTGTTATTCAGCCCCTCCCCCTCGAGATATCAACTTTACATGGCATTTGCATGGATTAAAACACACAAGCTATCTCGGTTATGCGATTAAATTTCTCAAATAAAAAGTAGTTGGCGTTTCTCAAATAAAGAGAAGATAGATCGGCTTGCCTGGGGGAACTAAGTTCATTTAAATGTTTCGGTTGGCCAGGACAACTCGCCTGTTCAGGGCCTAAAATAACTGAACATACATTAATCGAGTAGACTGGTGAATAGCGCATAAATTACATGGTCTTATCTCAACCAATCGCTTAATTTACTTCATCAATGTGACCATCAGACACTTACAACTAAAATGACATAGTCTGATGGGTGTCAAAATGGTGACTGCTTTAACGAGTTTCATTTTATCTTTCATTCGTTTATTCTGGTGGACAATATAAGAAGCCTCGGCTCACAGGTTGCCTTTTTTCACTTCAGTGGTACCAGTAGTCTACCGTCAGTCTGTCAAACTAACAAAATCAACTGTCCTTCTTAACCACAGGAAGATCGGGCATTAAAGACTAAAACAAGCATTTTAAGTACTATATAAAACACGTCCTGCGAGTTTTTTATATGACTTCAAAAACCCCAACACTTATAAAACCAAATATTTCAAATACAATTTTGAAAAATAAGCGAAAAAAGTTATAAAATTGACTGGTGGTCATTCTGATCATGCGCAGAATTTCTGATGTGTCTTGAATATGCGTCCCACATTTGAGTGTGGTCCTTCAGAGTTGAAGGGGAACAAACTTTCTCAAATAACAGGTTCAATTCCTTGGACCATTTTGGTCACATGATTGAACAGAGGTTGCTTTGTACCATGGAAAGTAATCTTATTACTATTCAATGTACCTTTATATAAAGACTCTAGAGTCTTTATATAAAGATTCATTGAATACAAATGAGAGTATTTTATGGGTATAAAACCTCATGCATGGGACCAAAATTGGACCACGGATTGGACTAGATGCTCATGAATTATTAATGAGTTTTTGAAATAATATATAATAAAATAATCATTTTAAAACTAATATAAATTTCAAATGTAATCCCGTGACTAGGCTTGGGGTTTGGGTATTCGAAATGTCTTTAGGTTTGAAATTAGGCCATTTTACGGATAATTAACTAGTTCAATTCTTTGCATTGACTATTCCCAATCTCTCGCTCCGTCGCTGTGACCAAAATAGTAGCGAATCTCTGATTGACCGTTAGAATCTGATTCGTAGGTGAATTCCTATTGGTCATATATAAATTATAGAATTTATAAGCCTAAACACCGTTGGGACGCGCAGTTGAGTTCACTGTTATTCGTTGGTCAAGAGAGTATGAGATAAGAGAGCTTTTCCCTGGACCCCATCAGGGGCTTTATTCATAGTGCTATTTTTAGATGCTTGTTAACAATCTCCGCACTTTTGTCTTGGGATACTTTGACGATGCGACCGCGCCTCTTGCAATCTGGCCAATCACGTTCCGTTCCCGAAATAACTTCAGTTTAAAAATAGAATGAAAAGATCCCCTGATTAGTGTAAACAATACAGGGGATAAGCTCTCTTATCTCATACTCTCTTATGCAGCTGGTATGATAATAAACGGTCATTTTTTGTTTGTTTTTCGAACTATTACTTCTAGGCTTACAAATGAGCATGCATGGTATTTATTAATATTCTCAAGGAGTATTTTTTGCCCTGTGGGCGCTGATTTTGTGTCGAATTTTAGAGCTCCAAACTTTGCCTACAAATCGAGTGTAAACTTTGAACTCGATCCCTAAGTAAAACTTATCGAACTCAATCCTAATTTACTGAACGATTGACTATGACGTCAGAAATTACACGTAAATAAAGTCAATGCAATTTTGAGGAAGTTTAAAGATGCCTGTGGGACCCTAGGCACGGTCTGTGGTTTTGTTCTGTGTGAACTTGTTCAAATTGTTAGAAATGTTTTGCAAAGCATTTCGGGTCCACCATGAATTATATTCTAGCGAGAAACTAAGGAACAGCCTACTCTCTCATTTGGCGTCCTTTTTATTTTTTCATTCACCCGTCAAGGACTAAGGACGAGCTCGACAGGAAGCCCGAAAAACTCCAGCAAGTTGTTTTGGTATGTGTGACCTCCAAAATAAATAAGCTATCTACAATCTTGGGCAAAACTCTAATGGTACATTTCCCGTGTTTTAATATTGGTTTTCTTTAGTTTTCCCTCCCCTATCCCACCCAACCAATGTTGATTTTATGATCAAATGATTGCCATGACCTGATGACACATCTAGAATAACAACTTTGTTCCGTGGAGGGAGTGCGAGACAAGTAAAACGTAATCTTTAATTTATGAACACTCTAAAAAGGGTACATTTAATTTCCTTATATCAAACACATTGTCACAAAAGGCACTTTGAAGTCAAAAAGTGTCACGCTCCACTTCAGACTTCAGATAAACACCGTATAAATTCCATAAAATTTTCAGCATATATATTGCCGTTTTACTCAAAACCCTCTGATTAGCAAAATTTGTATCACAATGATCAGTTATTACACTATTATGTAAGGGATAAAGAATGAAAACGAGTGTTCTATGGGATATAGAGTCCCGAGCATAAGATAAAAGGCCACGAGGGCGTAGCCCGAGTGGCCTTTTATCTTATGCGAGGGACTCTATATCCCATGGAACACGAGTTTTCATTCTTTATCTGCCTTAGAATATGATCATACTCACGAGGGAATGTTTGTTGTTTACTGTAGATGAGTTTTTTAATAAAGGTGGGTGAGTTTTAGGTTTTCTCTTTGTATTGCTTATATATCAATGATATCAACGATTTTTTAATCATGTCGGCAGTATGTTGATATCGATATCATTTAACGCTTCGAGTTCTGTAAAGCAATGTCCCGGCAGAATGAAAATTTACGAAGCAAATAACATTGCAATGCGAATACTATGCCAGTGATTTGCATAACTAAAAAGGTTTGAGCTGTTTTGTTTTCCGGAATAAAAAAAATGCATTCATATGTAACTAACTTAGAATAGATCACACTCACGAGTGGCATGATGTTTCTTTCAAAGAATTAGCTTATATTGTCTTGTGTTGTTCTTTCTTTCAATTTCTGCATGCGTTTTGGAATGATAATGGCAGTTTATTATGTCATTGTTTTAGTACGAATACCGTTGGAATGCTTTGTTTTGTCCGTGTTGTAATCGAAATCAGTACAGGTCGTCATTTTGCAGAGCAATGGCGTTTATCGAAGCTAGTGAGATTTTTACCGAAAATGCCGATTTACTTAAATTGGAAGACACGCTAGACTTCATAGAGGAAGGCCATTTAACAGGTAGATGTAAAGCTCCCACTACAGAGGAAGAAATACGAAACTGAGAAGAGATAATACTGCTAAAAACAAGACAAAATACGCAGTAGGCAGTGAACGTTAACAAAGCATGGACTGAACATCGAATGGTGAGACGAGTCTAACACGTTAAGTTTAATTCAATTTTTTCTTTAAAGTATATAGTATATATCAGTTTGTTTAAGAAATATATTTCTTGTAAGTTAGCTATTTGTCTTGTATTCAAGATTATTCGAAGCCATCGAGGGCGAAGCGTCCTATACGCATATACGCACGTGTGTACTTGAAGTTACCGAAAATTTTGAAATTTTTACCAATTGTTTCTATTTTTAAAATTTTATTTGTAAGCAACCAAGACATTTGTGATGAAAAAAACACTTTGATTAAATTGCAAAATTGAATCTAAGCACGAAAACAAGAACACAGTATTTTTTGATCAGTTTACTTAGGATTTTTTAGATCATATGTACTTGTGCATACCTGAAAAAATGACCACGCTGCGCCCCGGCAATGAAATTTATAAAATGATAATGTTAAATAAGTTATGAGAAGTGTAATTTTAATTTCTAGTATTTCTCCACAAAATAGTAATAAAATATCGAAATTGTTGAAGTTAGTTGTTGTATCTGTACCTCATGCGTGGAGTTTTATATTTGATTAGTATGCTTTATATAGAGCATGCTAATGAACTTTTAAAATAAAAGAATTCAAAAGAAATCATTAGTATGCTCTATATATAGAATACTAATTAGATGTAAAATTTCATGCTTCCTTTACCCAACAATTTCCCTGTGCTTCAAAGCCCACACCACTTGACACCTTAAGTTACTCTATGGAATATAGAGCATCGAAATACTGAGCGCTGATTGGCCGAGTGGGTGTGATCATTTTCTAAAGCTGTCATAGTGTATAGTTTTCAAGTCATTACGCAGGGGCGGCGGAACAGTAACAGCCATGGAGGGGCACTATAATCCCCCACCCCTCCCCTCCTCATCCCCCACCCCAAAATCACAAAATAAAATTGTGTTAACTGTGTAAACTCATGCATGAATGTCTTTTAACCAGTATTTTGTGGGGACGGGGGGGGGGGGGTGGGGGGGGGGGGGGGGAGGGTCTTATCTCTGGAAGTGAGTTTCGAGCGACAGAGCATACCGCATGGGTTTCCGAGGATAGCGCATTTTTACAGTAAGTCCGCGGACCGCTACAATATGGTTTACAAGCATGGTGTTCTTGATGGTAATTTTGCATGCGTTAGTAGTTAATCTGTACGCTCTTCCTAGATCTCCTATATATCTGATGAAATCTCAGGGCCGTAACCAAAGGGGGTGCACTGGGTGCACGTGCACCTCCCAAGAAAAGTAAAAAGGTCCGCTCCGGTCCATGCATCTCCATTTTTTTAGTACAAGAATTTCTTCTTAGATTTGGAATCAAGAGCACAAAACTAGAATAATCACCGGAAATACAAAGAGTAAAGTCATTCAAAAAGAACTGTAAAGCACAATAAGAGCAATGCATTGTAATACGGTTTTTTTTAATATGACAGCTACTCAATTAAAAGGCTATTAAAAAACCATCAGTGGTCCAGGTTTTTTTATGTTTTTTCATGTAAAGTTCTGGTTACGACCCTGAATCTTGGAGTTGTTAGAGAATATACGAAACATCCGATATTCACGTGGTTTTGATTTTAAACAAACAAAAGTCATTTATCGTTGTTGGCTTCTGTCGTCAGCCGTGTATTAATCACTGCCAATTAATTATTACAGTGACGATGTACACAGTCGGAAAACACACGGGATGCAATAGTACCGACAAAAACAGCTTTTAATGCTTTAACTTATATCAGTGCACGCAATAGAAAGCTCAATTACTGTACACATAAACGCAGGATCATGCCTGGTGAATTTAGAGAAGGTCATTCCGACAATAGCTATATATCAAAAGTGCGCAAAAAATACAGTATGCCGTGCGAGAGTATGATCATATCTTTCACGGGACGATCTTTTTCAGAATGTAATCTAGGTTCAGAATGGTACGGCTGTCGAACACAGATTATGTTCATAGCTCAGACTATAAAGCAGTTGGGTTTGTTTTTCTACTTCTACTTTTCCTGAAATTTTGGTCGTTGTCAATAGTTTGTATGACGTCGGTTTTTTATTCAATTTTCATCAAATTGCACGATATCTTTGAGACAAAGAGAGATCTATCGATATTAAAGAAAGACTTATTGTGAAAACCTGAAGTACAAAGTGTGGCCTGGAAATATGTTTTTAGTACCTCCCCTATGAGCACTTCCTCTTTCCCTAAGGCATTGTAAGATTTGCTGAGGATTTCTGTGAGATCTGGCATGAATTTGTATTGTTGTTGGTATATACGTAGTTTTAAATTCCCACTTTTTGTGTCCGTGGCAAACCTTTTCACTATGAGTACCACTTGAGATACTTGGCTCATTTATGCATGACCAACAAAACTGGCAATTTTCATACAGCAAATATTTTTTCTCTGTGTATTTGACAGATCACATTAAATCAGCTGACATGGTTTGAAGTGAATGATGGTGTTGTCTAATACGCATTAAAAATAACATTTATTCACAATGCAGATAAATATAATTAATTAATGTTCAGCTGGAAGTATAAACGATAGAAGACTATGCTTAATTAGCACCTGCGGAACTGATGAAATCATTATCAATCAAGGCAACTAATTTTATACCTTTCGCGCAACTCAATGATAATCTTAACCAACTCTTGTGCACAAAATCATTAAAAAAATCCGCACACACACAGACTTACAAAATATTGAATTTCAACGTCACTTTTGCTATCATCAGTTGTTCATCACGGTTCCCCAGTTTTCGGATTGCTGCATCTTGCGTACCTTATTCTTGTTCTTCTTCTGTTTTAATTATCTTCTTAATCTTTCTCTGTTTTATCTCATTCGTAGTCAACTTTTCCTTGTTTTTCCATCTTTTTCTTTGTCTTAATGCAGTCGTTTTCTACTGAGTTGCTTCCTTCGCTTTCTTTGATTATATATCCTTTCTCTTCTTTTCTGTCCTCATTCATCTTACTTATTCTTAACTTTCATCGTCCTATATCAAATTGCTAGCTATATTTTCATCAAGAAAAAAGATTAAACCACCTTTTAGACATGACACCATGTGTTTTAAAGTTATTGTTTCGCAATTTTTTGGTCGTAAAACGGAAGGTAGCAAACGACTATAAAACAACTACTGCGTATGAGATCGTTTCCTGAATATGTTTAGATCATGGTCAGGCACTGTGTAACTGGCGCTTTCCGGACCAGCGAGGCTGCTAACTATAACATAGAACTAGCCAGAGAAGTTTGTTTAGTAAACAGTGAACAAAATCGTAAACAAAAACCACGCATGAATTAATTGATCGGCGATTTCTAATTTAATTGTTGAATAAAAAAAGTACAAAATCCTCATTATAAATCAAAATACAGCATGCTCATTTGACCGCTTCACCAAAACGTCTTCCAACCAAAAAGTCTTTTGGTGTTCAAGTACCATGTCAATTGTCAAGTCTTCTAAAACTTGTAAGAAGTGCACTCGAGAAAGTTGAACGGATTCTTTGTGAGTGTTATTTATTGTATCAGTTGGTGTTTTAGTATCCTGTTTAGCTAAGATTACTACTAGTTAGCTTTCTTAAGGAAAAGAGGTGGGATAAAGCTCATTGAGCCTTGAGGATGTTGGTGGAAATAAGGGCATAAACAACGCTTGTAAACTGTATATAAACTGCGAACAACAGTCATCGGTAGACGGCAATCTTATATTGGCAAGAACAAGATTTATTAACAACCAAAGAATAGGGTAAGGCTATATCATTAAGTGAAAATCGGCCCAACCCCAGATGCATGACAAATTCAATTCCCCAGGTTCTCCTGCATGTACATTATTTCAGAGGATATCTTAGTCTTTATTCCCTGATAGCAAAGTATGTCGTTTTTGATTTTTTGCGTGTGTGTGTGTGTTTTCTTTTTTGTCAGAAATCGTTAACGAGGGACACTATGATAGCAATGGATGGTCATTGTTGCTCTCTTTTAAGTTTTAACTATTTTTGGCTATTGATTCCAAATCTGAACAAAAATCGTAAACAACAACCACGCATTGATTGATCGGCGATTTTCGGATTTAATTGTTGAATAACAAAAGTACAAAATCCTCGTTATAAATCAAAATACAGCATGAAGACACAGCGCGAAGATAAAAAAGTTTTCTTTACCACTTAACAAGAGACAGTTTTTCACGTTCATTTTCGTAGAAAAGGGTAAAAAAATGCCTCACCTACTTGAACAGTAGTTTTCCCATTTCGAATTCTCCACAGTGTGCAACCATGCTTAATGTTTTTTTTTTTCCCTAGGAGTGTTTGGACAAACGTATGCATTGTCAATATTTTAAATGCTGACTACAACTACAGTATCTTAAATCTGTTTTCTCCCTAGATCATGAAGTCAAATATCATTCTACTAGTGTTATGTTTTTCAATGATGTTCTGGTCATCACAATGCCATTTTCCGATAAAACTTGGCAAAAGAAACGAACAAAGAAGATCGATGATCAGTCCAGAATATAGAGTGGTATACAGCGATGACGCACCAAGATATTTTCAACGACGAAGACTACAGCCATTCAATGGATTACTACAAGGAGATAATGAATGAATGGCATTTTGGTAAGTACTATCAATGAATGTCGCACAAATACAGAAATGTAAAAAAAAAACGTTGCTGGCCTGAGAGAAAGGCGATAGCACAACCGAAGGGAATCATGTTTTTTTTAAAATAACATTAAGTAAGCAAAAGCAAATTAATGATGCTAACTTTATAAAAAGTCCATCGGATACAGATGTTGATAATTGTGGTTTGTACATGAATTAGTGCAGCAGTATTTACATAAAGAATTAGAATTTTTTGAACAAAATTTCTTCCGGACGTGAGAGGTTTTTCTATTTTTTCCCCCAACAACGTTCTTTGAAATATAGGTGTATGTATTTTGATATAGAAATTACAACAATAAAAAGATTACACCTATTAACCGTGAGAACAACCCGCCATTGAGGCCTGTGAAAATAGTCATTATTCAGGGGCGGATCCAGGATTTTTTTAGGGGGGTGACTTTTGATTTTTTAAGAGTTAACATATTTTCCTTAAAAGTTACTTCCTTATAAAATAAAAGACTCCGCCATCCTTCTTGGATGCTTTGCCATAAATGTACGACAAATTTCCTGTTTGTCATTGTTCACCCATGAATCATTCATTGCTATCACAGCTAACTCTGCTAGTCTGAAGCGTGAGGAAAGACAGGTAACGTCGACCATACGTTGTTCTTTGACTGGGGGCAACGCGTTTTCGCAAAAGTTTCCATCGGGCGGGAAATTTTCCCGCCAAACGAACCAAAGCTCCGCGAATGCATGTGCGTTCTTTAGATGCCCGAGACGCTAAAAATTGTTACTCAGTAGTCCTTTTGAAAAGTGTTGTTTATCAAAATTCCAACCAATCATTTTCCTTTTCTATAATATGAATATTTTTATATAAATTCAATTTATCCAGGAAAAAGGGGGGTGAACGTTCACCCAGTTCACCCCCCCTGTATCCGCCCCTGTTATTACATATATTAAATATTTGAAGTATTACGGTTTTGAGGTATTAAGGTAGCTAACCCCAGTTTCAAAGTAGCCACACAAGTCACTTTCAAAACACTACCATCCATCGACATAAAAACATACGGTAAATTGATTACTACAGGAGTATTGAGTAAACAGTTCTCAGCTTTTAATACTAATTATAAAAAAAGCTCACGTTTTCTTATAGCTGACGTAATTACCCTTCACCCACGTGAATTCAGTCGAAATCTATGAGAGCGTTTTTGAGATATAAACGGGAGACTTTTTATAAGGTAAATTACCAAAGCGCACCCAAAGACCTGACTAACATCATAACATGTTGGTTCTTAAATGAATATGTATTTTCTGACTGTTAGACTGTGTACCCAGCCATTTAGGGGTTAAAGACGAGGGGCTTTTTGTGAAGTTCAATTTCCATGATTGTAATGATTGTGCGTTTTGAAAAAGTGGAAAAAAAAATAGCTAGCATGGTCTGACACCCCCAAAAACAATTATAAATGTAATACAGTGTTTATATGGTACATTTCCCCTCATGCTCAATGCGGCTTTACATTTCCATATATCTATTATATTATCCGGTTTTACTAGCATGAGGTTGATTAGTATTTAGTATTTAGTATCCATTCACCGACGATGGACGTGACTTGCGTGTTCGCTCTTTTACATCCCTTCTCCCCGTTACTATCCCCCTCAAATCAAAATTAATAAAAAGTTATTTTGCTTTTCAGGTCAGTATTTGCACATCCCCAGGATCACTGTCACGATCCATTGCCTAGCAAATTAGCCTTAAAAAAACTATGCCAGAAGTGACAGGAATCTTGAAGCTTCATGTTAATAAGCAAGGGACATGGGATTGCGCAATGTATTTGTGTTTTGAAAAGATATATAAGCTAGCCACATTTTGTTCTCAATAAAGTATTTTCAAAGTTACATATAAATTGCTATTTTTTGTTGTTGGAGTTTAGGGATGGATCCAGGTTTGTGTTCAGGATGGGGTGCACTGTCTTCAGGAGGGGGTTCACTACCCAACAAACATGAACACAGAGGATATTTTGCAAAAATTGATGGTTTTCAACCATTCCCAGGAGACAATTTAAACGAAAGACAACGCAGCCATGCTGGTGAACTTCTCAAAGGAAAACCATCACCGTGACTGGTGGACCCCTTTGGTCCACTCACTCTCCTGGGAATGGTTGAAAAATTAATATATTAAACACATTAATATTGAAGAAAACACAGACTTGAAATCCGCGTCATGCAGGAACAAGGCGCACCCCTTGCATCGCTTTCATACACCTGCCACTGTAGTTTGTTTGTCGTTGTTGTTGTAAGTTGCATGTCAGTTTGTTGTAGTTCTTGATTTTCGATGAAACCTAAAAAGTAGCAATGCTAGTTCTGAATATTTTTGTCGTCAGTGTCAGTGTCAACTGTTTTAGATAGTATATACATAAACCATAACAAACGCTTTACCGTGAAGTGTATACGTACGTGTATACTCCCGCATACCAACGGTGGCGGAAAGGAGGGGGTGGAATAGAGATAACAACATTTATAAACATGACAATGCCAATTGACAGTGCCTAGATGTATATGTTAACGTGTTAACGCTAGAGAATGTAAGGTTAACCGAACGTTAACAATCTTTCAAAATAATGAATAATTACTGAGGGAGAGAACAATACAAAATCATAGTCATGACGGAGTTTTTAAATCAGAAAGAGATTCGTACGCGTCCTGATTTGCATACAACTTTAACTTGAATTTTATCAAAAAAAAAATATTTGTTGTCGTTTTTTTGTTGAATATTTCAGCTAAATATGATTTAGGAAATGATATTTTAAAGCAATATAAAATATTCTCATGAAGATCAGCTGTTCATATTTTATATACTACCAAGATATTAGTCGGATTTTGTTTGACACTGAGTTTTTTTCTTTTTTTACCAAAAATATGCAAACGAATTGGATAAAGTTATAACTACATCGGCCCTCTTCCATCACTCAAATTTGTTTTTGAACGGCTGACGATGATCATGGGATTCCTGCAACAGTTGATTTAGGAAGCAGGGCAGTTTTTCAACATTACAAGGATTGTATTCTTTTTTTACCGTTTAGACATTTTCTCAACAATTAAATTTGGCCGCTATTGTGGTTGTGCACTTCTCTGATAAGGACATTAACTCTGAGGTCCCGTCTCGACACACTCGCACAGTAACCTGCCGACTGGGGGATGGGGGATGAAAGGTTGACTTGCATGAGGATGCAGTGCACACCCATACTCATTGATAGGACTAAGGGCCTGTTTATATGGAGTGTGCCAGCCCTGTTTAGCGGGCTGGTTTCTATTGGTCGCTCTGATATCACTGTAAAGGCCGGCACACACTAGGCGACAAGTCGCAGCGACTTGTCCCCGCGTCATGTCGTCTCAGTGTGCACTGGTTCAGCAATCCCAACCGGTTGGATTTCATGCGGCAAGTCGCAGCAACAAAATTCTGTCGCGGCGACAACAATTTTCGCCAAAAAATGTTAGTACACACGGGAGGAAATTGTTGCTGCGACATGTCGCGGGGACAAGTCGCTGCGACTTGTCGCCTAGTGTGTACCGGCCTTAAAACTCATTCTGGTGGTCTGACGCGCGAAAATTGTGAAAAGGATTGATATGACAAAGTGGATTGTTTTTCTAGGATTTCATTTTTTTCGGCACCACATAGAATAGGCGATTTGTATTATGGCCTCATATACCAGATGCTTAATGCTTAATTTCTTTTGTAGTGCAGTTAGCACAAATTGTTCTGTTAATCTCCAAAGGGATTTTAAAATGAAAGAAAATTTGCAAAGCTTTCTGGTAGTCGTAGTAAAATGAAGACATAATTCAGATCGTCTATTCTTTACAAAACATGGTAGATGACTAGAGCAACACTAGCTACTGAAAAAAAAAAAACAATTTACATACAAAATACACTAACATGTCCGTAATATAACAACAAGGAATATTGAATCAGATTCCTTTTCATCTCACAAAACAAAATCATAAAGATATGAAACTGCTTATTGTGCTTTAAATCGCTGAAATGCAAAACAACTAAATGGGCATATTTGATCTGCTGGTCCTCCTACGCTACTAGAACTTTGTCACAACTATCACTCACACGTGAATCTTCTAGATTCTTTGGAAACGTTCTCTCGACCTCGAACACCAATGCCCATAGATCAGACGATTACTCAACAAGTATCAAACTAATACATTGTTTCAAATTGATACTATTCCTGCAATCTCATCTCGAACATTCTAAAATGATAGTGTGAGAATTAACGATAAAGCGAATTGGTTCCTCCCATAAATCCCTTCAAATTATTTACAGACACAGCAGTTTACAACAAGTCCTTGTGTAAACGAAAAAAAATATTTTCCTGTGGAGTAATAATGCTCGGAATACTGTTTGACACTGAAACATAAATTCCGCTAAAGCCCGCCGCACACGGTGAGCAATTTGCCTCGCGAGCCATTTCCTCACTGGCTCGCGAGACAAAAAACTCACCGTGTGCGGATAAAATTCGTCATTTTTCACCGCTCGCGAGGTGCTGAGTAAATTTTCTAGCGTGTTTGAAATCGTCAAGACGTCTCGCGAGCGGTGAAAAATGACGAATTTTATCCGCACACGGTGAGTTTTTTGTCTCGCGAGCCAGTGAGGAAATGGCTCGCGAGGCAAATTGCTCACCGTGTGCGGCGGGCTTAAAATGGGAATGTCTACTGAGTTACACGATCAAGTTGCGAGCATAAAGTTTGGGAGCATTTTTCCAACATAATCAAAACGCATCCACGTCTCAAAGTCTTCCTCAAAACTCAAAAACGCAAGTTGGTGATCACCAAATGGAGATTGAACATGTACTTCGGAACAGTTGTGAGAAATTACGTGAACTGTAAATAAAAGGTTTTGTTTTTTTTACACTCAAAACATGGGCACAGTGTATCGATAGAAAAAATATTTGAAATCGTTGTGTCAAGCAGTGTCTGTCAAGAACACATATGTAGAGATATGAACGACTCTCAAAAAAGTTTCCGGCAAATAATATTACATGAAATGAATATTTTTTATCAAATTACTCAATGCGGATTGTTGTACAGTACATTCTCAAGTTTGCATTCCTTAAACAATACTTTAACAATAGCAACCTGAAGTCATGACAAACGAAGGGGGTGTTTGCGTGGGTGTTTCGATGTTTCAGTTTAACATTTTACCTCCCAATTTTTGTTTGATTTTAAAAATGGTTTCCTGCTGTTCTTTTTATCACACGTGTCAATCGTTGAGTTTGCATACATGATATTCAAAAATAATCAAAGTCAGTTGGAAGCGGGGGCTGAGAACTAAGGCCACTAATTAACGCCATACTAATTATTCATTTGGAGTTAGTCCAATATGGCAAATGTCCCTCCCCCATAAAATATAATTTTTTTTAATTTCTTGGAAATTAGTCTTCAACTGGCGTTTTCTTTTTGAACTGGTGATCAGCCGCAGTCATATTGATCACACTGTTGATGTGAATTCATCACAAGAAGTATAGCTAAAATTGGTACAGTAGATTAACCAATAAAAGTAAAGACACTTTTAGTTTTAATACAGAGTAGCGTATTTAACAGCAAGCCTGCTATCAAACTTTAATATTTGGAAATCCTAGGTAGTTAACGTGTTAAATGCTCTTATGCTCTTTGTTTATTGAGCCAAGTTTACCGCAAGCCATCTGGAATTATTTAAGTTATTTTACTATGTTACTAACAATAGAAGGTCATCGAACATCTAAGAATAATGTCTATTTCAGTTAAAAAATCATACAGGGGCGTCCACAAGGGGTAGGAGGGGGGGGGGGGGGGTGAGGGTTGGGGTAAGTGGCACGAATCACGACAAATTAAATATTACTGAGAGTGCACGCACTAAAAGTGTGCAACAGTTGTCACTATTTAGTGGTAAATAGCACTAATTAAACAAAAGAAAACAATAGAATTAGCATAAAATAGCACTATTTAGTGGTATTTATGTTGCACACTTTTAGTGCGTGCACTCTAAAACTAAGCACGAAGACCAAAAACTTTTTCTCGAATCACAAAAATAATGTTTTCCGATGTTGATTAATTTTACCGTAAATGCATATATAACGTCTAAAAACTTCTGCCTTTTGCCTGTTTTTATATTATATAACTGTTTATTTCGAGCCTCAAAGAAATAAATGTTTTACAACCGACCGCGAAAATAACTGGTTACCATCAAGATTGCCGACTTTGTTTTCAATTTAGCTCAACCGATACCCGACAAATGAAATGTGGATGCGTATTGTGCAACAGAAAAAAGCTTGTAAATTTAACAAAAATCGCCGGACATATTTGCACCTCGCCCCTATTCCCGATTGGCCGGAAACCCATGCAGAACACCGGCAAGGGAAAGAAATAGACGAGAAAGTTGGCAGTCGTACGTCTCTTTTCTGTTGACTCCACTTGATGGTTCACGCGGATTTCCGAAAATCTAGCTGGAGATTGTGATCACCAAATCAACTACGGTCTTTCTTCACGAAACATCGGTTATAGATTATGCCCAATGAGAAACTTCTAGTTATAGGACCTATAGGGACATACCAATTCTATTATAGAATATTGACGGCATGACAACAAATGCCAGAAAACAAATGTCGATCTTCTGTACGTAAGGATGTATTAGAGAACATCAACAAAAAAAATTATATCGGTGCACATGCACGTAGAATATAATCCCGCAAAATGTCGTATTTTGTATATGTGAGCTGTAAGGATCTGTTCATGACAGGAATAGTATATATACGTTGATATATAATAGAAGAGCGGCACCAAATCATTTCCAAAAACAACAAATGTACATAACAAATATGTTTTGTGCAATTTGTTTTGTGTTTACGTATTTTCATTAAAAGTTTCTTTAAAATGCTGTATTTTTTGTCATGTACGTTAGTACCTTCAGCCTCCCCCAAAGATAAACTATCACAGCTCTTGGGGCAGTAATATTATTACATGTTTGACTCAGTGTTAATACACATTCGGTTGACTAGTTGATCCCCAAGTTTCATTCGATCAACCAGCTAGTAGCGCAGAAGGTTCGTGCTTATTCCTCAAAAATATCACCAAAGATTATCTACAGTTATATCGCGATAGGTCATCGGTGGGTTGAACAACATTTGAATATCATAATGCCCTGCAGATACTCAAGTTGATTCGACCAAATAACGATCCAATAAAGTTAATAAAACACGACCTCTATAGTAATTTCCTGAGTATGGCTGGGCGTCGTCACCGTGATTCCCTTTTTAATTACACAGCGTTAATTCATTGGATAAACATTATCGGACATCTAGACTAGTTCATTAAACTTGGAGCCAAGGAAATAACGAGATTGATAGGAGACTGGGATCGGACGGTCGGCTAGACCCTACTATTATGCACTTCCGGTTACTAATGAGGGAATATATAAGAGAGCTTCTATTCAGTGTGTCCAACAAATACCATCTCAGTACTCCACGATACCAGTCGAGCCGCTATTTTAAGGTAAGACAACCTTTTTTTTTCATTTTTTGGTTGCTTGTTTGCACACGTCGGTACCGTTGTAGCGTGTGAGGGTGGTAAACTAAACATTTTACTCAAAAACCGCCAACAACACAAAATAACGGTTTCTATATCAACTCTTTTCAGCATTCAATACATAACATTGAAATGGTTTTGAAGACTATACTACACGAGTATTTACTAGTATTTTACATTTTCTTAATGACTCAGTTGTCTTTTCTCGAGACGGCAAAGCGCAAGCACTGAAAAGGCATATCGATAAAAACACCAAATTGCAGCTACAACCAATTCTTTTTGTCTAATTTACAAATAAATGACAAACGTACCTATTTCTCAAAGCATTCGATCAATATATTGAGTAGTGAAGCCGCCAAAAAGGACATTTTGAGCTGTTGCATGTTAGATTATATGACTTGATCATGCACGCATTCGCCATCCGGCAGTCCGGAATAATCTCCGACTGGCCTTTCTTTAAATATTAATAGGTTTATTTAGCAGCAACTCATGGATGGATTCACTAAATGTTCTTATTTTCCTCCCATAATGTATACGTTTCATGTAATTAAACTCCTTATATTTCCTGTGATGCACGATGGACATAATGGTCATTTAGTTATTATGACTCTATCTAATAAATAATAATCGCTATCGGACAGTTCTGTAAAACCAGTTTTTTTTTAAAAAAACTATAGCTTTCTGAACATTCTTGAGCGGTCCATGCCATGGGCCAAACAATTTTGTTTCTGAGGAATATAGGCTTATTAAACGTGTGATGCCTGATCCAACGTTCAGTAGGAACAAGCATTGTAAGCATTATTACAAGGATTGTTTATACTTAGATCTTATTAACTGATATACCAGGGCTACAAAGACACAAGGATCGCACAGAATTTAAAAATATCTCGTTGTATAGAGAACAATTATGTAACTCGCATCAATACGTATTACATTCTCTTGGCACTATGTAAGTATCAGCTTCAATTATCTTCAATCTTCAATTCCATTGCACGGTTTAAAAACAGCACCAAAAGAGTAAATACGATGTAGACAAATATGTTGATTTCCAGAGATAAATGCTCGACAGCGATCAAGATGCTACGTCGACTCCTGTGCAGAATTGTGCTCTTGATTATTTGAACTTCCCCAATAAGGAACATTGACTATTTTAACATTAAAAGCATAATCTAAATACCGAATTTAGGCGTTATGATGGAATGCGGTGTTTTCTCGATGAGGCATTTGACCAACCACTTTTTAAATAAATCACTGGCATATCGCTAATAGTTTGAACGATCTATATATACGCCCACTAAAAACCTACACAGTGAACGATACAGTTACATGCAGTACTTCAAATGTTGAGATTGTGAAGTGGAATAAGTGTACAACCTACGCAATAACAACACCATATATAGCATATACACCGACGTTATATATAGCATTCTAACGTTCATATTTATTGACCCATCACAGAGATCGAGTGCAAAAAGGGACCGAGGCTACAAGAATGGAAAAAAGAATATGCGCTGCTGCACTATTTCTGTGCATACTTGGTTTCACAACTTTATCAGTTCAAGGCCATTTTAGCTTGAAAATCAATGTACGCAAAATAGTTTCTACCACGAGACCATCAATCAAGGAAATTGAGAGAGTTGTAAACGAGAGCACCAGAAACGAATGGCATCAGAGAGAAATGAGAAAACTAATGACAGCTTTGAGAAAAAAGTTGGAAAAGAAAGAAAGGATTTTAACTAATCGCATCCGCCAACGTAAGTTTTATATGTTTAATATTTATAACCCAAACATTTCTATGAGATATCTGAAGGCCGGTTATGTCTACACACCGTGGGACAGTCTTTCTCATGATATCATTCTACAACATGAACTATATCATTTTACTTCAAAACACAGTTCTTCGCATAATTAACTGTTATGATTGCTGTTTTGCGTGCTTAGTAATGTTATTCTGCCTAAAACTGAGAGATTTGCGGGAGAAGTGCTTATTCGAGTTACAGTGAGGATACTCGAACCGTGAATACTTTGTGCTTTTTTGACACTTTTTTTTAAACATCCATCCTTCGAGTGAATCTATTTGAAAACATTTGAATTTTGATAACTCAATGTATTTGAGTTCAGTCCTACTTTTTCAGAGAATTTGAAGCAGTAGAAAGCTCGGAAAATAAAAAGCTAAATAAAGACAAGTGTTCACCGTTCGAGTGTCCACATTGCAACAGTATCGCATTGTACGTAATTAGTTTATCAGCGACCATAAATTCGACCAGCTGGGGAGCAAGTGACGCCTGGATATAGTGATGCACAGGACTTTCATGTATAGAATACAGACTGAGTACAAACACTTACAGTGTGCAATCGCCGATTCACAGGTTAGCTCAGTTGGGAGAGCGTTGGCTGTCAACCGCGAAAGGCTGCGGGTTCGAGCATTCAACCGGACCATCACTCAGGGTTTTAATATACTTGAGGAGAGTGTTTTTCGATTTATAATTGTGAGGCTTTGCGTGTTCTCCGAAAAAGGACGATAAACTGGAGGTCCCGTCTCGCCACACTTCACATTAACCAATAACGGGGGGACTTAAAAGAACGACTGAGGATGCAGGTAGCGACCATCCTCGGTGATCGGCCTACACTAATACATACTAATTACTAACTACTATAATCAACCTCATGCTTGTAAAACCGGATTGCATACTATAAATATTAGAGATTGTAAAGACATTAGGAGAAATGCGTTATATAAGCACTATACTTTACATTACATTACATTTTAATAGAACAGAGTTAGCAAAAATAGCACTATCTGGTGGTATTTTTGTTGCACAGTTGTAGTTTTTGTACTATACTATCAGCCTAATCTATCGGTGATGTTTCAAGTTTGTGTTGTTGTTAAGCAATACACACTCACAACAATGAAAACAACAACAATATTTTTGTCTCAATTTCTAAAGTTGCGTGTTTCCTTTATGCGGATATGCATATTTATAACCACATTTGTATCTCTATGATTTCAGGCGGTACCGGATAAGAAGAGATCAAAGACAGTTTGGATTGATGTCAACCATCTCTGTCAGACGAGTACCATAATCACTGGACACGACGTCTTCTCCAATAAACAATATATCATTATTGTATCACTACTTGCTCTTAGCAAACATATCTTTACATTTGTAAAAAAAATGTTTGTTTTATTATAATACAATTTAATATAATATTTTCATATTTTACAACTTAAAACGTTGAAATTTTCATTTTTGTTTATCTTGGGAGTGAATAAAATGGGACGGACCATTAGAAGTGAAGGGGGAGGAAGGAATCCAAACATGGTTTGCAAAAAAAAAAAAAAAAAAAAAAAAAAGAACATGCAAGCACAACTTAGCAGAAAGAAAAAAACGATACGAGCCCAAACATCCGACACCCAAAAAAAAAATGCATAACAGCCAAGCCGAAAAAAGGATGCAAGGTTGAAACCTTGGTTTTAAAGCTAGTATTTCAGTATTTAAAGTTAATATTTAGTACAACACAGCAAGTTTTTGTAATATAAGAGCCTTAGGCCAAACTACACACCGTGAAAAAACGGGTTTCGGGAATACCCGTCGGAAATTTTCAAAAACATCCTATGCAATACCAGCCACCCTCTACAATAACAACAGCAACAGCAACATGCAGCAACGGCAAAAACAACAATAAAAATATTTGTTTATTTTCTCAATCAAACTTGGTTTACAAGAATAACACATTAAGTTAGTTACAATAATTGAACGAGTTAACAAAAGAGATCAAATACTTAATAGTACAATATATATAATGAGACAGAGGACTAAATAAACTTAACAGTTATCGAGTTCCCAGTCCCCAGCCTTTTTTATATCTCAAAATATTTACTGCAGGTGACAAAATCTAAGGAGCTACATTATTACACGTATACGCATCTACATTTATTGAGTCGATGAAGGCTATTTGACATCACATTAACTGTAATAAAATAGTTAAATAAGTGAAAATTTACAAAAGAAATAATTTACATATAAGATAAAAATTTATATATATATATGTGTGTATGTATTTACAAATACTAAGTATTGTAGGTACAATAATGAATATGAATAGAAGACAAATAAAGATAATAAAATTGCTGCAATGTTTCCTCAAATATTGTAAGACTTTGTCTGTGTAGTAGTCCGGCCTGGATTCGGCCGGTCCCGAACCGTACCTTTTGGCTGACAGGCCGGACATTGAGGTTAGTGATAGTTTGTAGTTTTAAGCTAGCGTCCCCAGCCCAATCCCATCTCCCCCAACTAGAGTTTTCTTGTCACATGCAAACTGTTACTACGTTTGCAAAATAGTTATATAACTATTAAAAAATAAATAACTATATAGTCAATACACCTCTCACATTCACTCCACTAGTACTGAATTAAACACTTTACATTTAAACCAATTCTACACTATTAACAGGATAAACAATTAACAAGTTAAACATTCGGAATTTGCACACAAAAAATTGTTTCAAATCAAGAGAAAATGAGCTAAGAGAATCTATCCCCGGGCTAGTGCTATTTTAAGAAACGACCAGACTATTTTTAGTCTTTAACAATTCCGCTATAAAAACTTATTCTTATATCCAGCATTGTTAAAGCTTTCTTTCGTTTTTTTGCAAATTTGAAGAGCTCTTCTTTTTTATCTTCGACACCAGCACAACATTCGTCTATTTCCTCTCTGGTCAATTTGACCAATCACGTTCCGTTCTTGAAATAAACAGGCGGAAACAAATAGACTTAACGGGGTCGATGATGTGTGTAAAGCCCAGTATTGGGGATAGGTTACGTCTTAGTTCATTTTTTCTTGTTCAAATTCACGTGGATTATCACAGGTGTTTTTTGCATTGCATTTTGATACTTTATAAACTTTTATCGTCCTATGTTTGGTACATATATCAGGGTCAAGACTGCCGACTTTTATGGCAACTGAATGAGCTTGAGAAGCTAGCCCGCACGCTGTACCAGGGGAAACCAGTATAGATAACGATCACATCACATTTGTTCACATGGCGAGGAATTTAGTGTTGAACGTAATCGAGAAAAGAGATAAAGACCAAAAAATAGTAGCAAAAATCTTGGCAAGACTTCATGTTGTCCCAAGGCAAATCAGTCAGCGTTAAGATAATGGCAGGAAAAATAACATAACATCATTTGTTTTTATACGTGGCGAATAATCTGGCTGTATTATTATATTTCACCGTCGCTCGAGACATGGAAGAAAAAGACAACATAAAAAAGTGTAAAGAATCTGGACAAGCCGGCATGTTGTCCCATGGCAAATCAGTCAGCGTGAAGTTCATGACGGGATCACAGTACGATAACATCAAGTTCTTTACGTGGCCAATTATCTGAGTTATGTCAAAGTCGCTCGAGACAAGAAAAAAAAAAGACACCATGCAAAAGTGTCTTGACAAGACTGCATGTTGTCCCAAGGCAAACCTATGGCACGCCATCACTGTCTGATGTGCTCAACTCCATTTGATATTTAGTGGAAACACCATTATATGATGTCCTAAATTCATTATATGCGGTGCATTCTTCATTATGCGTGCATGTTCAGACATTATATTTGGTTGACTTAGCATTATATGATGTGGATGAAAGAAATACATGGTGAGCCAGCCATTATATGAGGTGGCTCAAGCATTATAAGTGGTGAATTAGTTATTATATGAGGTGTTTCAAGCATTATATGAGGTGCATTTATCGTGATATGAGGTGACCCTAACATTAAACAATGTGACTTCAACATTCTATTTGGTAAACTCACCAATGTGTGATGTGATTTTAAAATCATATCTGGTACACTTACTATTATGAGGTATCCTGATTATATATGGTGTCCTTGTCATTATATGAGGTGCATTTACATTCATGAGGTGATCATGTCATGAGGTGACTTGATCATTATATGTGGTGCATTTACATTCATGAGGTGGTCATGTCATGAGGTGACTTGATCATTATATGTGGTGCATTTATATTCATGAGGTGCTCATGTCATGAGGTGACTTGATCATTATATGTGATGCATTTGATCGAAATTCAAAGAAAACTTAAGTCTTTACTGAAAAACAAGCTTGTAAGAAGGCTCCATTAGAGATGATCAAAAACTCAATCGATCTGTAATGTCATTTGTGGACAAATGTAATGTTTCAGTACACAAAGTTGTAAAAATTCTGTTGATTAAAGTTTAGTGAACATGACCTACACTGTACCATAGCTCTGGTAAGAAATATTCACTTTATTAAGAAGGATATTTATCAGATTTACAAAATATACAATATCACTTTCTTTGGGAGTAGTAAGAACAGCATCATCGCAGTATAGATCATAGCGTATGTTATCAACCAAACCCCTTGCCCTCTTAGGCTCATCATGCAATGTGTAAAAGGCTATCGCACCCCTAGCCGTAAATTATAGATTGGTTTATGTTCACGTGAACTGCTGTAGTGCTGTTTTTACCCTACAAGATAAAAAAAACACGTAATTATCAAACCGGTTCACAAGGTAACACATTTTACAGTTCAATTGACGAACGATTATTGCAACAATCGAGGTGAAACTTATTCAAACAACGCGATGCGCACGTCGACGACATTGCATAAAACAGGAAAATTGGCGCATACAGTGGTGACATAAAAGTAAAGCCAGACCGCCAAATACACTTGAAAAACGTACATAAAACTGCCCAAACCTAATTTCGGTCAAAATGATAAGCGCATGCAGGGTAGACATTGTGTGTCTCCTTCCCTTCTCCCTTCTCCCTTCTCCCTTCTCCCTTCTCCCTTCTCCTTTCTCCCTTCTCCCTTCATCCTCTTTTTGTTGATCTTTTTCACTAGACAAACCTTTCAAACAAGTGAGCATCTGTAGTTGTGAGTAGTGATTGTAAGAGCTTCTGTACGCCCATATCTCGTAATTTGACTTGACGTTCCATCGCTCCTTCCTCTGTATTCCAAACGAGGTTTGATATACAGTATGTCGCAGCCATTTGCAGCTTGACACTCTCGTGCATCATATAGTACATCAATCGTTTTAGTAATCCCTCGTCTCGTACGATGAACTCTTTTGCTGAAGTACCATTAGCGATGTTAGCGATTACACATAAAGCCTGAAACGTAGGATGGCGGTATCGTTAAAGTTGTCAATTCAGGAGCTACAACCGCAGGATGGCGGTATCGTTAAAGTTGTCAATTCAGGAGCTACAACCCTTTGCAAAAGTAAACGAAGACATTTGCAAGTACAATCCCTCTATTCAGTGTTTGATGTTTTTGCATTTGTTCATGGCTCGCATTGATGAAATCATTCGCGCCTGTGACGGGGGTAGGAATGACAGGCGTCCCGTTATTTTTACAAAGGATTGTAGGTAGCCCACGCTAACCATCAACACAGGGGTTGATTGCTATGTATATAGCTATTTTTCAAATAGCGTTGTCATCACCAAAAGGCAATAGGTCATTCCAAGACCACTAGGATCTATGGGTAAAAGTCATGACAGGATGTAGAATGGCATCTTGGACAGTCAAAAAGATGAACATTGACCTTTCAATCTATGGAGCAAACAGAAAGCAAATCAAGTCATAACTAAAATTTTTTTGTCAACTGGTGCAATAATTATGACAGTAATATTTATACCCATAGTTGCTAGCAGTCTTGGAATGACCTACTACTGTCTTTTGCTGATGACGCTATTTGAAATAGCTATATGCGTGTAGTCATACTGTACCTGTTCTTTCACTTCAACTGTCTGTAATTCACTCTCTAGAATAGGTTTGACACTACCCATTACATGGTTACCATGAACTTCCATTATACGATTAATATCCTACAAACAATCAATCAATCAATCAATCAATCAATCAATCAATCAATCAATCAATCAATCAATCAATCAATCAATCAATCAATCAATCAATCAATCAAAACATTTCGAGATGGAGAATTGCAAATGCAACACCTCATTTTACCTTTCCACCTAAAAAACAATTAACAATTTAACTCAGTATAAAAATTGTTTATCAAGAAATGCTTATCACAGTTTTGGAACAAAAATTGCGTTTTCAATTTTTTTTTGGAATGGCACGGTCTTAGAGTACAAACACTAAAATTGTGCAATATAAATACCACTAGATAGTGCTATTTTATGCTAATTCTATTGTTTTCTCTTGTTTAATTGGTGCTAATTACTACTAGAATGTGAGTCTGCACACATTTAAGATCGGTACACACTAGGCGACAAGTCGCAGCGATTTGTCCCCATGACAGGTCGCTTCAATGTGCACTGTTCCAACAATCCAGCCGGTTGGATTTTATGCGGCAAGTCGCAGCAACAAAATTCTGCCGCGGCGACAACAATTTCCACCAAAAATACTTTGTACACACGGGATGGGGGGGGGGGGGGGGGGGGGGGGGGATTGTCGCTGCGACCTGCTGTGGTGACAAGTCGCTGCAACTTGTCTCCTAGTGTGTACCGAGCTTTAGTGTTTGTACTCTAGCAATGAAACATTACTTGAACACCGCGACGCAGATTAGACTAAATATGATAATGAATTCTATGATCTTTAGTTTCTGTGTATATACGTTGAAACGAATTTTTCAATAGAAAGCGAAAGTGAATATACAACTAGTTTTTTTTAGAGCAGTTAAATGAACGTTGTTCGGGATGTCACGTTTTGTCGTTTATGCACTAATTCGGGACTGATAAAGCAGTGTCAGCCGTCACACCAAAACAACTCTTTATGCCAACTATCATTGCTTGTCGATACTTCAGTCTACGATCGACGAAATAAAGGACCTTAGAACGCACATTTACAGCTAAAAAAATCGTCAAATAACTGACTGAAAAACACATTTTGTTCCCAGCATTATGACGCTCTTGGTGAAAAGGTGTGACGGCTGACATGTCGATGGACGTGGTTATAGATCCGTTACAGTATTGGTTAAACTTCCGTATTATAAGGGAAATGAGCTATATATGTATACTGAACCAGGAAGTAACTGTCCGCCGTGTGGGACAATGTAAACAATATATATAAACCACCAAAAGAGCGCCAAATCAATTTAGATGTATATAAAACGTGCACGGAGTCACATGATTGCATACACACACACACACACACACACACACACCTCAGAAAGGAATGAATGAATAAATAAATAAACAAACAAATAAAACAACTAAACAAAGAGCTAACGTGTGAAACAAAGACCCACCAAACAAGAATTTAATCAAAACATCACAATATCAAATACATGTATAATGCGCTGATTCGTAGTTCCTCTAAGCGCAAATGTTGGCAGAATGCGGAAAAGAACTTAATTACAGAGATGAATGTATAGATCACACACACACACACACACACACATGTATACAGCAATATTAACAAATAAACAACACAGCAGTCAAATAATACACCATGAACCACAAATGAATGACAATCACATAAAAAAAAACGAAAACTCAGACACTATATCATTTACCACAAAAACTCCCCGCTAAATCAGCGTTACATGGCTTTTGCATTAGTGGTTAATATAACACACACAAAAAATCCGATCCGTGATGCCCTTTTTCGGCTACTTTCAACAGTGCTTTTACTTATAGAGTAAGAGCTGACTTGTGAAATGTTTTGTGAATAGTTTAGGGAAACACAATAGGCTACACCAAAATATAGAAGAAATAGAAGCGAAAGTGAAAAACATGCCATGATGACATCGTCTTGCTGTTGCATGGCATGATGCAAGAACCATGACGAATGACGTATATAAACTGATTTAGTTAGACTTAATTCAATCACATCGATCATATGACCCGAAGAAGACCTCAGCCACTCAACTCAGCGTAATATTACCTAGAAGGAAGCAAAGTGTTTTGGATGGTCACAACAGTCTATTGGCAAATTTCACGTTATCTGCATCGTGGAGGTGACGTCATAAAAGATTTAACATACCACAAAACCAGACAGTTAATTTGCGACGATTGTAGATGACTCATAGCTCATAAATCAAATCAAAATAATATGAAGACGATTATTGTGCTGTGTATTACGGCTATTTTATTGGTGACAATATCAACGTCCTCGTTTGCCAAGTGTTTATTTAAAGGACGATCACCGCATCCGAGTATATTCGAATCGAGTGTGATGTTCTCAGCTTTGTACTATGCAACAGACGACAGCAACTGTACAATCGATTTTTCATCAGACATTAACATAACAAGAACAGATCAAGAAGTGCTGGTTTTTGCACTGGGCATTGCATGTGTTAAAGGAAGCTCTCACATAGCCTTGGTTAATTCAAAGAATATTATTCGTAAGGATATCATCTCTTATTTACAGCTCATCGGACAGTGCAAAATTGACTTACACGACATTGCAACATTTAGCAATGCAAGTGATTTTAAAGTTCTAAACATAGTTCGAGGAGCAAAGCTAGTAATTTCCAATACCGATTCTCCGCAATATCATTATGACTTGAAGTCACTTAGCTCTATTGGGACGTTAACGATGGAAAGTGGTGCAAAATCTGGAATACCTAATATTTTTCTACATTCGAAATGGACTCAAGTTGCAGAGGTAAAGTTTGTCGACTATGGCGTCAAAACCTTTCCTAGTGAACTGAAGAACTCTATGCCTCACTTACAAGATTTAGACCTTGACAAAAACAGCTTGACGCAACCGCCAGATTTTCCTTGGGAAGACGCTAGTTTTGTACTGCCAAGGAATCTAACCCGGAAGTCTGTGTTCAATGAACATTATCAGGAGAGAGCAGTCGTACAGAAAAATCTTTACCGAAGGTTTCTCAGTCTGGAATTCAACAAGATCCAGAATTTATCATCATATTTATTCAAGGGGTTTCTACAGAAACTTTCTCTCAAAGGAAACGGGCTTCATACTATTGGTGAGAATTGTTTTGCTAATCTTTTTGGGATAAACGTTCTGGATTTGAGTCACAACCAGCTCACAGTTCTTCCGATAAGACTTTTTCGAGCATTTGACAAATTACTGGATCTACGTCTTGATTGGAACAACATCACGGACATTCCAGAAGATATATTCAGTAAAAGCAAAAAGCTAAAACTGCTACATCTCAATAATAACCACATTAGAAATATACCTAAAAATATGCTGAAGGATCACGATGAACTCATTGAGATACATTTGGAAAATAATTACATAAAACGGGTTTTCTATGGAGGTCTTCCAGACAATTCCAACAAACTAAAACAACTGTTTTTGCAAAATAATCAGCTAGAAAGCATCCCTGATTCTGTCTTTTGCGCTCGCAGCCTAACAAAGATCTTCATGACTAATAATAGAGTTACTTTTCGTGGGTTAGTACGTGTTTTAGATTCCTTTGAATTGAACACTTTCAAATACTGTCTGGCAGAATCAGCTAGCTCGTTAACTTATGAATTACGGAAAACATCCACATATATGGATTTAACAAATAACAACATTACCACAATGAATATAAGTAAAATGAACAACGAACAACGCCACAAACTAGTAATGATGCTGGTGGTATTTGAGCTTGATCTTAAGAACAACCCTCTACAATGTGACTGCACAATGCTTGAGATTAAACAAATGTTAGCAGAGATCAATACTAATTATTCCAACACTAAAACACGCTTTAATTCATGGGTGTGTAGTGGACCTAGGGAATTGAAAGGGCAGCGGTTAGTATCGATAGCTGATCGATCTCTTCTTTGTAGCTATACAGGCTTGGATTGTCCTACTAATTGTACGTGTTCTATAAGAGGTGTGAATAATAGTTATGTTATCGACGGACGACAAAAAGGATTCAAGACACTACCACTATCTATGCCAACTGGAAAGGATCTAGAAATCTACTTGGAAAACAACTTAATTGAAGAACTTTCAACGTCACGCAACTATCTCAGAAACGTGACAATTCTTCATCTCAGTAGCAATAAGATCAAATACATAAACGACTCGTTCATTACACAGTTGACTAGTCTGAGAGAACTGAAGTTAGATTCAAATGATCTAAAGCGACTGCCTCAAAGTATTCAAATGTTAACTTCACGCACGTCATTTGTTTCTTTGTCAATTTATCACAACTACTTATTGTGTGACTGTCACGCAAAGTGGCTTAAGCCATGGATACATAACGCAAGTAACAAGCTTCAGCACATTCAAAACATTAAGTGCGCATCAGATAAAAAGGAAAGCAGACCAATCATCGATGTACCATTATCAGACTTTACATGTGAGACAACAAACGATAGAGTAATACTGAAAAAAGAAGAACATATTATAGGATTAATAACCCTTGGGATAATATTACTCATTATTATCATAGTATTTATACTCGTTTATTACTTTAGGGGTGAAATGAAGGTTTTGATGTACACGCATTTTAACTGGCATCCATTTGACCGCGTTGATGACCACGAACCCTCTAAGTTGTACGACGTTTTTATATCATACAGTAGCCATGACACAGAATGGGTGAACCTACAGCTTAAAGACAAACTAGAAAGCCACGAGCCTCCTTATCGAATTTGCTTGCATGACAGGGACTTTGAAGTTGGCGCAACAATCATGGAAAACATTTTAAACAGTGTAGAGAAAAGTAAACGCATGATAATCGTGCTGTCGAACAGTTTTCTCGAGAGTGAATGGTGTAGATACGAATTCAGAGCTGCTCATCACAGGGTTTTAGCAGACAGGACAAACTATCTTATAATGATTTTATTTGATGATGTAAATACTAATGATTTGGATGATGAGATGAAGCTGTACTTACGAACTAATACATATCTCAGTGTCAGCAACAAATGGTTTTGGCAGAAGCTTTTATATGCATTACCGAAACCCCGAAAACAAGAGGCAGAAAAAATAGACGACATTGAAATGGCCACACAAATGTAAATGATTGAAGTATGCCGATATAAAAACACAAAAACAGATTTATTGGACAGAGAGTGTAGATATATATTTTAAATAAATTATAATATGTCATTATATATTTTAAATGAAATACATCATTAATATATTAACACAAAAAATTATATACAGAAAAATATACCAAATAAAAAACGTTCTGAATGTATTTGCTATAAAATTATCATTTAGACTAATTATCAAAAGGTCTCACCTCCCTTCCAGACAAGAGATTTCTCATCAGCCCCAGCGCTTTCATCAGTACATCAGTGTCAGGGTCTTCTAGTAAACTGGCATAGAGAATAAATACAATATAAATGAAAAAAACATCTCCCAATCCTACCCCCCATCCATGTCCCCACCACACCTAATCACAAAGCTCCCTTCAGTTGATAACTGATCATAATATACCTGAAAAGATGTGCTGGACCAAGAACTTCCATGATTTTATTCTTTGTTGTTTCATTTGCTTGATATGCCATATTCTGAAGGATTGACATTGAGTTAGCTAATGAATGGATGGATGAATGAATGAATGTATGAATGAATGTATGAATGAATGAATGAATGAATGAATGAATTAACGAACGAAAGAAGAAATGAATGAATAAATGACAAAATGAATGAATATATAAATGAATGAATGAAATGAATGAATGAATGACCAAACGAACGAATGAACGAATAAATAAATTAATGAATATATGAATGAACTAATGAATGAATAAAATGAATGAATGAATGAAATGAGTGAGTGAATGAAAGAAATGAATTAGTGAGTGAAAGAGTGAATGAACGAATCATGAGTAAATGTGCTGGAGAAAAACAGAGCATGGAAGTGGTGCAGTGGTGCATGAGAAAATGCACAAACTGCAAAGCATTTCAAAACAAACTCTACATACCATCAATGCCCATATGCCATTGAGTTTCAATGCTTTTACTGATCTTCTTGTAAGGCCAGCCAACAATGACACAGCTCCTGCTTCTAAGATAGGCTGAGAGAAAAAATAGCAACATACCTTAAATACTTGCTATTTAGTCTATCAATTCAAAAGACGCATGTTTCAATTTGTAATTTGCTTACAAGTGCATTTTCGGTTTTGCCTATGAGAAAATTTATGAGAAAATTTTGTTGTCAACTTAGGGTAATTCGGTAGTTGGAAAAAACAGCATTATCAAAATGTCCACTCACCTCTTTACTAGGGGAGAACTCCAGCAGCAGGTTACAAAGAGCTGATGAGCAGACTGTTAGCATTCCTTCGTCAGCATTATGCATGATCTTAACTATTGGCTTCCATACAGCAGTATCCTGGAAGCTTGTTCTGAGCTGTTGTACTGACCGTGATAGACTATGTAGACACTTAACAGCAGCTAACTGGACATGTGTGTTAGGGTCTTCCAGACCAGTTACAACATGATCCATTGTCGAATCACTCTCTATTATCTAGGGGAAATATAAAGTTGTACACAGTAATATTACTGGTAAGTGTCCAAATTCACAAGAAGATCTGGGTCCGGTTGCACAAAACCATAATAAAATTATCCACTGGTTAAAATTTATCCACCCCATAGAATTTCTTCAGATTTCTTTTTCTTTTTTTCTATTTTTTTTTTTCTATAGAATTTCTAATGAAATTTCTTTTTTTACTTATTTATTCAAATTAAAGCCCTGTCTAGATTAGCTTTGCTACCTGCAGGACTTACTATTTGTAAACTGAAATTGTCACTCAAGAAAATGCTTGTTAATTGTTTTATTGTTGTATTGTTTATCCAGTGAATAGCACTATCCAGGCTTAGTGCAACCCAGTCCCTCTCCATTATATCTGTTTTCTTTCCTTTGCAAAAAGTGGAATTCACCCTTAGTTACACTGTTGATGTGCTTGACAACCATTCAATCTTGTATTGACAGTCCTAATGTACATAGTACTAAATTCCTTTATTGAATTACATGGCTACAATAATGGGAAAAAGAATGGCCTGAAAAAGTTTTGGTTTTTGACATATCAACCATCAAGCTGCATATCAACCATTTGGGCTGCAAAATATTCAATGTGGCCAGTCATTTGCCCACTGGCAGGCTGCTCCAGCCCTGGAACTGAATTACATGTATTAATTATATATTAAGAGTACCAATATAGCGATACTTCAGGTGATGTAAGCCTTTGTTATTCATGTGCCGACCAGACAGTGATTGGCCGTTAATTCAATAGAGCTTATTGTAGTTCTGGTTGGCCCATTAGCATAACAATTTGTTTGTTTATAAACATGAAGTATCGTCATATGCTTCTATGCATTGCAAAAATGTACCTTTTTTCTTATGTTTTCATCAGTTGCTCCCAATGAAGCCAAAGCCTTAAAAGCACTCTAAATCAAAGAAGATCACAGAAGTTGATAAGTTAAAAGTTCTTTCTTATTCATTAGACTACAGGGTCAAGCAGCTTTTCGGAAAAATCACGTCCAGAAATAAAAAGAGTCTTTTAATACATGATCATTTTAAAAGTAGTTCCATTTAGCATTCACATGTACTTCTACATTTATTAATCAGGCTGAACTGTACACATTTTACTGATTGGCTGAAATATAGACATGGACATATGCAAAAGATGCAGTTATAACTACAAATGCTTTTGCGCATTGTGCTGCAAAGTGAAGGTTGTCTAACAACATGAATGTTGTGGTTAGTACATCTAAAAAGATAGTCTAACACCCCACCCCCTCCCCTCCTTCTCCAAAAAAAAGTTACTTAAAAACATGTACTTGATTAAGTACATAAATTATTATATTAAAATTACTTCTCTCATCAATGCATAAGTATCATCATCCAGATCATTTTTCTGTAAGAAGCCAATCATTGTTTTAATGAGATGATCTGATATGGCTGCTAGTCTTTGCAGTTCAATATCTTCCTCTATCAGGTATGCTGTAAACACAAACAATGAAATAATTAAATACCCTTGCACATAAACGTCTGGTCTCCCTCACATTTGTCAGGTGTTACACATGCCTGTGCTCCCCAAGTAATGCATTCTTTCCTGTGCAATACATTCCTTCCCAATTAAATTAATGATAACAATAATAATAATCTAACTGCAGCATATTCACTGAGTGGTTCTTCATCTGCACTCACTACCCGTACATTTATTTTTAAACTCATATGATCCTACTCACAGTGTTTTTTTCGAAGGGAGGAAAACCAGAAAGCATGGAGAAAAACCCTTGTGGCATTAGAGGGAGAAATAGCACATTAACACAGCCCATGACACCCAGAAGTTTCATAAGGAAAACAAGCAATCACAATCACTTGAATTCTTTATTATACTCATTACAACACTGTCAAAATACTTCATCTATTGACTATGCTGTTCTTAATTTTGATTATCCAGACTCTCAGTCATCCAGACTTTTTTGTATTGGTCCAGAAGAGTCAGGACAATCGAGGTTTAGTTTGCACTTAGTACAGACTCTCAGTCATCTGGACTTTTTTTGTATTGGCCCAGAAGAGTCTGAGGACAATCGAGGTTTCGTTTGCAGTTAGTACAAACTCTCAGTCATCCAGACTTTTTTGTATTGGTCCAGAAGAGTCAGGACAATCGAGGTTTCGTTTGCACTTAGTACAGACTCTCAGTCATCTGGACTTTTTTTTGTATTGGCCCAGAAGAGTCAGGACAATCGAGGTTTCATTTGCACTTAGTACAGTGTAGTATTGTATTTGACTGAAGTGAGAACATTTTTGTTTACCCAGTGTTTCTGCAGCTTCAGCCCTCATACATGATGGTTTATCTGGACGACAGATCCTTACAGTAGTACTTAGAATCTATCAAGATAAAATACATTAATTAATACCATTTGTTGTCAAGAAAAGAGTGAAGTAATTTATTAATATAAAAGTGAAAACAAGATTCAGTTAATGTATACAGCACAGACATACACAAAAGTGATGACTAACTTAATTTAAATCTGTACTTGACCATTTGAATCTGTAGTTTTGAAAAAACATTGTGGGACAGGTATATATCAAAGCTTAGCCAATCAGAATGTATTATTTTATCGAATAATGTGTTTGATTGGCTAAGCTTGTATATGTGTTTCTGTCACACAATCTTTTTTCAAATTTAAATGGTACAACTGTTACACATATCCCTGAACATTATTTAATTATTCTTTCAAAAAAACAGCCTGACATTTATTCAACACCTTCCTCCTACCAATCACTCTATACCATCATGAAAAGCTATTAAATACAAAACTTTAATTTCACCTTAAGCAGTAGAGAATGGCTATCCTCGGCATTAAAAGCACCAGATCTGAACATGTTGGTTAGACTGAAAACAATAATATAATAGTGTAGTGTAATAGTGTTATCATCATTATTACAACATTTATTAACAAACAATAAAAGGTCAAAATAATAGTCAAGTTGTTACCATTTAGCAGCACCAAGTTGGATATTGTCAGGATTTTCTCTAGATAATAGTTGAGTCAGAACTTGGAGAAGACCTTCACCTTGATGGGATGCTATAACACAGTCAATAGTACCAGGTATATTAGTAGGAGACACACTTGGTCATGGGCTTTATGGATAGTCATGTATTAGTGCTGAGGAAGAGAAGAGGGCCAAAGACTCAAGTCATGACCACATAGAACTGAGTATAATAAATTATTCTTATGATATTTCAATCCCTTTGAGAACAAGCAAGAATGTTTTTTACTGCTAAAACAAAGTCAGGTGTCATCTACAAAGTTTGCAAGACAGAACCACAAATACTAACAAAGGTGATCAGCACCAAACAAACAGGTGGTGCTAAGACTACTATTCTACTCAAGATTTAAAAACAATTGCCAAGTACATTAAACTAAGTACATTGACTATCACTAGTAACAGTTACCTGACATCATAGCCAAAGACACAGAGCCATTCTGATGTGATGCAGCCGCATAACACTGTAATGCTGGTAGCTGTATCTTTGCAATATTGCAAGATAAAAGTGGTAACAATGCATCAACAGCTCCAGTGTTACACAGCAGGGCCTGATGAGATGCAGTTTGACAACACTTGGCTATAATAGTAGCTGCACTTTCTGCTTCAAGATAAGACCCAGAGAGAAGCTCTACTAGTCGTGGAATTACACTGGGATTCTGCAGATTAAACAGAATAGAGTGATTTTTTTTTTACATTTAGTAAATCAGCAATTACAAGGAGCATGGTGTGTTTCATTGCATGTTTCAATCTGTTCTTATAAAATTCATTAATAAGTTATAAACCCAGAACAATACAAAATCACCACCATGAAGGCATCGGTATATCTGATGTAGAATTTGTCCTGATTTGAGTAAGGTTTGGCTTGAGATATTGCCTAAATTACAATCAATTTCAAAATCCTCTATCTAGAATAGCAACATTAATCTCCTAACATTTCACATACAATATTTGCATCTGATCTATAGGGAATATAAAATGTCTTCCTATAGATCAGCCACTCATATTGTATATATTACATAATTATACAAGGTACAGTATTGTAAATTCTTTATTTACTTAAAGTGCTAATAACCCCCTGTTCAATATTTTTTATACAAAATCCTCAGATTTTTCTAGGAATATCTGCGAAAGAATTTAGCGATTATAATAAATTCATGATTTTTTACGAATTTTTAAAGTTGATTTTTCCGTGGAACACTTGAAATAATGCATTGCGGGGAATAAAGAGCGGAAGTGACGCTCACCCAGGAACGGATCAAGTTGCATTCACTGAAGTCTCATACATTTGCTTAGAAATAATGAAAAATATTGAACACATGTGCAAGGCTAGATTGGTCAAAATTCGGCTTTAGAAATTGCAAAAATCATCGGAAATATCTAGTGATGATTTCTACTTAGATCTGAAATGTTTTTATTTCGAATTTTAGCAGAAATGAACCGAGTTATTGACGACCAAGAAATAACTTAGTTAGTGGAGTAAGGATGTAATCAAAACAAGTTTATGTAAAGTCCCAGGCCATCTGATGTAGTGCGGCAAAAAATTTGAAATTGTGCGGCTTTTTTCCCTCAAATGTGCGGCATCAAAGCCTTATTATGCGGCAAATTGTGCGGCATTTTTTACCAGATTATGTGGCAATAAATATGCATAATATGGTAAATTATGTGGAATTTTTGTTAATAAAGTGTAATTGAAGTTAAAATACAATGTGCTTTTTTTTAAAAAAAACATGAACATTGTCAAACAAATTGTAAAATTTTAGTCGCTATAAGGAGCTCATGACATAGGTTGTATATATTTATTACATACCTTGTTAAACATTTTTTGTAGCGTTTTTATGCTGAATGGGAAATGAGTAATTTTTTTTTTTTTTTTTTTTTGTTCCAGCAAATTAAATTGTTCGAAAAAGGTATAAGACGACAATGAAGGAATAGTAATAATCTTTAATATTGACCAAGGAAGTTGAGATAATAATCATCAAAATTACAGTGATGTTTTCATGTTATAACTGATACAATGACCAAATAGATTGTAATTACTGTAAATAACACAAACTTTTTTCTTACTGTTTATTAGGAATTTCTCCATTTTCTTCTTCTTAAAAACAATATTATCTACTTGAAGTGCAGACCAGGAAAAAAAGGGAGATTTTCCACGTTTTTTTGTGCATATCTATCAAAATCAGCGATTGGTTGTGCATATTGATCAATAAACCAATCAAAAACGATGTTAGAAAAAGTAGTCGCCCCAGTCTATTTACTCGTATTTGCAAGGAACGCCTGGAAGAATAATGCGAACTCGCGCGTTTTGAAACGTCCGACTTTTGGACTTTCCCGTGAATTTTTCGAGGTAATTTACTTAAAATCTCGATTTTTTCTTGCACTTTTTTATGTACAACATTGTAATTTTCATTTTTTGTTGTAAGAATGTGCGATTTTTTTGATAATTGTGTGTTTTTTACTTTGATTATGCGATTCTTTGTGATTGTGCGATTTTTTGTGATTATGCGATTTTGTGCGATTTTTGGTGAATTATGCGGGATCGCACTGCCGCACTACATCAGATGCCCTGAAGTCCAGAATACATGTACACCGTAAATACAAGTCACCAGAGGTTTATGAACGTGCTAAACTTAAATAGAACAAATTAAATTCACAATTATTTCAATATTTTCCATACAATCTGTTTTTCAAGCTTTTATCAAACTACTGTCGCATTCTTTGAATAGAATTTAATTTCAGTCAAACATTCGATCGATAATCAATTGAACATGTTAAACTGACTGTTATGCTAACGTTGTTTTCATAGACTTTAATAAAATCATCTCATAGAGTACAAAATGATTGTAGGTTTCTTTTCACTCAATGTTTGTTATGTGCACTAGTGGCGCTGAAAGAACGCATTAATCATTACAATAAATATAAATCCTAATAAAACTATTTGCATGTACAAGAGTTAAATTCATGAAAACTGAACTATTGGAATGTGCATATTTGAACTTTTAGTACAAAACTAAAATTGTCCTGTCAAAATGATACTGTTATTGTCGAGAACTATTTGGTGCGATTAAATATTTGTGCGGGAAACAATCGATTGATCAACTGGATAATTTAAAAACAATCCAAACTACTACAGACAAAATATTTCATAAACAACTTTATTCTATAAGAACGATGTCTACTTAACTCTATTCTGTGAGCTATCGAGTTCAGTTCAACCGAGTTCACATAGAACAATTTTATTATAAGTGGTTATATCACAAATCCTGCGTATTTGCCGCTACTATACTAGAAAAAGCCTCAGTATAAATTATATACATCAAGACAGGAAGGCTACGATTTATCATAATGGCTTTCTAGAAGTATTGTTATCTTGAAATGAAGCATAAATAACTTCACATGTAGCATGTAGTAAAAGGAATTAAATAATTGTGTAAATTGAACTTACTTGTAAAGCCAAAGTCACACTCGGAGCATAATAACACAATGTAACAAAACATGCACAAAGTCGCAGGATTTCAACTAAAAAATGACTTTTATGACTCGTATAGCGTCGGACATGCTGTTACTACACATAGGAAGTCTAATAAGGGAATTTGTAGCTTAGTTTGGTTGATTACTAGAGGAATAGTTTCACAACACTCGAAGCGCCATACATTTCTTACCACTGTATACACAAACATATCCTGGGTAGTCGTCACAGGTCATCGAGTCATTCTTTGCACTGCAGGGGGTGCCTGTCCACCACAGGAATCCTAAATTCGCTATTTTGGCATGTTTAAAAGCTCATAAAAAATCAAGAATTTGTTCAAATCACGAAATTCTTTTACAGATATTCTTAAAAACACTCTAACTTTCTATAGAAAAAGTATTGAACAGGGGGTTAGTGGCACTTTAAAGTTAAATTTACATGCCGGTTGCTTGCACTTACATGTGTTACTCCATGTCACTAGATGGTCTCTAACTAAGCTAATCAATTAACACCATAAAAATGACAGTTCATACCCAAGTGTACAAAAGAACCAACAAATTAATAATTGAACCTAACTACTCATCCATCATGAACATTGGGAGCTGCTATTGACTAAATTAGCTTAAATTTAGAATACCCTAAAGAAAAAAAATGCCATGCTCTTGGTGGGATTCAAACCCACATCGTTGGTGTTGTAGTCTGATGTGTCATCCACTACACCACAACACCATCCACGCTGACAATGTACCCAGAATACGAAGTATTGCAAGGAGCTTTTCCAGCTATGTTCCCAGTATGGTTGGTTTGGTGGTGTAGATGGTAACACATCAGACAAGAATGTTGAAGAAGTGGGTTCAAATACCACCAAGAGCATACATTATTCCTGGATTCTTTATTTCATTTCATAACCAAACACATTTATCAATAACTACTAGATACAAAAAATAAAATAATGTATTCAATATTACCTCATAGATTGGGTCACATGGTGTTAGGTTGGACTGGTAAAATGTACGCAGTGATCTTGCTGATGCTTCCACAATTCTTCTGTCACTATGGCAGATTCCTGACAATCATTATATACCAGAGATCAATCGGTTGTTTCATGGTTAAGCATATTATGTGACATGCATTCCAGTGATATTAGCACTCTGTCCAATTACGAGTGAGCAATCACACCAGAGAGGGAAGTTTTTACATATTAAATACTATTAAGTTAAACATACCATTTAAATATGTAATTGACCATTTGAATCTGTAATTGACCATTTAAATCTGTACTTGAATGACCATTCAAATTTGTACCTTTGAAAAGATCCATGTGACAGAGATATACCAATGCCCAGCCAATCAGATTTTGCATTTCTTTGAATAATATGTTCTGATTGATTAAGCTCTGAGATATATCTGTCACACACTCTTTGTTAAGTACAGACTTAAATTGTCATGTACAGATTAATTAAATGGTACAATGTTAACTACAAATCTATCTAAAATAAATAATGTACAGCAAATTGCATCAAGTAATTGAATCAGTCTTTAAATTGCAGCGTAAAATAGATCTAACTTAGATTACTATAGAGTGAAAGGCATTGTTATGCTTGTGGATAAAACATATCAATAAAAAAGTTACTTATCGTTGTCTCACGTTAGTCTTATTGTAAAAATGTGACATTATGACTGTATTAAGCTAGTCATCATCAGGCAAAAATAATTTTACTTGATGATGACTGGCTGAATGCAGTTGAAACATTGTGGTTTTTTTCAACATGACTAACATCTTGAGACAAATGATAGAGTGCACACACTAAAAGTGTGCAACATAAATACCACTAAATGCTATTTTATGCTAATTCTATTGTTTTCTTTTGTTTAATTATAGTGCTATTTAGCCGGGCTACCCTGCAGGGGGCCCAACTTCAGTTTTACCTTTTTGCCTATCTATGTATTATGTCGCTTTCTGGAATGGCACAGGAAGCCCAAAGTCATGCGGTCTTCCTCAGATTTTTTTTTTATCATTCCAGTTTCTTTGCAATGTAAACCCAACTTCAGGCCACTGAGGGCATCTAGTTACTATTAAATAGTGACAACTGTTGTACACTTTTAGTGTGTGCACTCTAAGTAACTTTTTGTATTTATAAATTACTATAATTTAGCAATTGTCAAGATGCACTGGAAGAATACCTTTAAGCAGCACGTCCAAAGTATGTGACTTGAGCAGGATTTCAAGGCACTCCTTTGTTCCCACTAGAATGTTTAGATAAAACAAAAATACATAACAGAAGATTCAAACAAAGGGAGTCAGGAACAAATAAAGAAATAATTGAAATGTTCATGTTTTTTTTTATTCAGTCAATACATGTAATTGGGTCTGTGTCACTATAAAGTAAGTTTTGGGCAGGTATATAGTGACGAAAAAAAAAAGTTTAATTTTGAAGATTTCGTTTTTATGCTCATGAATGCATATTGTAGTTCCAGTAGATTTCATTCAACTAAAATTGAAATTTCAAAAAATTAAAGGTATACATATAACACTGTTTTTGCACATTTTCATATTGGCCAAATAAATTGGTGATAGTAATGAACAACCAATGCAATTTTCACTAAACCACACTCATCACTAGTTCTCAATATAAATGTTTATCATTATTCCAGGCATTTTGTATTGTATCCTTTTCTTCAATCTATTTAAAATACATGTGTAGCCAGGTTGAGATTGCGTGACATTTCCTTGACCTTATTTGGAAAATGTGTGCAAAAACTTGGTCACATGTGAATTGTTGCAAAGATCAGAAAATGGCAAAAAGTAAAATCAACCAACCTCTAGCAAAGCTTCCTAGTACAACAACAGCTTCAATAATAAACTCAGTTGTACTATCCTCCCTTGACATCATTTCTACAAGTTTCTGTATTGCACCAAGTTCAATTAACAGCGTTTTACGGACTTTGTTACCAATCACTATATTCTTGATATTTCTGTTTATTCAAAGAAAAAAGTATAATTATCTAGAATAAATAAAAATTGACCAAAAGGCTTTTAATTAATAACAAATTATACATTGAACTTTTACCAGTGCCGTCACAACACAGTTTGGTGAGTTTGTAAATTGATACAATTAAGGACTATTTGTTTATTTATTTTTATCTATTTAATCAAATTTTACCAAAAAAGATGCAGAAAACATTCAAAACGTCAGTTTTCTACCTTTCCAGTGCATCAATTCACAAACAACTGTTTCATTAGAAATACTGACGCAGCAAGTTTTCAACTAGCTATCATTTGCTCTATTAATTTCAGTTTACCAGTCATGTCAATCAATCTGTTGATCAACTTACTTTTATGAATAAGTTCACATCGTCACGCATGAGCACATAAAATAAATGTTTATAGTTTGAATATTGACTGAATTTTAACATACAATTAAATACCATCGCAGTTTACAAAACATTTAATGTCACACTTTATTTTATTCACGAAAATTATTTATTATAAAGTCATATTTAATTGATGTCCAATTGTTACCGTTCAAATAAAATCAAATCAATTTATTATGAAATATCTAAATGTCAATTGAAAATTGCTTTCAACTTGAATAGTATAATCTAAATGTTAAAATGGTTGTAAAAAAAGACTCACGTTACAGCATCAAGGCGAGCTTCGTGATCAAGTGAAGCCAAGTTATCCACAAACGTCTTCTCTTTATCAATCTCCTACGACACCAAAATACAATAGGAATCGTCAAACAATATGGATGGAGTATAGAGAAGTGATTTGTATTACAATTTACCATGTATGCCGGCATTTTCATGATTGAAACCTTCTTTTTGTGAACACTCAAAAGTTCACATTCGCTACGTGAATTTTTTTTCTCGAACAACAAGTCAGCGGTTATATACTAGTACCCAGTACGTATGAGCCTTTAACATGATCTAGGGAGGGGAGAGAGAATCGAGGGAGGAAGAAGAATTCTACTGTGAGGTTGCGGTTTTAATTTTTATCTTGAAAATTGAAATAAATCATGGCCAATCGCCATTTACAGGGATATCGTGTGGCGCTCTGAAACAAACAAACGAACGAACGATGTCACAGGGATTTGTGTTCCCCCGAGTTTTGTGTTCCCCCGAACAATGTGCTCTAGTGTTTTGTGTTCCCCTACCCATCCCCAAAAAATTTAAATTCAACGAAAATTGATTTCACTAAATAGACGTCATTTTTCTTAAAAACAAACAAACAAAAAAGAAAGAAAATACAGAGAAAACCGTACAGTCTGACATCAAGAGAAGCAAATGAACGAACGAACGAACGAACAAAAAAAAAAAAACAAAAAAAAAAAAAACACTGAAAACAGAAACAAAATACATTGTTTTAACTGCAAAAAGTAATTTATTTTCAATTAAAAATATAAGATTTCAGAGAAGAGTTTTACAAATGAACGATGATGAAGAATGATCGATCTTGAAGACATCAACGTTGCCGCGGGAAGAATGCCGGAGGCCAAACGCGAACTGTTGGTAAAGTAGCAGGAACAAAATATTCACAATTGTAACAGCTTACTTTCAATTACCATTTTTATTTCAAAATAGTTAAATTACCGCATTTTTAGTGTCTTCGTTTTGCTGCACCCACAAATATCAAACATTCGACAGCAACCGCCATTTTCTACGACTTTTTTTAAAAACAGGTGTATGCAATCTATCAATAACAGTTTCCAATCAGTTTCTGCCGCTCGTACGCCATACCTGCACATAACTCTAACCGCCATTTCGTGTTTTTGTTCCCGTCAATCAAACTCCAAGCATGCAGAAAGGCTGATGTCTCTGAAGTCGCAGAAAACGGAAAATTCAATAAGTTCCGTCTAAACATCGTAATGAGTAGGTTCGAAAACAGTCGGTGCACTAGCTGAAGTTTTGACTGCAGTGGCGTTTTGCTTGAGTGAAGCAAAAGCAGATTGTATGACTGGCCAATAGCGATAAGCGTTCTAGTCAGAAAGCGAAAAACTGCAGTAACTAAATGTAGAAGTTTATCTAAGCCTATTTTAACGTAAGCCAGCTAAGAATTCAAAGTTTAATTGGTATCTATTTAACATCTTCGCGCTACAAACACGCACCTTTACATTAACTTACACGCGTTGTCAAAACGCATAAACTGAAAGCTATCGTGTTAAATATTTGTAAGAACTTTGTATCCAACGTAAAGAAAACACCTCCTTATTGTATACACTATTTAAAATGGCAACATTTCGAGACTATGACTCTATGTTTGAGAATGAGCTGTGTGCTCCACGAAGTTACTTGTATAACTTGTGCGATAGTTATTCATGTCGTAAAGCAAATACGCCCTCCCCTCTCTATTTCCTAAAACTATTATACACTATGTGGAATAACCACAGTTAGAGACTGGCTATGGTCTATGTTTGGAGTTGTGGGTTCCACAAAGTTACTTCTATCACCATTTTCTCTAGTTTCCATTGTAATATAAGTAAGTGAATTCTGGCGAGATGTCCCCTCAGAGTCAGCATTCCCAACACCGTACAAGAGTTCTTCTTTGATTTTAGGATCAAGAATTGGTTTGGATAGTTTACTTCGAAAAGGTTTTTCTTTAGCATTGGAATGACCCAAGCGATTATTGCCATTTACTTGACTGTCTCGTTGGAGTCGACGCTGTGCACGACACTTGCTGTCGATTCGAGGTTTTAATAAATGCCATCGCAGCTCTTGTTTGTCTGTATCGGTCGGAAATTTGTAGTTTATGTGAGCTGATAATAAAGAAAGACAAGATTAGATTTACGAAGAGGCAATCCACTTCATCACTGAAAAGAGAATGAGACGAAACAAAAATGAGTCTTGCAGAAGCGCGACCAGGAGATAAATCCAGTCGACAGATCACTGCCAGCTTAAAACTGCGTCGTTAGCGGCCTGCAATTGCTGGAGCCTTAAAGCTAATAAGTTGATTCAATTAAACCATACCTTTGTTATGAATGAAGTACTTACACAGTACTAGGTAACAAGGGCTACACCTATCCAGGACAGATCCGACACGAAACTAAATCAATCTATAAAATATACCAAGAGAGTATGAGATAAGTGAGTTTATCCCCGGGCCCCATCAGGGGCTCTACTCGTCGTGCTAATTTTAGAAACTTGTTAACAATCTCCGCACTTTTGTCTTGACGATGTTTTGACGATGCGACCGCGTCTCCTGCAATATGGCCAAACACGTTCCGTTCCCGAAATAACTTCAGTTTAAAAATATAATGAAAAGATCCCCTGATGAGTGTAAAGCCCAATACGGGGGATAAGCTCTCTTATCTCATACTCTCTTGAATATACATATCTATCTATCTCTGTTCCTAACACCCTAAACATACCATATATAGCTTTGATCTTGACGGGGTCCAGTAGCTCATGTCCTCTAGCGCCGTTAACATTTGAAGCCGCCATCTCATCTCTAGTAAACAGAGCTTCCAGCAAATTCAGAGACAACTTTGCTGGATTGACACCAGAGGTCTCTGCGCGCTGAATGATCTTGGGATCACCGAAGTACCACGCACGGGAGTCTGGCACTAGTCTGTCACCAAGCCAGCAGCCGCGAAACATGCCCACGTTATCTGTACATTAAAAGTAATCGTGTTGGTATCCTGCGTAGCGGCTCTTGAGCGGGGGGAAGTCGGCGAGGAAGGAATTTGGTGACGAGGAGGGGGATTGGGGACGAGGCGAGAAATTGGATTGGAGAATAATACCAGAAATATCCTGCCCCCCCCCCCCCCCCCCCCCTGTTCCCAACTTAAAGCAGCCCTTCCTATTAACCGTGCATGTGCCACATCCCTTTTAAAACCTCCTGTTAACCATATCTCTCCTCTCTCTTTTTTCGGGGTATTCTCTTGAGAGCTCTGCCAGTAAAGGCCGGTACACACTAGGCGACATGTCGCCTCAGTGTGCATTGGTTCAATATTTGTCGCCAATACATCTGATTTTGTCGTTGCGACAATTTCCGTCAAAAATACCTAGTACACACGGGGGGAAATTGTCGCTACGACCTATCGCGGGGACAAGCCGCTGCGACTTGTCGCCTAGTGTGTGCCGGCCTTAAGGGAGGGAAGTAAAAGAACGAGCGAGGACGCAAATCATGCACGACCATACTCCGTGATAGGCCTACAATAACACATACTACAGTGATTACGATTACTAACAATCAATGTTATGCTTGCGAAAGGATTACACACTTTAAATATTAGGACTTGCTCTCATTCAGATGTCAGGTGAAATGCGCTACATAAGCACTACATTACATTACTCTGCCTGCTGAACATCGGAAACTATTCCAGTTTTGAAACACATGTAAACAATATAATACTCTATTTTGTATCTAAAGTTGTCAGGCGATGATTAATTACCTTCTGGATTCACAATATTTCCATTAAGTAAGTCTTGTAAAGGTATCTCCGTTGAAGACGTTCTTTTTGTCTTGTTATCAGAAGCAAATATAACCGGAACTAAAACATTTGCAACAACTTCTTGGCCGCACACATCAAGGCTTTTAGACAACGAGGAATCTGTTCTGGAATCACGTCGAGCAGGATTAACGTCTGTATCCTGGTTACATATCCAAGAACTGTTTGATTGCTCATTGGAAGACATGCCCTGGAATAGAGTCGCACATTTTGTAATTAAATACTTATTCATGCATTCATCCATCTATAACCTCATTGATTAATTCATGTATCCATTCATTCTTTCATTTATTGATTCATTCATGCATTTACTGACCCAGTGGCTCATTCATTCACTCATTCATTCATTCATTCATTTTGGAGACTATGACAGCATGACATATCATAATAAATAGCAAGAACGTTCTCTGACCATTTTATCCGCCATTGCAAGGGAGTCATCTTCAGCCTCTAAAGTGGTATCTGTTGAACCAGACGATACTGTTGTTGCTGAAGTGCTTGTCTGAAATTAGAATCGATATTCAAAAATTGAGCTTGGATTTTGTTCCACTTTTCAGTATCCACCTTCTCTCGCCAGAAAAAGGAATCGATTGTCTAATCACTGGTGTAGGAATCGGCAAACGTCGATGGCCGAGAAGGGACTTCAGACTTCAGCGATATCTATCTCTGAAGTCATTTCCGCATATTTCAGACTTCAGAGATAACTGTCTCTAAAGTATGAAAAATGGCGCGCACTTTGCAAGTCAAAACGTTTGGCTTATCTTATGATGTTTTGGTAGCAATTTGAAAAGATCTTACCTTTGAACTAAATGATCTCTTTTCGTTTTCGCTTGCAGATAGAAACATGTTTATTTTGTCGTTGATTGAGGATAGAAACTGTTCTATACAACTCAGTTTTCTTTTGTTTACTTCAACGACGTCTACAATGTGTTCCTGCGCAAATAAATCACAGGCAGTCCAACGATGACATGAATTTAAATTGAAAGGAGGTCACGGAATGTTCCGGTTTGTAGATTGTAGATGTTATTACAAATTGATAATTGTTTCTTCGAACATTTCAAACCAGGTTGTCTGGCTAAAGGGTTCGAGCCCTGTACCGCATAATAAACAGGTGCTCTGCCGACACAGGCATTCGGGCGTCGGATCTTTCTTTCCTTGTCACCTAAATTTTCTTCCTTCACGTCATTTCATTTCCAAAGCATTATCTTATTTTATTAACCCCTTTTCAAAATTAACATTCTTTCTCTTACGTTTACTTTGCTCTGACATAATCATTTGCTTTAATAAAATGGCGGATTAAGGATTGCTAACAGGAGGGGGTGCATGCATCCATCTTCAGGAGAAGGTTCACCGTCCAGTTAACATGAAATACTGAGGGTATTTTGGGAAAATATTTGAGAAAGCTAGGACTGAAGCCCTTTCAGGAGGGGGTCTGCACCCCCTCCACTCCTCCCCCAGATCAGCCACTGTCTTTTCTAGACAGGCAATACTTACCAAAGTGGTGTTGCGATTGGATAAATACGACATATCTGTTTGAGTGTACATGTCGAGAGATAACGTAGCGGCACTTATGTGGTTGTTTGGTTGCAGTCTGGTGTTCTTCTTAGACTAGCGTGGAATAAAAAACAAATGAAAAGTTGATACATCACGGCCGTATTTTACTGAAACTTAAAGAAACTTAAGGCGCTCAAAGCAGGAAATATGGCCAAATTTCAAGCGAGATTTTAAGGCAGGCGACATAAGGCGACTTAAAGCCCCCTTACTGACAGCATACAAGCAAATCTCACATCTTGTTTGAAGATGCATGAAGGGAACACTGAGAAAAACCCTTAAAAGAATAGAATGACACTGATTGAAAATATAAGTCTTGTGAATGTTTGCTACAATGCTACAACACACAATGACATGAGAACATGCAAGATGTATTTTTTTATTACAGCTTCTTTTTTTAGCTGTACCCGTGAACATATTTTACCTTCATCAAAAAGTGAATTTTTGAGCAATCCTTTTTAAGAGCAAATGGTTTCAACCCAGGTGAAAATGAAGATGAAATAGAATGATCATTCTGTGATCAGAGTTACAGTAGTCTTGAGAAAGACTGTTTGTGAGGTCTGACATTTTGAGAAAAAGGGTGGTGGCCATCTCATGGTGAAAAGCATCCTAAACTCTAAAGTTGACTTCTGTTTTGGGCTGTCAAAATGTCAGACCACAAAAACAGTCTTTCTCAAGGCTACTCTCACCTTTAATTCTTTTAACATTTTAATAATTATTAGACAGCAAAATCAGTTTATTAGTTAAAGTTTATAAAGAATTTATTTCAACAAATACAAAATTTAGTAGAAAAATAGCATCATCCACTGTTATTAACTTACTATTAGTTGACAAATATATAAGTACAAAAATATTATGAATGACCTATGTATAAATTATTTACATTCAAGCCATTTAGAATTATGTAGTTATTTTACTATACTACAAGCGTTTGTTAAAGTGTTACAAAATCCAGTTTTAACTCGTCTCTGTTGACGTAGCAGCTAGTCCATCATAACTTGCATGCTTTTTTCTGCAAAAAAGACACAAGTACATAGGAGAAATACAAGGATTAATTTAACTTGCTTTAACAACAACAAAAAAAGCTAGGGTCGATAATTTAAAAACTGAAATTTAGTCTTAATTTTAATAATCTAAATTTAGAGTACTTTTAATGTGATGTATGTCTTAATTTTTTAAAAATAATTAATTATAAATGATTCCTCACTAGAAATTAATGTTCATTGATGATTTGTGAGTAACTTTAATTTAAAAAAATATTTTACTGGTTTAATTAATGGTTAATAATAATCATTAGAATTTAATGATTATTGTTCTTTATCAAATTTTATGTCAAACATTTCTGTTCAAGGATGTCCGTCTTTGCTGTCACATTACAGCGAGATGTGTTGGCACTGATTTTTGGTACAGTCTGCAAAGAAGAAGTCTTTAAATTTTAATCCCTTGGAAGGGATACAAAGACTTCTTTATTACAGCTTTGCCTGAAAATGCCTCACATTTCATAGACATGCATGTATTGTTTTAATATATAAGATGTCAAAAATCTTACGGGATCAATGGAATCTGTCTCAGGATCATTCAGTTTTCTCTTCATTCCTATCTTCATGGTATCACTACTAGTTCGGTCAATGTCCATGTTTTCTTGTTGCTTGATAGATTTATCAGTTGTACTGAGACAAACAAAAACAATTGACAATTCTCATTAGAGAGACGCAACTAGCTTGGTGTGATTGTATTGGCCCTGATCAAGGGGGACTAAGGACTCCTGGACTAGATAATATTTATCTGATAATCTTTTGCCAGTACAGATAAAATAAATCAAAATACTTAATTTTAAGGTAATTCTGTAGAAATAACACTAGACATGGAAATGCCTTGAAACTTTCCACAATAATATTTTTTGAGTTGCTTAATATTTTAAAAATGAAATTAAAAAATGGGGTCCCCGAACTCGTTTTCTCGTGAGAATTTTTTTGCAAAGTACCATGTTTTGTATTTTGGGAGTAAAATTCGAAAATTCAAAAATAATTAATTACGGGTCGATACATATTTCTACACAATTCTCTTGATTTTGCTATTTTCCCATAAAGATATAAATGGATATAAAAATCATGTGATTATTTGATCAGAGAAACCTTTCTTGTAACCAAAAATGACCAATTTCTAGCATGGATTATGGTGTTCGAGGGAAGTCCAAGTGCCTATTCAAGTTTATTGACCATTAGATATGCGAGAGAAAACATAGTTCTTGAAAAAATAAGAAAATAAAAAAGATAGGTGCCCGAGTATGTTTTCGTGCTATCGCCGTCTAAAGACCTCAGATGTGTGAAAATCTATACATTACCGGGAGATAGAGGACTGGGTCGAATTACAGAAATATCGCATTTTCTCGCTTGAAAATGTCTGAATTGCCTGGGTTTTTTCTTTAAAGCACTTTTCAAACGTAATCTGACTAGAATGATCCACAATAAAATTCATAATAGCAAAAAATTTGAAACATGCGCAGAACTGTGCGCAGTACAAAACTACGTTTTTTACGGAATTACCTTAAATACTTTTTGATCTCTAATAGAGATCAAATCTGGACAAAAAGAGAAATCCCAATGGAAGAATCCTATTTCCCAGCTTTCAAAATAGGCAAATCCAAATCCCAAATTATCCTCTTTTGGACCCTCAATTTTTGTGCAACTGAATACTTAAAATAGTAGTTTTAGAGGCTTGAAATTTGTATTTGCATTCTTTGTACGACATAATACACCAAACTACCCTCCCCTCCCCTCCGTCAAATGCCCATAAAATGTATAACAAAATAAACAATCACGAAATCTAGAAACTTCGTTATAGACTTTCAGGCTAATTAATTTCAGTCACAAAATAATAAATCTAATGGTATTTTCAAAGACCTTCAAAATGTCTTGACCTATCAAAAAGAGGTTATGATTATGATATGTTTGGCAATCACAGTTTAATGTTAGGCGAAATCGAATCACAGTTCCTCGTTTTTAGCGCGCCAAATTCACTTTTGTTGATATAAAAATTGGCAAATACATACTTAATTGAATTGCCCGTGTGGCTTGAATTCATGTATAATAAAGTTGTTCACATAAGTGTATAATGAAGCCGTTTGAAGGTCAGAGTAAATAATTAAAGGCGGAAAGCTCAACGTGAAATCAGACATGGTTTATCCGCAAACGGCTTTCTGCACGCAAGTATCACACATAATGCTGAAGTACTCAAACCGAAACATACAATTCTCACCCTTGATACACGGAAACAAAACATACCCTGTGCTTTTAGAATTTCCACTCAACAGATGAATTAACGACGAGAATTGTGATTGCAACGCACTGTACTGCCACGGTTCCATAAATGTTCGAACACGTCTTGCCCTTGTGATTTCTCGTTCGAACGGATCACGTTTCGTTTTTTGCACGGTTTGTTCTCGAGTGTTACACGAAATGTCTGTTCGGTGCGTGTTCGGGAAACAGTGCAACTCACTAGGGACGGGTCGAAGCTATTTTTTCATTAATGAAAAATACTTAGTAAGAAGAGAATTTGACAATTTAAACTATTTATTTAATCATCAACTATTTATTAAAAATGTTCAAGTGAAGTCGATGAAGTGGTTTAACGTCCTCAAAGGAATATTTTAAGAGGTGAATATCGACGCCTCTCTACCTCCCACCAAGAAATTCTGCTTTTGCTCGGAAAAGACTGGCACTCTCTCAAATGCACGATTCAAGATGGCGAGAGAGGTCCAAGAAAAGTGAAATTTCAGTGATCCTTTTACTAGTTGTAAAATGGTTAATAAGTGAATAAAGTTAACTCAAAAATACAAATAATCAAGATGTGGCACGAAGCAAGGCGAGTCGAGAAGCAATTGCGGGGGATGATGGTGAACTTCAAGAAACGGGCAGAAAGACGTCGCGCTTTCTACAACAGAATGGTGAGCATTTTTCTTGTACTTTTGATTGAGGTTGCTTCAAATGAAGGCTTGATTTGAGTTTGATAAATGTTGAATTAATGTTGAATGCGTAGAATGTGTTAAACACTTTGAATAAGAAATCTGTAAAATAAACACACGTGTAAGTGTGCTTCCATCGATTGCTGCGAGGTTTTCCTCGGGCTGACGTATAAAGCTTTTCAATGGATTTTTCAGCAATGTACTCATTTTTGCCTGGAAATGTCAGTGTCTGTATTTGTTTATTGGTGATATTTTGTTGTATTGTTGTTTTTATTGCAATTTGTTCAATTGTAAAAATTGCTTACCTTTCCATTCTAGAAACAAGATCCTGTGCAGTTGTTGAGGATTTATGGACAAAAGTGTAAAATACACATTGATGCTCAAGTTGCAGCTGCAGCAGAGCATCGCTCGGTCATGTGAGTATCCTTCATTGATATATTCAATTAATATTCTTTTTGTTTTCGTTAATTATCAGGGATATATAGGTGAACAATTCCATAATTATGAATGAGAACTTGATTTATTTGATAGTGGATGTTTGAGGAAAATAATTTTTTTACGCAGGATGCCATGGCAGGGGCAAGCGGATAACATGATTGACAGGTATGTCATCATACATTGGCATATAACATACAGTATCAAAATATTACTGTAGTAAAGCTAATTCAAAGCATTGTAATTCACTTGACTTTTGTTTCTTCTAATCATTAATAAAGCAAGTGGAATAAAGCTAAGTCGCAGTTTTTCACGAATTAATTTTGATTTGACCGGTTTGATCAATCATCACTCCAGTCACTGTGGGAGTCGATTCTTCAATCATCATTGATCTTGGTTGATCTTGTGGAATTGCGGTTAACAAATCAGACTAAAATACCTAAGACATCGGTTCCATTCCTGTCATTAAGATTTTTTTACTCTTAAATATTCTTTATTTCATTAATCATACACAGAATCTATAATAAAATTATATTAAACTGACACAGTATACAAATAACTAACAGTTTACTTGTTTTGGACCTATACTTAAAATTAGGTTTGATGGTAGAGCAAACCTTGACTACATACCACCAGTACCATCAGAGACAGCTGCAGGGTGAGTTGTTTCAATTTGTACATGTATTTTGTTGATTTGAAGCTAATTGGTATGACTTGACATAGAGTATGTCTACTTTCATCTAAAGTTAAAGCTTGTTTTGATTCTGCATCAGATTTGGAGTCTTAAGAACCGGACTGGGTTGCTCAAAGCTTGATTTTCTCTTAAGAAAAGCTATAAAGTTCACCCTGGATAAGCACTAATCGAGCTTTAAACAACTGGGCCCAGAGCATTACATTAATTGAGGGGATGATTGAAGATTTTTTTTCTTAGGCAGTGACTCTCTAGATGGTCTTATTTCTTACCTGCATGCCTTTTTTCTCTTGTGTGTTTGCATCTGAAAAAAAAGTTTGTCATTTGAAGCTGTAGGTATCAAAAACTAGTTCAGTGTTTTGTTCTTTTGTGACATCTAGTAAACTGAAATGAATTGGTAATAATTATTTTCTCTGCATTTATGTAGGCCTTTGATGGAGACAGACCCAGAACAGAACCGCTTAAACTATGAAAGATATAGGACATTAGTTATGATTGACTACAGTGGAGGTAAATGTTTAGTTTGAATTGAATCTTGAAATCTGTTTTTTTTATATACTCAAATGCATCCAAAAATCGTTGCATCACAACTGGGCCTCTTTGCAGTTTTGACTGGATTCTGTTTTTTTCTGCAACATCAACTGTCAATCCACCAAGTCAGCATCATTGATGTTGCAGAAAAAAATCCAGTCAAACCTGCAAAGGCACCTGGTCACGATGCAATGATTTTAGCTGTTAGTAGTGGTTAGATTTATAATAGTTTGCCTTGGATTTAGTATGCCTCTAGTACCTGACCATCTTGCAGACCAAACATGTTTGTAAACTTCAAGATCATTTGAGTTCTTAATGCTTTTGTTGTAGCTGCAATTTTACAGGAAAGTTATTATTGTATTATTTTTTTAATTGTCTGTATTATTGTTATTTTTTCCATCATTAGCATCTGAAGAAGACTATCTACAGCAGCTAGCTACAGAGGAAATGTTACCAAAGAAAGACCAACAGCCAACTGAAAAGAAAGAAAAGTATGGATTTATCAATATCACTGGAACAAATAATAAAAACAAGTGTGTTTATTGCTACAATATCCAAATAACTAAACATCATTGGAAAAATGGCATTTTTTCAGAGATTTTCAGAAAAGAAATGCTTTTTTCACGTTAAGTTAATAATTTGGATATTGCAAAATCAGGTAAATAAACACACTTGGTTTTTTGTTATTTTTTTTTTCCGTATGCTGTATGTTGATGTTTGTATATAAATAAATCATATGAAACATATATATTTAAATACAAGTCTCTTTTGTCTCCCTCTTTTTTTTCCTTCTGGTAATCCCAAGTCATTGGTGTGATACAGTTGTCAATTTTCATCCTGCAATGCCATCTGTTTGTCATTACATGATTTCTATTTTTATTATTACTTACAGGGGTGCAGCAAAAGCCACGATTGGATACAGTTATGATAATACTTCAGCACCTGCTGGTGCAACAGGAGAAGATGATAGTGATGACAGTGATGATAGTGATGCTGACAGCGTTCTGAGTGATATAGGTATTTTGTACTCTCAATTGATCTTTTGGAATGCATAAGCAAATTAAGGTGTAATGCAAAACATTATCAATACAGAAAAAGAGAGATGATTGATATTTAACTATTTTTTCACAATACGTATGTAAATCAATATTTCTACATATCTGGTTATTCTTAAAATCACTACCTCTTCATTGTGTCTTTGTGTTTGTTTGCTTGACGCCATGTTGATTTTTGTTGAGGAAGGACAAATGTTTGCTGATCAAGAAAGAACATCAAATCAAACTGTCAGCATTGAAAACATCTTTGATAATAAACCTGCATGTAATAGAATGAATTCAAAATGACTATAGTTTAAATTCATTTGACCAACAATTTTTTTTGCTATACAATTATTGTGACCATGATGTGGCAGAGTTTCCTCAGTCATAGACTGAAGTATAATTCACAATGGCTGTGCATTGGGTGTAACCAGTGTACTTAAGGTAATTCCGTAGAAATAAAACTGGTTGATGCAATTTTTTTATATGTGTTCTAACAAACAATTTTGAGAAACGCTTTCAGAAAATATAAAACAAAAGGGGGGTCACCGACTTTGTTTTCATACAATATGACGTCAAAGTTCATGCATTTTGGTGAAAACGTAAAGAAAAAAGCTCAAAAATCGTAGAGAAAGAGAGGAAAAACAGTAATTTGTGTTTTGTACAAATGTCTGCACTTTATTTTATAAAAAAAATATGAACAGACGTATAAAAAATATGTGATCTTGAAGAAATTGACGAAAATACCAACGTGCACACAAGCTGCTAATTCATTCGAAAAAGTCCTAAGTGGAAAGTATTATTGAAATTTCTCAAAAGTTAGTCCGATGACCTATGCTCAATTTTAGATATATATGATGTTATGCTATAACAAATAATTTTATCAAACATAAGTCACTGTGCTAGTTTGCAAAATATTGTGAAAAATATCGTCATTTTATTGTCAAAAAACAGGTTTTCCCAGAGAGGACTTGGTTGAGTTTCAAAATTATTGAGTTTTCTCGCTCGAAAATGTCGCAATTCTTCGAATTTTTTATTCAAAGTACTTTACAAACATAATTTGACTAGATTGCATGATAAAAGTCCTGAAACCAAAAATCTTGCCACATGCGCAGAACTATGTGCAGTGCAAAACTACAGAATTACCTTAAATGTACAGATTTGAATTGTCAAGTTTAAATGATCAGTGGTACATTGTCACAAAAGTGTAACTTTGGATTTTTTTTCAGATGTCACAGTTGATATTGATGAATTATCAAAACAAGAAGTATGTAATATGATGAATTAGCTGTAATTAAAAGCTTCAACAGTATGCATCGTCACTTCAAACTTGGGCAAGAAACAGGATTCCACCTACTAATGTTCAGTAGACGTACAATTTGAAAATAGAACATTGTCTAACTGACATAAATCAGTTAACATTGTGAATCTTTCTTTAGATGCAAGAACTAGACAATGTTTCTATGAATTATGGGATGGCCCCTGCACAGTTTTGCAGGTACAAATCTTTTGTTATAATTTTTATGTTTATGAGATGAAAAAATGACAGTCTTATCTTGATTATTTTGATATCATTTATTGTTGATTGTCAACAAATAGGTGTTTCATTCACACAGAAATGATAACATAATTTTAAGACGAAAACTGCTAATTTTGTGTTGTTATGACTGTATGGTTTAAGATTCTCCTCCTCAACTCTTTAATTTTACATGATTTTACTGTTATGATTTGGAGTGCAAACACTAAATGTGTGCAATACATGTACTTTGTATCACATAGTGATAGAATGTATATAATTTAGCACTATTTACTTGTATTTATGTTCAAAAGTGCTGTGTAATATTTCATTAGAAAGTTGAAGATTGATAAAGTAGAAGCAGAAGAACAGAGAAAAATCAAGGAAGAGGAAGACGAAAGAGCATTGATGGGGGTAAGAGTGTCTGCTTTCCACTTGATACCATCATAACATTGAAAGTTCGACATGGAATTGAATTACTTGCATTTCCTTTTTTAAATACAAGTACGACAGGTTTTAGTTTAAACATGTTTCGGCAAAACTTTCGCCATCTTCAGTGATCAATAATTTCCTTTTTTGTCCATAACATAGAGGTTCCCAGTTAGGTTTGATTATGTAGAAATCATGTCATCACCTCTTACAGTGCCTTTTAATGACTTTATTGTTGAATTGGAGGAGCAAGGGTTGTGCAGTTGGTTAGTGCATGACCTGGTGACCTCACACCCTTGTTTCAACTTCTTTCTGTTCTGTGTAGCTTATTGTAGCTTTAAATACTCATAAAACAGAGCATTGACAGAAAGAGGGGAGTAAAATGAGCGCAGCTTCGGCTCTCTTGAACATTAGCTTTAACTAAAGGGACTCCTGACGTTAAATATGGTTACTTTATGTAATTTTACATCAGGGTCGAAAATCAAGAAAGGAAAGAAGGTCAGCACGGGACAGACTGAGACATCATCGTGTAAAAGACTCACCACCAAGGTATGGTGTATCTGCCATTCATCTCTTGTTCAAATTAATATTACGCTAAGTCTCCTTTTTTACTTCATTTTAGTTTTATCTTATATCATCTTAATTCCTTTCTCTTTTTATATGAATTGTAATTAGATGGCCCATATGGGCATATACATATGGAATATGCACTATATAAATATTAAATTATTATTAATAAATTATTGATCACATCCATGTAGTCTAAAACATTTTTTTCATAAAATGATTAATAAAAGTGAAACTAGTTCTTATGGTACAGTGTACAAGAATTATGATTTGCTCAGTGCCCTTGTAAATGGTATTGAAAAGTTCAGACTTGTATTATGAATTTGCTTTTCAGCACTAATGGCAGATCTGTTTGGATATTAACCGTTATGTAAAATATTCATTGTTTTTATAATTATTATTATTCTGTGACCAAACCTTTTACAAGATACCAACAGAGCAGAAAAAATATTATCCAGAGTATGGACTTCAACTCTGTCACAAAACCAATGTTGTAGCCACTTGATCATGCTAGTAACTTAGAAGTGGTATTTTCCTTTCCATGTGTATGATATTTAGGAAGGGGGAGAGCAACAACAAAGGAAATGTTCCCATCATTCTAATAGGACAGATTCTAGTTACAGTGTAGGCTGATTTTTGTGTTTTACTTTATGACTGGAATAGTGTTGGGTAGTTGGCCACAGAGAGCTTATCAATATATTTTCTCTGGTTTTTGCAGTTATGCTAGAAGAGCAAGTCCAACCTATGAGCCATACAGGTAAGTTGTCTCTACTCCAGAGGGGTGTACTACTCCAAGAGGGGGGATCCTATACTCCAAGAGGGGTGTACTACTCCAAGAGAGGGGATCCTCTACTACAGGGGGTGTACTACTCCAGGAGGGGTTTCTCTACTCCAGGGATGTTGAACCACTCCAAGAGAGGAAATTCTCTACTCCAGGGGGAGGACTAATCCAAGAGAGGGGATCCTCTACCCCAGGAAGGGAAACACTACTCCAAGAGAGGGGATCCGCTCTTCCAGGAAGGGGAACACTACTCCAAGAGGGGATCCTCTACTCCAGGAGGGGTATACTACTCCAAGAGGGTATCCTCTACTCCAGGAGGGGTGCACTACTCCAAGAGGGGATCTTCTACTCCAGGATGTACAGTACACAAGGGATGTATCACTATTATCAGGACATTGATCTGCACTCCCTGTGCCCTTTCCCTAACCAAAATCTGTTGTGACCATACAAAATGAAGCTTACAAACTGTTGTGTTCTTTTACAGGTCTGAGTCAAGTTCCAGTTCTTCTCGATCCTGTTCTCCTGAAAATGCTGGTCAAGTGGAGTTTATTACAGAGTTTGGAGCTGCAGAGGACAAACCAGGGACCAGTGCTGATAATAATACACATTCAAGTTTGTCCCGGTCGGTCTTTGTCCCTTCATATATTTACAGTTGAAGCCATTCTGTCACCTGTGGGGTCCCCCCTTGGGGTAAAGATCACCATCTTATGTAAACTTCTCCCTATTATGTTTGTCTGAGACAACTGAAGAGAGAACTGAGGGGAAGGAAGAGTGTGAGGAAGAGTCAATGAGAATATTAAGAGGAGGCTGACTTATAGTTTTATTACTCTCAAAATATATTTTGGGTTGCTTAAGTTTTGGGAAAGGGTGAAATGGATATGAAAAGGAAGAAACGTAGAGACGTAAGAAAGTAAGAGCAAGAATTTTGAAACTGCTATTTCATTTCTTAATCAAAATTTCTTTGATTTTTAAGTTTATGTTGTGGTTGTTGTTATTGTTGTTTTATTTTATCACCGTTTGCATATTTTGAAGTAGTCAATCGAAATTTTATCACTTCATGATAAAAGGCTTTGCCAGTAATTTGTTGTTGGCTTAATTGTCATCACGACCTTTTGAAAATACTGGTTCTCGCTTGTGGCATAAGCACAAACGCAGGTCAAATTACACGGTCTTATCACTTATCAACACGACAAAAACGACAGATAAAGAGCAGCGGACTGCTGACTTTTGCAAATCAACTCCGTCTCTCCTTAGGTACTAAGGATATCTACATGTAGTTTGATCGGGAAATAATACTAAATTATTTATATATACATGACTGTTGTTTTTACTTGTGAATGAATGTGCTTATGTGACTTTTGAGGATGGTTAATCACATAAACGGTGATAAAAAGATGTAGAATCCTTTTATTGTCATTCACAGTCTAATTTTGGTCTTTTTTCTTTTCTTTCAAAACCATTGTGCTGTCTTTCCATTGACACCATGGCGTGTATGTGCTTTGATGACATCATACTTGGGACGCCAACCTTCAACTTACCTGGTTCACGTATGTACAAATTAATGTTTATATCTCGTTATTGTTGCCGTAATGTTTTGTGTATTTTCAAATGTTCGGGGTTTTGTGGGTTTTCCGAAACTCTTCCAATTCCAACAGAACTAAAGATCAGGAGCGTGACAACGAGAAGCGACCTACAAAAAAATCACGCAAGAAACCAAGAAGTAGATCACGCGAACGACGACGATCACGCGATCGTTCACGAAGCAGATCACGTGATAGAAGACGTTCACGAAGCCCATCACGTGACCGGTATCGCTCACGTGACCGCAGCAGAAGTTCATCACGAGATAGATATCGTTCACGTGACCGTAGTAGAAGCTCGTCACGTGAGCGGCATAGGCGCAAAAGTCGAAGTAGAAGTAGTTCTCGTGATCGTGATCGCTATCGTGAAGATCGTGATCGTGACGATCGTGATCGTGACGATCGTGATCGTCATCGTGATGATCGTGATCGCTATCGTGACAGAAAAGAGTCGTTGCGTGCTAAAGATACGGCAAAGGCAACTGCGAAATTAACAGGGTAAGATTTAGCCGATGCTAATATTTTGTAACTTATAATTCTAACACGTTTTTGAGGAACAATAAAATAGATGTGATATTTTAAAGTTTATATGGCATCGCCTATGATTGAAATTTTCAAGATAGCAAGAATACCAGAAAAACCAGCTTTTACATTCATTTCAGGTTGAGTAAAGACAAAAAGTCTTCTTTAGACTCCAAAGATAAGGTACGTATAGTTTTAGCTTCATATTTAAAAGTACAAATTAGTATTTGCAACTGTCACAAACATTGTGCATCATGAATATCACTAGTAAATAACTCGTGCACACATTTAATGTTTGTACCCTGTCAACGAAATCATAAAATCTGTCAAACAATCATAAAGATATCAGATCAGATATCAGACAGAAGCTTTTTGTTACAGCTTCATGAACCGTATAAAACTATATAGAATATTGTTATAGCGAGGGGGTATTTGAATTGAGCCGAGATCGAATAACTTGTTAGTTAATGCATAAAGAGCCTAGTTCTTATAATGGTATCTTTAGTGTTGATCTTTGGTTGCTTTTCAGTCGAAGCTTACTCCACAAGAAAAAATGAAGAAGAGAATGCAACTGTTACTAAACAAACAATGTAAGATATGGATGGACCATTGGAAAAATGATTAAGGAATCAAAAAAAAAAAAAAAAAAAAAAAGAGAGACAAGAAAAACAGAGAAGATTTGATTTGTGTTTACACAGACAACACAACGGCCATACTGACATAAAACCTACATAGCATAGCGCGCATTCAATTCTTATTTAATTTCACTCTTTACTTTATTGTGATGGAATAGGTTAATCAATACTTTTTCAAACTAAACTACTTTTTTGTTCAGTGAAAGTTGATCGCAAAGAAGAACGAATAAAGCGAGATGCAAAAGAACGAGAAAGAATGGTAACTAAAATAAGATTATTTTCAGTCATCTGTTAATTTATTCGTACGTTTTTCACTCGTCTATTTATTCACTCATTCATTCATTCATTCACTCATTCATTCATTCATTCATTCATTCACTCATTCATTCACTCATTCATTCATCCGTCCATTTATTCAGTTATTTATTCACCTCACTATTCGTTCGCTAGTTTGTTTCATTACATTCATTTTCATTTTTTAACGGATGTTCTTTATGCATATTTACTCTATAGAATCGTGAAGATGATTTAAGAGAAATGCAAAGAAAATGGAGAGAGTAAGTAGCATCACGCCACACATAGCGTGACTTGTATTTCTTCGTGGTCAGATTCCTAGAAAGGGAGACGAGGGGAGTGAGACTATAATACTGAAGGAACTATCGACGTTAAATTTAGTTACCTTTCCTACATACACTGCATGTAAACGTATTTGTAACAATTTATCGTGTCCATACTTTTTTAGGACTCGTCGTTCCCCATCCCCAAGAAGCTGGAGTCGAAGAAGTCGTTCAAAGTCTCCTGAAAGAAGGTATACTTTCTCGATACGTTTTCAGTATTCTTACTGCGTGGCAAACGGCTGTTCTGTTTATCTTCTTTCCGAAGTCATGTATACTAATATGTAGCTTTGATTTCGCGTCGCATTGTAACCTTAAATTTATAGTCTGAAAAATCCAATCCATGCAAGATCCATAACCAAGATTTATTTTATATCTGTATTCATTGGTTCGTCGGCTCGTTCGTTTCGTTCGTTAGTTCGTTTCCTTTGTTTGTTTGTTCGTTTGTTTGTTTATTAATCTTTTATTTTTGCAGTCGTTATCACAGTGATGTAGAATCGCCTTCTAGATCAGGTAATTTTTTTCTTTGTTTCAACGGATGTCTGAACTCCGTGGATGAAGAAATCAGATATTTTTCGAAGACATGGATGAATGATTGAATAAAAAAATGAATGGATAAACGTTCTTGACATTGAAATAAAGCGGCTTCTTAGTCCAATGTTTTGCAAATATAAGACAATCTATGCCTAAGGATGGTGCCCCCTAATTGCAACCCATTTTTATTTTTTCTAAACCCTGTCAGTCATTTGAATTACCTAATGGGCTATTGGAAACCGAAAATATTAAAAATTGCAATTGATACTTCGATGAATTAGCGTTTTGAATAATTTTAGGCGTCAAAAAGTAAAAGACTATTGTGAAAGGATTTCAAAAGATTTACAAAAAAAATAACCAAAACCATTTTTATTTTAAAATATTCAATTTAGAAATTTTTGTAATAACTGTATTATATTTTTATCACATGAATATTTTTTTGGTTGTTGAACTTTTATTTTTGAAACTACGGCAATTTACACGAGCGAGAAACTTTGAGTGGATCTAGTTGCTCAACAGATCTAGTTCAAAAATTAATATATCGGAAAAAAACTAACTCGCTTTCTTGTCTATTTCATTCCTTATTCAAAATATTTGAAAAACGCTTATTTTAAACTCAGAATTAAAAGAAAAATACAAAGATTTGTCAGAAAAATATTTTGAGATGATGCGCAGTAGAGATGCGCGTGGGCAATAGGGGGCACCATCCTTAATAACCATTCAGTGGCGGATCTAGGGGAGGGGTGCAGGGAGTGTGCACCCCCTCCTGGAAGGATTTCAAGTCCTTGTTTTATCAAATATTTTTCCAAAATAGCCTCAGTATTTCATGTTTACTGGTTAGTGTACCCCCTCCTGAAGATGATGCCCTCTCCCGAAAACAATCCTGAATCCGCCCTTGCCCTTTAATGAAACTGGAAGTAATTGTTTCTTTCTCATTTGTAGTTCCCATTGTTGACTTCGATCAAGAAACCAAAGATGAAGAGGTCATTCATTATGTGTATAACAAATAAGAAACTTAACCAAGTCATAGCAGGACAGCTTCAATTTTTGTGGGACTTTATATGAACATTCCAGATCTTTCTTTGCAAATTATTGGGTAGAATTGTGTTCCGGTAGTGTCCTCTTTTAAGTTGCTAATCGTTCTTTTTTATTTTTCTCTGGAACCAAATAATTATGTAATTTGTTGGCTTGTTAAAAAAAAAGATATGTACTGTCTGTAAAACATAGAGGTGTATCCCGCGAGCGAAAGAGTTTTTTTCTTTCACGAGAAAGTCGGTTCTGTCAGAATGATCAACTACTCTCGAAATAGCGTTTTCTTCCTTTCGCAGCTGCATTAGGTTGGTAATAATGTCGTAAGAATGTCTTGGTGAATCAAAGCAAACGTTTATTTTGTAAAAAAAAAAATGGACCTAAAAAGAAGTACTTTTTATACATTCAAAATGTAAACATATTGTTAGTAATTGTCACATATAAAAAAATTAATATTTCATCCACACCTTGCACATGTCATTTTCTCGATGTTTCGGGAATTTACCTATTTTTGGGCTTCCTGTGGTTGTCAAGTGGATACAAAATGGCGACCGGATCTAATTGTTGATTGACTATTCAAGAAAAAACAAGTAGTAAAAAGACACGTACATAAACTAATTAGTACCCGAAAGAATAGAAAAATACTTCTCTTCCACTGAGAAAGAGATTTTTCGATCCTTTAAAATCTGTGTTGTATTAATACGCTGTTGTTTGAATATACGATGGAACACTTCGTGACCAGTGTTTTGGGAATAGTCGTGTCGGGGTACGCTTTGTACATCGAGATCAAGAAAAGTAAAGATAAGACCTACAAAGCTGCGTGTGATCTTAACGACAGCATGAGCTGCTCTCGAGTCCTCACATCAAAGTAAGTGAACATTTTGTCGATCATTCATAATCTAAGTATGATTGTACAGTACAAGCTATGAATGTGTATGTTGTAATTTCCCCGAGTAATTTATCGAAATGTTGGGTTATTAAATACATTTGTGAGAATAAGCAGCTATATGCATGTTTAGAATTTAGATTGAATTTTGTGTCTTGAAAGTTTCATCATGAAGAAATTTAAATTGAATCAATCATTGCAATAATTGTTTAATTTGTAGTCAATCCCGGGGTATGGCAGAGAAAGTGACATTTCGAATTCACCAGCATTAAAGTGAGGGTTTTGCTCTGGCCCTTGGTACAAAAATGTATCAAATTCCAGCTTTTCTTGAGATTGATAGGTAGTCTTCCTTGTTATAATGTTTTGTGTGTCACACAGCTGTGCTCCCCAGTGTTGTGTGACGTGATGTACAATGAAGGCTATTTCACTCGTACATAATTTAGGCTCTTGTAAAACTTGGTTGAAAGTGGTTTGCATAAGCAAAATTTCATTTGGTGAAATGTACCATCACTATGTACCATAGACTATAACATCTATATTTACCATCAATTGATCAATAATTGATATAATATACATTTATAAAGAAAATTGGGATAGTACGATTGCTACAATTGGTCAAAAACCATGTTTTGCTATGTGTTGTGGTTTCCTACACCCCTCTTGTGTTCTCTCTGTAGAGGCCACAAATGTAATAACTGGCCTCAAACATAATAACTGGCCTCAAATGTAATAACCGTTGGCCTCAAGTGTAATAACTGGCCTCAAATGTAATAACCGTTGGCCTCAAGTGTAATAACTGGCCTCAAATGTAATAACTGTTGGCCTCAAATATAATAACTTTAAAAAATGCACTATTTTGCGGTTACATACTTTACTTTGTTATTTCGGACACCTTGACACTGTGGAGAACTCGTTATCACGAACACCTTGTTATTGTAGACAACTCGTTGTTACGGACAACCTTGTTATTACGAACACCTCGTTATTACGGACAACCCAGTTATTACAAACACCTCGTTATTACGGACACCTCGTTATTACAGACACCTCGTTATTACAGATATCTTGTTATTACAGACACCTCGTTATTACAAACATTTTGTCATTACGGACACCTCGTTATCACCCCTATTTTTGATATACGGGTATGTTCCGCCCTATAGGGTATGGTTTTTCAGCTTTTATGTCTGGGATAGGGTATCATTTTTTGATACTTTGTCTGGTACAGGGTATGGTTTAGCTTTTTTACTTGCTTAGGGTAACAATTCGGTCGTTTCAGTCTTGGATAGTACGATTTCGCCTTATTAGCGTTAAATACACTATGCTTTCTGCCAGCCCCAAACAATGTCAATTCCATTGAAAAGTCTAGTGCTTTAGTCTGGGATAGGGTTTGAAAAATTTTAGGTCTGGGATAGAGTCTGGGTTTTGAGGCTCCGGCGCCACGCCCCCCCTTCCTTGGGCACGGACGATCCATTAGCAAAAGCCGTCAAATTGCAAAAAAATGGTACTTTCCAAAATTTTACATAATCAAAGTGAAAATAAAGAGTACAAATCTTAAGCTTCACATGTTTCGGCATGCTTATGACATCACCAGAAGATAATATTAAAATAATAATTTTGTTACAACGACATTTATATAGTATGTTTGATTGACATGATTGATTAACTTTTTAAAGTTTTTATCGACTTTTAATTCCTAAACTAAATATTCAGCTGCAACATTACAAAACTTCCCTTTTATTTTAGTTAATTTATTTGTGCAGGCATAAGCATGCCGTAACATGTCAAGATTAAAATTCATAATGGTATATTTGAAAATCATCTCGTAACGAGGTGTCCGTGATAACGAGGTGTCCGTGATAACAAGGTGTTCGTAATAAGGAGGTGTCTGTAATAACGAAGTATCTGTAATAACGAGGTATCCGTGATAACGAGGTGTTCGTAATAAGGAGGTTGTCTGTAACAACGAGTTGTCCATAATATCGAGGTGTCCATATAGTAACAAGGTGTTCGTGATAACGAGGTCTCCGCAATATCAAGGTGTCCGAAATAACAAAGTGAAGTATATTACCACAAAATACTGCAATTTTTAAAGTTATTGCATTTGAGGACAATGGTTATTACATTTGAGGCCAGTTACACTTGAGGCCAACAGTTATTACATTTGAGGCCAGTTATTACACTTGAGGCCAACGGTTAATTATTACATTTGAGGCCAGTTATTACATTTGTGGCCTCTACACTCTCAACATCCCACATGTTTTGATCAGAGTATTAAACGTGGAAAACTGTTTTTGATTAGTTTAATAAAAGTAGAGGTGTACAATATGTGAATGGCAAAGTTTCCATCTCACTGTATATACTTGGAGTTGATTTTCCACTGATTGTGTTAACTGACTTGATAGCTAGCTCTACATATTTTTAACTCTCCCACTGCACCCAAATATAACTGATACACTCGGTAGCAATCAGTTGATTGGATGTTTAGTTATTCAATTTCTTTTTTATTCATGCTTTATCCTTTTTGTCGTGCAGGTATAGTAAAGGATTTGGTGTTGTAGAACTACTCCTAGGAAAGGACCATGTATTAAACCTGCCAAACTGTATCCTTGGCATAATATTTTACTCTATCCAATTGATTTTAGGTCAGTATAACATTTATACCATTTACAGCTAATTTGCTATTTTTCAAGCTATTACGTATTTACTTCAAAATCTCATGGAGGTGGGCCTTGGCCTTTTGTTGATCTTCGTTTTTAAAATAATTTTGGAAGTGTATTTAAAACTTTTGAAGATATTTGTTCAAATTCATTTATAATGCATGATTGAGAACAATATGGGAACAATGCAAAATCACCACCTTAAAGGCATCTGTAAATACTGATACAGAATTTGCCCTGATTTACATGAGATTTAGCTTGAATTATCATGGTCAAATCACATTTGATTTCAAAATTTTCAATGTGAAATCGAAATTATTGAAAAATATTGAAAATATTATTATTATTGATTATCAATGTTATTGAAAAATAGTAGCATTCTAAATATTTGATAATTAATATATAATATTCACATCCAAACTGTATTGCAGCTAACTGTTTTAAATTAATCCTCATACAGATCCCCTGCTCATATTGTATATATTAAAAGTTCTTTATGGTCTGTTTTCTAGGCATGATTCACTCCCAGCTGGCTGTTAGTATTCTACTCGTCTCATCAGTCATATCATGTATTGGCTCCCTCTATCTGGCATTTATTCTATTTTTTGTACTAAAAGATGTGTGTCTTGTATGTATGGCCACATATGTCATCAATGGTGTATTGCTATACCTAAATTATCAACAGTATAGCACCTGAACTGTGATTCAAAATGGTCAACTCGCTAATCATTCTAGACTGATTCCAAAAGTTGGTCCCAGTTCGCTCTGCTTGACGTTTCTTCATATAACGTTCAACAAAGAGCAAACTTAGACCGACTTATGGAATCAGACTATAATTATTATAAAACAACAGTACGTAACTGTTACAACAGGGCCGCAACCAAGGGGGGTGCACAGGGTGCACATGCACCCCCCAAGAAAAGCCAAAAGGTCGGCTCACCAATCTCCATTTTGTGTTATTTAATACAATAATTTCTTTCTAAGATTTGCAATCAAGAGTACAAAACTAGAATAATCACTGATAATACAAATAATAAAGTCATTCATAAGAACTGTACAGCACAATTAAAGAGCAATAAATTGTAATAAGGGTGAATGGGTTTTTGAAAAGAACGCCAACTATGTGATAAATATGACAGCTACTAATAAAAAGAAGCTACTAAAAACCCATCAATGGTCCAGGTTTTTTATGTGCACCCCCTGTAAAAGTTCTGGTTATGGCCCTGTACAATACTATTTCAATCTGTACTTGATGATTCAAATCTGTTCTTATAGTATGAAAGTGAATAATTGTTATTGATTTGAAGCAAATTTGGGCTTCAATGACTTGTTTCACCACTCATTCCCATCTACTCCTTTCTGCCACATTTACCATACCATGATATGAGTAAAAACATATTGTGTGAGGATATTATGCTCAACCATGTCCTAATTTGGTAAACTTTGAGATATATCTGTTATACAGTCTTTCAATAGACCAGTTTCAAGTTCTTCATTGCTCAGGCTAAACCTTGATTGTATGCAAATTAACAAGAGTCAGGACAAAATCATTGGTGGTATTAAAATTTTAAAATTGCTTTTGGATTGACGCATTCCCATGAGATGTACATCATACAAAAGGATATATCACATATAAGGCTTAGCCTAAGCAACGAAGAACATGAAACTAAACCACATGACATAAAGAAAAATATATTGCTCAAGGATCCTCACTGTTGCCCTACACTACGTACGTTGCCAGTGTGGTTAAGGTCTTGTGGTGTACTGATTAATACATTACACTGGAATACCGAAGAAGTGGGTTTGAATCTGCCACTGAAGAGCAATTGATATTTTTCTCTTCTTTATTTCTTTAGTCTTCGAATTAGTACAGCGAAGTAGAGTAAACAATTAATCTGTGAAACTAATACTAAATAGTACAATTTTATGCAAATTCTGTTGTTTTTTTGTTTAATTAGAACTGTTTTATACCATTTAGTAATGAGTGTTTCACGGATTGCTAGACGTTACACACTTTTAGTGTGTGCACTCTATTACTGAAATGTAGTGCAAAGTCAACCTTGGGGACCTCGGGTTGCTATGGTGAGCCACTGTGTCTATGCAAGGGGATGATGCAGTATATTTCAATAAGATGTGTGCTTGTACGTCTATTTACTCGTGCCCAGGCCCTTAGGCTGGGGGCACGAGTATTAAAATGAGTTGAGTTCGCACATAAAACTAATGGATCGTAAAGGACAAAAAAAAAAAATAAATAAATAAATAAATAAAAACTATTAAGAGTACAGCTCATTTTCATGCATGAATCATTTGATGGATAAAACACATGTTCGTGATATTTTACTTTGTTTTTCGCTTTAATAGTATCATGAATATTGCATGTCAAAATGCACTTAATAATGTGCAAGTTTTCAATGATATAATTCAATGTATTTTCCCATTCCTTCTATAATTATAATCAGGAAGTGTTTTGAAATATCACACAGGAATTGCAACAACATGAGAATGACAAGTATGACCACAATAACAAGTCATATCAAGGGCACGAGTAAACACTCCACCAGAGTGTCTAGTTTATTTGAAAATTGTTCATGAAGTTCGAAGAAATTGCATTCAGGATATTACCACTGACCCCACCACTGCTGTACCCTGGGTACCACTGCTGGGATTTTGTTATGTAATGTGCGTTGTTTTTTTTGCTTCCTTATTTGTTTATTTCCTTTTGCTACTGTTTTTTTTTGTTATTTTTCCCTGTACTTCTCACCAGTTTTTGCCAATAGATGAGCAAGTTTACATTCTCAGAGATCTATACCGTCTGAAATTAAGGTTTCTAATAAATGTGACATATTTTCAAGGCGTGCAGTTTGGGAGTTTGAGTAGAGATAAGAGAAGAAGATTCTAGAAAATAATGCGAACCAAATTGCAAAATTAAAAGACTTGACTAGACGTTTCATATCATTTAGAAGAGCACTTTAATCCAAAAGAAAAGTCACTTGACCACATTAATAGGTACAATGAGGGAAAAAGTCAAAAGGCTGTTGTCGAGCTTCCAGTATTTCCATGCATCACTTGGGGTGCCAAAGGGTAATATGGTAAAAATGGGATGAACTTTGAAATCTGCCATCTTGACACACGGGACAGAAAACACGGTAGATTGTAGACCTCGCTTTCCGAGTTGCTGTTGGTTGCATTTGTGTTTTTGCCGTCGTGCCGCCTCCAGCTTAGCATCCCTCTCTCTTCCAAAGTTCCTGGGACAGTGTTATCAAAAATACAACCAACAAGTCCAGCAACGAACATATTTGTACTCAAGAGAACTTTTATTATTTGGTCAATTTCTGTGTAACCTAGAAGAAAGGACAGCGTAGGCAGACATTTTACTGCGGGTTTTCAACTGTAATTATCGAGTGAGATGTCACATTAACCTTACAGTGGTGACTCTCGAACCGTGAACACTTCCTGCTTTTTTGACAATTTTTATATCCTTTGATTAAAGTGCCTATCACAATTATAACGTTAAAAAATTGGAGTAATCTTAAGACTGCTGGAAAACGATTTTCGTTGTCAGAATTGAAATTGGAGTAAACGCGAATATTGTATCGGTTTTTAAAGTTTACAATGACCTCGCCCTGGCCGGGATGTGGGTGTTTATGGTTCGAGTGTCCTCACTGTAAGGCCAGTGGAGGTTTTTTAGTCCAGAATTGGCGCCCAACAATCCGCCAGGTACGCCACATCTGGCTATGTGTGTTGTCGGTAAACTGCCAGAGGTTAATGATACCATATAATGTAATTGTAACATGGTATAGAAAATAATCTCTTCTTGATGGACCAGTATAAATGAAATTAATAACAGAAACTAGAAGGAAAAAATATCGAAAAGAGTGTTATAAGATGCCCCATAGGATGCAACTCCTAATCCTTACTTCGAGTTTTCTTTATAACGGTCATGATTACCGTTAGGGACCTAGGAGACTAATCAGGAAATAGGTTGATGATATATTTACCTGTCTTGATTGCTTTCTCACCATTAGCGTTGATCCAGTACGGAATAGCCATGCCAAGCATCAACGAGAAACCAAGCACAAACAAATTACGCGACGAATTCATGTCTACAAACTGTAGGTTTGATATGCCAACAGCCGTTATCATCCCAAACATGACCATAAAAACACCTCCAACTATTGGGTCAGGGATCGTGGTAAACAATGCACCAAACTTTCCAAACATTCCAAGCAAAACCATGATAAGCGCTGCAACTTGAATGACACGTCTGCTTCCAACCTACATAAACAAAATAACAGAAACAAAATAGAAAAATACAATATTAAGATAATATTTTTACAACAGAAACATATTGAAATTACTTTCGTTGGCAAGGTTTAAGGGTTCTGACCAGTACTTTAGAACGATGCTTGAAACCTGTGCCCGCGAGCAATTTACCGCTGAAAACGCCGTGCGCGCGCCAAATCCAGCCAAAAGACAACATAAGAATAACACAAGGAGTCTTCAAAAATTATACTTCAACCAGCCAAAACCCTCTCTATTTTTCTTCATTTTTTCTGAAAGATTTTGTAAAAATCTTTCTGTTGGCGAGATTTAAAAAAAATCCTGATGACTTTTCAACATTACACGCGATGGTAAGTGGTTAGGGTTTCACTTTTCTTAGCGATTTTAAGTCAAAGACGAAAACAAAACTGTAAATTTTGACAAAATTTTAAAACATGTATAATTTATTTTCCCATATTTGTGTAAAATAATGTCTGGTTGAGATTGCCTGTGAAAACTACGTCAATAGCTTTATTAGTTTTTGACTAATACATTTTTTGTGAAAAATCTCGAAATCGGGCACGGGACCATATAGCTTTCTATCCATTTTTCGATTAATTGATAAATTCTCTATAAAATATCTTTCTAAGAAAAAATCGTGATGACTTTTTTGCTTAAGTAATCAGGACCCTTAATTTCGGTCTATTTGTGGAGATGATGCAGATGCATGGTGAATAGAAATCATAATCACAATTCATATTGTACAGCTTGCACAGTTGGAGTACGATACACTGAGAATTGTAATATGATTCAGATACCATTTGAATGTTTATATTTTAGTCGGAGGGAGTCAGAGTCCTCAGTGTGTGGTCATCAGTATGAAAAACTCTGAATGAAAATAAAGCGTATCAACTAAAATATATAATTAACGGAAAATAGACTGTCCTCGACATGGCGTTTCATCTCTCAGTTTGGCCACAGTCAAGACTATACCTTTGTAATACCAATAGCTCCAATGTTTTCACTGTAAGATGTGGTACCATTTCCACTGCCCCAGGCTCCAGCAAGAAGGCAACCTACACCTTCTATAGCAATCCCACGGTTAACGGCATGGTCAGGAGGAGGTGGAGCACCACTAAGTCTTGCGCATGCGAAGTAGTCTCCTATTGATTCTATCATAGAAGCCAGAACTCCGGCTAACATACCAAATACTCCTGCCAAACTTAATGTAGGTCTTCCCCATTGTCCTTGGAAAAAGAACACGAATTCGATTAAAGCATATCACAGTCAGTTGTGATAATGGATCAAAAAACCAATATATTATTTTTTGTAAAAACTGCTATAATTTTGAGGCCTGATCGTTTGAAATGTTATGAACATGCAACCTACCAGGGTAAGGGAAACGAAACCAATTTGCTTCTTGTAGAACCTTTATTCTACCATCTGTTCTTGCTCGTGAGCCAGCTGGAAATCCACCTGCTTCAGTTACTATAACACATACAATCCATGCTATTACTATTGCCAGGATAATCTAAAAGAAAAATAGAAGTATTTGGAAGTTTGGAATCTCCTTTCATCAAAATGAATGGCAAAAATCCTTAAAGAACGTTCAAAACAAACTCGGTTACAGCTAAAATCGTTGCATTCCAACTTGGCGCCTTTGCTAGTTTGACTGGATTTCGTCTTTCTTCTGCGACATCAACCGTCGATCCACCGCGAGGCGGCAATATTGATGTCGCAGAAAAAAAAATCCGGTCAAAGTTGCAAAGGCCGGCGCCCGGTCTCGATCATCCTCGGAAACCCAGGCGGTATACTCTGTCGCTCGAAACTCGCACCCAGAGAAAAGGAGCGAGTTTCGAGCCTGGGTTTCCGAGGATGGGTCTCCATGCAACAATTTTAGTTGTAAATAAAGAGAGTTTAAAAAAATGGTACATAATAGGCTTAGTAGGGTAGATGCCAAGCCGGTTTCAACGAAATCGTTAACATACTTACGCTTCCACCCTGACCACGGCGATTATCGCGCCAGATGCGCACTGCAAAATTTGCTAGTGTAAACGGGCCTTTATTTGCATGGACTTGTGTTCAAAACACCGACACGTCCTCGCACTTCAAGTTCACTGACACGTGCGAGAACGCGAATGTTTAATAGTCTTATTTGTATCGACTTGTAGCAGTCTCCTTTGAACGGGGTTGACTACGTAGCATGGATAATATGAATAATATAGTAGAAACTGACTGATCTAGCTAGCTCAGCATGTATGCACGGCGGGTATACTTTGATAGTGAAACTCACTGGGAATAATCTGAATAGAGCAAATTTCTTCTTGGTGCATCCACTGTTCCTCTGATATACAAATGCAGGAATGTCGAAGCCCTTGAGATACTGTGAAAACAGTATGATAAGTACCATAGTTCTAGAAAGTTAACAAGACAAAGTTTATTACAGCTCACTCGCAAGCATCATTCCAACGTTTTTCTTTTTTCTTTTTAATTTTATACTTACAGAGCTGATATTCCCCATTGAGTACCTGAAAAATGAAAAGTCGTTTAAAAAAAAGTTTACTTCATATTAGTGTGATATACTTAGTTATCTATATATTACTGCATCGTATTTGACAAATAAAGTATAGTTTTTTTTTCAAGTTATAACGATTATCATTATAACCTGATTATTCAGTGAAATCCTAGCAATCTCGTATGTAGAGCTAGACCATATCAAAACGAACGTGTCAACGAAGCAACAGAGAATTGCGTACTCTTAGTGGCTATTATAGATAAAGATGAAAACTTCCTACCATGTCATTTATCGGACCCTTCTTCTTCCCCCTGCGTTTCTATGGTAACACTAAGGAAGAATCAACGGCGGGCGGCTCCATTATGAATTTACTTTACCTGCAAAATCAGCAGCGGCGGTAAAGAGAGCAAGACCCACCAAAGTCACAGTAGGTGCTATTGTTAATGGACCAATAAACCTCAAGAGGAATCCAATCATGCCAGTAAAACCAATAAGCATTTGGAATAATGACGACACCATGATAGCTCCTTGGATCTAATGATATAACGTGAATCGTCGCTATCTTTGGGAAATTCATACGATATAGTAATTGTTCTATGTGCGGTTTTCAAAAACATTTGAAATACACAAGCACATTAACATTTCTTATAGACCTTAGAGTACGTTTTATTGCATTCATTTTCTCTGAAATTTTTTGGTGCTTTTAGTGTATTACACTTTTCACCTTACCATACTTAGTTATTAGATTTTTATTATATTTGCACACTGGTTTACAATATAAATATATTACATTTTACATACATATCTTATTCATGTTTTTCTTTGTTTATGTACAAGTCAGAGTTTCTTGTTAAAATATTAAGTGTGCGTGGTTGTCGAACATGTAATTTCGAGTCGACAATCTCGTTTTGTTTTACGCGTTTTTTTTTTGAAAACGACTATATAATATTGCGCCACATGCAAGCTTATTTCCTCATTTCCTCTACTTGTAGGCTTTTGAGAATTTTCGGCTAGCACGAACCGTGCTGGAACGTTCTCCCCGGCCGGGATGAAAAATTCCTCATGTATTCGTAATTTAAATGTTACATACAGTAATTTTGATGGCCATGAATTTTACAATATAAATGGCCCAAGAATTGTAACATTCATGATCACAAAACACTGCCAAGGCACAACCAACGGTTAATAAGCTCTGATTAGCAAAACTTTGTTTACTGTACTTCATGTTAAAGTGTGCCGACTCAAAAACGTACTTCTATTCGAATTCCGCGAAATCATTTCGCGGAATAGAAGTACGTTTTTGAGTATGAGCTTACCTCGTTCATTCTTGATTTCCATGCGTTGAGATCATTATTTTGAGTTTCGTTCGTCATATTCCCAGCTGATAAATAATAATTTCTTATATTAGTCAGGAGTTAAAAATAGATGTGTTGATATTTGGTGGTGTTGGGTACTCTTGGAGGGATTCCCGGAAAATATTAAAGCTAACGGATTATCTTCAGCTCACCATTCCTGATTTAAATTAATGAAGAAACCATCACTTGATCAAACCAAGACAGCATGATAAACCGAAAAAATGATCGTCTAGAAGCGTAAAGTAGCTAGGTTTGTGATATTCATGCTTAATACGTCTGTCATAAAAGCTAATTCATGATTCGATTCCCGTGTTTATGACTCTTATGCGTAAACTTTCATAGTTTCATATGTATCAACTGCTCAACACAACCTTACCAGATGTAACTGCAGATGGACATTTCCACTTGTCAAGTTGTAAAATAGCAAAAGTGGGTCCAAGAAATGCAAACGTTGCACCTTGAACAATGGGGAGCCTGTAATGAATTGGAAAGGTCATTTGATTGATATACCGTATCGTGAACAAAATAATGTAATTATGCATAGGAATACATTTTACAACCCAATTCGTTCTGTAATAGCCGGTTTTTTCTTTCTTTCTTTCTTTCTTTGTTTCTTTCTTCCTTTCTTTCTTTCTTTCTTTTTTTTCTTTTTTGTTGTTGTTGTTGTAGATGTTTTTATTTTCGTAACTATTTTTAAATCGTCAATAAATGGTTTGGCGGAGTTTCTTTCCATAGACCAATGACAGAACGTGCTAGAGCAAAAACTGACCAATGACGATGAATGGTCAAAATAGCCGGCCGACCAACACTTTTACAACAATGCTAAAATGGCTGGGCGCGATGTAACGAATTTTAAAAGAAGGGACGTAAGGATCGCACTTACGACCTATATTGCTGAACCGTCGTTTCATGATAACGATCCCTGCAATGAGTAGGATGCCCAACAGATCATATAAATATCATCCAAAGGCATTATCACTAGAAAACAAAGCTAGATGGACCAAGATGATCACGACGTTTTGAGTGGATCTCCATTGAAAACTGGAAAGAGATGATGCATGGATCTTTTATTTAGGGACGAAAGGTTTACGATGGGGTTTATGATTTTTAACCCTTCCAGACCTTGTTCATTACATATGAGTCATTCCTCACCTGTTTCCAATAGTTGTTTGTATCAATGTACATATTCCAGATATAAAGAAGATAGTACTGATCACCTCGCTGAGCACTAGGGGATTGTTACTAAAGCACATCGGCCCAGCTATCACAAATGGTACAGCCACTGTGGATCCGAACATTGTTAAATAATGCTAAAAAAATAAATAATGATCCTATCAGTACCCAGAAAAACCTTTGATTGACACTTGCAATTAAATTGTTGGGTTAAAGTACAAAATGAGGTAGGAGGAACGGTGGAGAAAGGTCATACAGATTGAGGAGGTACTCGGGGAAATTACAACAAAAAACTAGCTTTACAATTGTACGGTGATGATTGTGACGATGCAGCAAACACTAATTCCTCGGCCGTTACGCCACTGACAGCTCGACGCTTTAATGTGCGGATCCAATTAATGTTACATGAAAAAACGCACTGTCTAACCATTATACAATATCTAACAAATGTAGCATACATTCGTCTCGGTTATTCTAGGACTGAGTTGGTCCTCGAGTGAAGTTATGTGCTAGAGATATAGTGAATTTCAAGAGGAAGAGAACTCAACTTGCAGAGGCGGATACAGAGGGGAGGGGTAAGGGGGGCCAGTTTCTCTCATTTTGGGAAGACCTTTTTTTATTTTTATAGATAGTACTTTTAATTTTTGGTTGATAATCAGCAATTTTTTTATTAGTGCACCCTCTATCCGTCCCTCATTTCATTACTCTCGGACATGTTACATCTACTAAAGAAATAAAGAAGCATGAACCTCCATATACTTTTTTATGGCTACAATGTGAACATTCACTGACCTGGAATCCTAACAGTATACAGAGATACCATGGCGGGTCATCATTAACCAGATACGCCAGCTGACGATTGACATCTTTTTGCTCTTCAATTTGGAGATTATCCTAAAAAAAGGAACATTCAGTTTATTGACAAAGAATCAAGAGAGTATGAGATAAGAGAGCTTATCCCCCGAATTGGGCTTTACACTCATCAGGGTTTTTTTTCATTCTATTTTTAAACTGAATCTATTTCGGGAGCGGAACGTGATTGGCTAGATTGCAGAAGGCGCGGTCGCATCATCAAAACATCTCAAGACAAAAGTGCAGAGATTGGTAACAAGGTTCTAAAAATAGCGCAAACAACATAGGCCCTGATGGGGTCCTGGGATAAGCTCTCTGATCTCATAATCTCTTGCAAAGAATGCATGACTGTGTACATAACAATATAAAAAATAATGTCCAAAAAAGCACTCGTAGAAAATGAAAATTGTACATAGCCATATATGGCGCAGAAAAAGAAAAATATGCTGCTGCAAAGTATACCATACTAAATTAAACACTACACACGAACGTTTAGAGCGCCAATTTAATGCCCGCGATATTTTTGTAATAGTAAGCGGCATTTCTATTGCAGTAGCACTCAACCGCGAAAATTAAATTATTCTAATATCGGCATCGTATGGAATGTAAACAAGGCACAAGAACTTGTTTCGATAAAAAAGTCTCGAGAACAACTGATGGAGATGGAAATAATTATGAACCTTCGACGATGTTGACATGCCGTGATGAAAACAACCATCTCGTTCGCTTTGAATTTGTACTGACATCTGTTGCTCAATTTAAAACAAGGTCCAAATAAAAAATATACTTAACCAAACATGTAATTCATAAAGGTATGCCTTAACCTATTTAACATGAGCTTATTTAATCGCTTTGAAGAAAATAATATATGTATAATAGCTCGCTTATTGGTGTCTATACGACATTACAAATTGAAACAAAAAGATATTTAGTCCTGGACAGGTGTAATAATCAGAAATGTGTTGGAACATTAATCCCATCGGATAGTCAGATAGTGTGGACGAGGGCTTCGTAAAACGAAAGCATTGTCTGTCTTGCAAACAAATGTCAGGGACGTCCGAGCGTTTTTTTCCTAGCAGGGGAGGGGGTGTATAGTTTAAAGTTTAGGAAATATAAAGAAACTTCAACGCCACCTCCCCCCCCCCCCAACGGCAATGGATTATACTAAAAGCTATTTCTAAATCCTTAGTCGCCATAGCGAATATATATCTAAAAGCTATAATACGTTTTTTTTTTTTTTTTTTTTTTTCAATATATATTTTTAATATAGGGGTAAAGATTATCAAATGTGTTTGTCTATTTTTCTTATTATGATAAAATTAGTGAATAGTCTACGTGCTGGAACACAACATACGTAAAAAATACAAGTTTGGCAATCAAAACAGAACTAAATTGTCTTTAAGGGGTGTTAGGCGGTGGGAAGTATGTCTAGGTCTTCTTGAAATGATTGCAGTAATATCATGCATGACGAATGTAGCCTCTATCAACTATTATGTGGCGGAACAGCATTACGATACAAATCTTGGTCTCTCTCCCGATTTTAGGCAGCATCTCAAAGAATCTATTGTACAGTTCTTTACGTCTACCTCCCCCCTGGTGCATGGCCCTGAAAGCTGAATCATAATGTGAAGTCAGCCTATTGTTTTAGATATCATGTTGACAGGCATTATAACTACAGATATTTCTGTAATTATGAATAGTTTGTCTTGCTTTAATCAAATCATCAACATGACTTGACACTTTCTGAAATACTCTTTGTCAATGAGTTTTTTTAAGTGCAGGATACATCAAATTAGTATATATAGTGTGACACAGGGTTATGTAGGGAAACAAGAAATGTTTTTTTCTGTTGTTGTTGTTGTTTTTTTTTTTGTTTTTTTTTTTTTTTTGCTTTTTGCTTTTTTTGCTTACATGAAACATGATTTGAGTCATCCCTGAGAAATGTCATTAGTAGGATTTCGTGTTCGTGGAACGCGATTGCTTGTGAAACTCATGAAATTGCCTATATTTTTAGCCCGTGAAACGAGATCCGTTGGCCCTCTTTACCACGTCAACGTAGCATGAGAATCAGTACAAGCCAACAAGTTTAGAAAATGCGTGTCCAAAAACTATTGTTATTTTAGGATATTTAATCATTACATGATCTACGTAATATTTGGGTTTAAAAACGTACAATAATCAACAAGTTTATAATGGTCTATATATATAGGCCACAAAAACAAAAGACTAACAATGTGCATAACAAAGAAAGGGAAATATTAATCAAAACAAAGCGAGTTTCTTGGCTATTTAATTTTAGGCTGGAAGTCTTGGTAGTTTTGATCCGTGTGAGTGACTCCTTGAAAACGAATTTTATTCACAAAAACATTTGTCCCTTGACTTATCTTGAACCATAGAAAATATCGTAGTTTCATGCAAAACTCATGCCATACGCTATGTTAACTTGTCGACTCATGCGCATCGAAATAATGCTTCACAGTTGGTGATCACACTGTACCACAATCGTGTTGACTCAATGAACTGCCAAAAATGTTCTAATTTAATTTTGTCACCTATTCTCGGTTTGAACTTGTCACATTCATAGACAAACAAATTATTAGTGTTTTGATGGGGGACCTCAAACCAAATAAAACTCGTGTAGTAATGTAAAAGTACCAAAGAACTGTCGTGCAAGATGAGAATAACAAACTTGCACGGCAAAGAGTGAAGAAAAAATATCCTGCAAGAGAAAAATATCAGATTGCCTCGGAATATTGTGCGTCCCTTATTTTTAGTTTGAACTTGTTACAGTCCGTCATGATCCGTTTGACATGTATCAAAACACACAGCCAATTCACATGATAAACAATATCGGAAAAAGGAATGATGCTGTGATACATCCATAGGATAAATGGTTGAGATATTGTGGTTTTATGTTCCTAAAACCAACCTATAATCTATAAAATCGATAATCGATATTAATCGATAAAAATCGATATCATTTAATCGATTGATTTCGGAAATTGATTAGTAAGAAGTCGATTTTTTTTTGGGGGGGAGGGCAATAGCAGTGGCTTAGATTGCTTCCGTGACGAATCAGTCACTACAAATTATAATCAATGGTCCGATATAATCAATAATGTTGATTGACAAATCATGGCCGAAATATTCGTATATTGACGACGATAGTCCTTCACCTGAAATTAATATAATCAAACAATGCTTTTTTTGTTGACTTGATTTCTTGTGACATGGTTTAAAAAGTTTATAGCAATCATTCCTATGCCCTTCCTATGTTTATTTCTAGCTTTTCGTATAAGCATAATTCGATTTTTTATCAGGTTTAATAATACGTACTAGTTCAACAAGAAGCTAAAGAAGCGAACATTGCTCATTGCTCATTGCTCCCGAATCCTCAAAACAATAAATAAATTCAGTTAACGGATCAAAATAAGCTTATTACATATTATCAGAGTATACTGATGTTTTATGAACAATTCTATAATTGTAATTGCACGAAATGGTATGAAACAACGTGGTGTATTGTTCTACAGATAGGCACATGCTACTGAAATTGGTTCATTTCAAAACAAACTTATGTTTACTCATTGGATTCTACGGCGAAGGAATATTGTACCTGATGTGGCATTTTCTCTGTACTTGCATCGTTCAGTTGGATCTCAGTCATGTTTAAAAATAGTAGATTACTTTTGCGAGAGTATAACGACCACTGCTGAATGGCGACGGCTAAGTTGTAACGAATGCTCACCTCGCTAATTATCATAATAAAAACACTGTCCCGTAATGACATGAAACGTCAATCAAACTCAACGTTCGCAAGTACAAATTCTTCGTGCATTCACGCGATAGCTTTGGACGCATGATATGAGTGCGCGCGCTCAGATGCTTCGTAATTGAGTTTTAGTGAAATTTTCATAATCATTCGATCGCTGTGTGAAAGTACGTTGGATGCAGTGGTACTTATAATGGATGTTCCACTGAATTCCTTTTTATCTTGGCTGTGCAGGATCTTTTATTCGTAGTTGAACTAACACTTTTCTTTTGTTTTTCCATAGTTAAGCTTGGTACTTATTTATTGAAAACTGATTTTTTTCCTCTCGAAATTCCATTTTAACAAGTTCAGTGCTTTTTGAAAGAGCAAATTGGGGGGCACCGTGCAATTTAAAAAGTTATGCGCCGTCAAATGTGAAAAAAATGTGTGGAAAAATCATAAATTGTCATATAGCTTCAATTCCTTACAAATAACTCTTAAAATAAATCACAAAACACATAATATTTTTGTGACCCTCCCTTCAAAATTTCCGAATCATTTTTTTATCAGTATCCCCACCCTCCCCCACTCCCTTTAAAAATTTCTAGTTCCGCCCCTGAAAGTTCACAAAGTTGGATTCAAAGGAACGGCGTAGTATAGCTTTGTCTCATGGAACTGTATTGTTCGATCATTCATTGTGCTAAATTGCATTTGTATCCATTTGAACTGGCAGTCTTGCTTTGTTGACAAACATATCATACGAAAAGTTATTTTTTGTTGTGCGGAGTAGAAAAGTCTGCAATGATCCTTAAACTCCAGCTTGAATTGCCATACAAATTGATGAACAAACAGAGTGAAACCGCGGGTTATTTTCGGCTCCGTGACCGTTTTCGTCTTTACGTCCAGTTTGCGGCGGTTATAAAAGGAAAATAATCCAACGTTTGACAATTACGCCGTAAAGTTTGACCTTGTACAAGTTGACAACCGCTTGAAAGAGTTGCAGGACAGGGCCGACCGACAAAAAAGAATCTCTTATAAGATTGAACTGGAAAATTTCTTAGCGAGCCTCCCATCCAAACCCACCCTCTCGGTGGTGAATTCCAATCATAAACCAAAAATTAAAACCATAAACCTGAATGCCAGTTCTTTGGAAGAAGGGGAATACAGAGATGTGGATCGGAGCCGTAACCAAGGATTAATTACAATAATTTTTTTTCTTGGAATTGGAGACAAGAGCATAAAACTATTATTATATTTTTGCGCCGAAAACAGGTTGCTCTTACTGTCCATCGGGTTGGACACAGTGATACGATGCCACCAGCATCAACGAGACTACTTTCGTCTTCATACTCCAAATTGTCCTTTATTTGTCCCAGACTACATTCGCGCTTTGGCACAAAAAGTTAGGCCGCGGCCCCTGTGAAGTTCGACCTGATTACTCGACAGACTCTATTTCTTTAATGGCGGATCAGAACGATTTTGAGGACACGATGGCGTCGGAAAATGACAACCAAACTACCGGAGGGTCAAACCAGACTCCCGTAGAGCATATTCAGGCACCTAATGAGCCTATTCAGGCACCTAACGAGCATCTTCAGGCAAGTTTGGCATCTAACGGGACACCAGCAATTCCTACGAAGGAACCTGATGGGTCAAAAGAACCCTTAGACACGTCGCACGTGGATCAGTTATACAACCCAGATGCCACATCAACTGCGTGGGATGCAACCCCAAAATTTTCTCGAAACTAATTTTTGAAGGAAATTATCTTATGATCAGGTAACTAATATCCTTGACAATTGGTCTACACCAAACATTGAGGCATTGCATGCTCCAAAGGCTGGTCAGCAAGTTTTAAACCAAGTACCCATAAAGGCTAAAAGGTATGTCCAAGATAGGGACAAAGAAATGTTCTCTGTCCAACGAGCTATGCCAAACGCAACAGCTCCTCTTTGTAGCTTGCATGACTGCCTAGAGAGGGGGGAAACCCTCCACTGATGAATTAAAAACCATATTGGAGCAAACCTTATGCCTTCTGGGTTCCGCTAATCATCAATTATCTTGTCTTAGAAGACAAATGATTCTAGCCTCTATAAATAGAGCAACAATCAACTTAGCAGATCAACCACGGCCTAAAGCAAAGTCATGCCTATTTGGTGAGGATTTCCTTTCCATAGCTTCAAACTGAGCAAGCTAAGCTGTCTAGAGGCCTATCAAAAAATTTAGACCCAGCCTCATCGAAAGGCAAATACAAGGCTAATAAGTCCTTTAGTGAACCACGCAACCGAGGCCTAAATTCCAAATTTTACTACCAAGGGGGATCCCACAAATACCTATCTCGTTCAAAAAAAGGGGGATCCCACAAATACCTATCTCGTTCAAAAAACCGCCCTTTTCGTCCCTCAAAGGGAAGTCAGGCAGACTCTCAAGATGCCTCAATTCCTGGAGGAACAGAAATTCTAAGCATTGTTTCATGGTACCAAATACGTTTCCGGAAAATTCCTTTTCAAAGGACACCCGTTGTTATATGAGCTTCGGGACAGCAAGCAAAGTTGATTTCAGAAGAAATAAATCAGTTGTTATTAAAAGGAGCAATCATAAAGACTCCTACGTTAGTAAAGTGTTTTTTACAGCCGTTTATGTACCGTTCCGAAAAAGGGAGGCTCACGTCGCCCAGTGATAGAACCTGAGTCATCTCAACAAGTTCGTCAAAAATTCACACTTCCAAATGGAAAACATTTCATGTCTAAGGACTTTAATTTTGAAAGGCGATTTTAGGACAAATATAGATCTGAAAGACGCCTATTTTTCAGTACCAATCCACGAACGTTCTCAGAGATTTCTTCGTTTTATGTGGAAGGGCGTAACCAATTCAAAGTTCTTCCATTCGGCCTTTGCTCGGCCCCAAGGATTTTCACAAAAGTCATGAAGCCCATCTCAGAATGAAAGCTATTCGCTCAATAATGTATCTGGACGACTTCCTTATCATCGAACAAAGAAAAGAGAAATAAACAGTGACACGCAACTTGTAGTCAACCTCCTTCAAACTCTGAGGTCAACACAGAGAAATCAACTCTTCAACCAACACAAGAAATCACCTTTCTAGGTTTTGTCACCAACTCAATGAACATGACAATATCGTTACCTCCGGAAAAAGTACAGAAAATACTACATTGTTGTCACCATCTCCTCGTTCACAAGAAAGAATTACTGCGTCAACTAGCAAGCCTAATAGGCTTACTAGAATCATCTCGTCCAGCCGTCTGGCGTGCCCCACTTCACTTTCGGCGCCTTCAGCAAGCTCTAATAAGAGGTCTTCAAACAAACGAAATTTAAAGGTCTTACGATGGCCACATCAACTTGTGTCCAAAATCAAAAGACGAGCTAAACTGGTGGCTAATAAGTATCCACAAAGTCAACGGTCGCAATCTCAATAATTTCAGTCACTGAAACAGTCATTTTTAATAAAAGAAAAATAACATCTAAAAAGACATTTAGTGCCAAGATTATGTAATGGAATGCAGCAAGGCTACGCAACTTCCAACTTTCAAAGCGCTTTTTATTTCTATATATGTCTAAATATATATATATATAAGTAGAATAAAGTAAATCAAGGCCACACAACTTGCAACTATAGAAGCGCTGTTTATTTAGACGTTTCGGCTATTCAGCCTTCTTCAGCAAACTCTCTATATATATACACATATATTTGACATTCATTGAATGAATCGAACAATAAGTAAAGTGAGTTCTATATGTTTCGCATATATATATATATACACTCGATTGCAAGAACGTTGTATTACACATTTATACATTTATAGAAATATATAATGAGATGCAAAAGGCAAGATAAGCCGTTTTTACACATGAAACAAACTATTTTATAATCTGTCCGATAAAATAAACAGGAAAAAGATATTTTACATTCTGACACGACTTTCACCCATCATTCCTAGTGGTCTTGGAATGGCCTGTTGCCTTTTAGTGATGACAACGTTATTTGAAATAGCTATACATATTGATCAGACCGGAAACGGGTGCAAGGGAGACTATATTGATCCATGATTGAAATATTTCTATACCCCCACCCACATTTGACGGCTGAGACTTGGTAATGAGGCTCATTATTGGCCAGTTGTTTTCAATCGCAGAACAAATTCTGAAAGCTGCTACTCCTCTTGATACTGCTGACTTCTACTTTCATTAACATGGGGCTTGGAATCAGTACTTATCGTAAGTAATCAATAAAGCTATTAATGGCAATAGATTGAGTAAAAGATAAAAATGTGTGCACCGCCTTCGTTCTTTGTGTCAATAGTTCCGCATTGGTTGGTTAATATATAGTCGGGGCCAAGGTATTAAAAATTACACAATGCCATTTATAATTTGTCGAATATAAACATCTATAAATCACTACTTTGTAGCAAATAGCAATATTTAAGCAACAATGGGTAGAGTGCAAACACTAAATGTATCACTACTTAGTAGGAAATAGCACTATTTAAACAAAAGAAGACAGTGGAATTAGCATAAAATAGCACTGTTGATTAGTGGTGTATTTATGTTGCACACCTTTAGAGTGCCAGATATATAGACTGGGGCTGTTCACGCTGTTAGTGATTGTGTTATGTATTTAATAGCACAAAGAATTCAGTCATGCATGCTTATCAGTCACGCGATAAATATGAACCAACTTAATGCAAATTTCAATTTTTAAGTGTTTTGTTATTCGTTGTTAAAGGTAGTTTGATTATTTGATGAAGCATCTTGCTCTTTGGTATTGTGTTTAATTTATTGCTGTGTTCAAGCTGCATAATTCTAAACATCTTCAGCGATGTAGACGCTAATGTGTGTGTGTTTGGGGTGGGGTGGGGGGGGGGGGGGGGGTGTTCCCATATATGTAATGCAATGCAGTGGTTATATCAATAGCAGATTTCAACCAATGTCTCAATGCGCTTTACAATTTCTAATATTTATAGAATGAAATAATGTCATTATCTCCAAAAACTTTATTAGCACAAAAGTTCACAGTTTGTTTTATGCTAAAAATCAAGATTAAAAAATAACTGGCGGTCACCGTTCGACTCGCTCGAACGGGCACCTAAAGCTACTTTTGATACCCGTAAATAATGTAAAAAAATTACCAACTTCTTTAAACTCGTCCTAGTCCACAATCGGTAAAATCTTGGATAATTCTCAAACTCACTCGCAAATTAATCCCAGCACCTAGCTAGCATTATTGTTTCATAATATCATTTTAAATCATGGTTTTTTTAACACATGTTTTCAATGACAAAATTCTGTGGCTAGATTTTTAGATATTTTGAAAAATATTCAGTTCCAATATCGATGAGGCGAGTAAAAATTCAACAATTTGTTAATTTTCCTTGATTTCTTTTCGTTGTGGTGTTATATTGCAAATGTTTTTGTATTATGTGGGTAGCGCAATATATAAGAACTAGCTTAAAGCAGATTTCAAACTGTTTGGTTTTTAGTAAAGAGACACTTTTGTGAATTTACGAATTTTAGACGCTATATTGACAAACGTGGGCATACATTTAAAATGTTTCTTGCAAAATCAAACACGGTGACCCCATTTTTTATCTGGTGTTTTTGATGATGTTTTACTGTAGAAACTTTTATCCAAATTTGATAGCTAGTTTTATTTCTACGGAATAACCTTAAACCTAGTTTCCATATGATCGCTGACGCATGACGATCGTATGGCGATACTCTAGCGGGCGCACGAAACTAAAACACTGGCAGTGGCTATGACCATCATCGGATCACTGAAATAACGGATGCGATTGCTATCAATTTGTAACACGTGTTTCCATTTAGGCGATCCCTGAACAAAATCTACAAATGACCATGTAAACGCAATGCAGTAAATATATGCAGATAGGATTTATTTGCCTTCCAAGAGGATTCCTAGTGCTGGAATCCTCCTATAGTCTCATGTAACCATTCCATTGGTCGCGAAAGGTGATGCTCCAATGAACTATATTCAGTCGAGTTCTCGGCTTTTTTTATAAGCCAGCAATATAAATTTGCTACTTGTTATTGGTACTCAAACAATTTTTTTGTGTCTAGGTATTAGGAGGTTGTCAGATTCGATGCGGTATCTAAAAATCTTAGAATTGTGCATAAAAACGAAACATATACCAAGTACTGTTTTATCCAAGAGTGTAGCTTATTTAAGTTGGTCTACCAAAGAATCGCTTTTGATGAATCAAATCTAATTCATTGTATGCAACCGATTAGATACAATGAATGCTATGTATCTTTTATATCAGTAGGAGATTATAGCTCAATACCTATCGTCATCCATGGCATCTACCAAGCTAACAGTGCGTACTGTGCACAAGCACAGCGTACTATCCACTTACCACCAGGCTCTACATTATCTGATTTAGCAGAGAAGTTTCTAAACGAGGTATTCAATGACGTGATTCCTTCTGGAAGCAAGACCAGTGACTTTAGGTTTCTGGTATACAACTCTGAGAAGGACGAGTTTATCCAGGAGAACCTAGATGTTGTCTTGAAGCAAGACGATAAAGTAAAAGTGGTGAAATCTAATCTTGAGGTAATACGACAGTTGTAAGAACTTTAAATTTGTTATGCGCTTTTAATAAGTTCGTTTGGCTAATTTGATCGTCTTTCGTTTATATTCCCTTCATTCAAAATCACAAGAACCAGGGGCGTCCAAAGACTTCTCACATACACCTATACGTATAGCAGAGAATTTGAATTAATCAGTTTCATTTTTCTACAAATGTACTGATTATTTGCTAGTTCAATGATATGTCTTTGCAAATCCATGATTTGGCAATGGCATGATCGCAGCTAACCTTGAGTTACCTTTCATTCTTAATTCGAGCACATAAAAACATGTAAACTAGCTTAAATAGATGTTAGAATACTTGAAAAGAGACGAGAGAATACGCAATAAAGAGGAGACGAGGCAGACAAAGACGGTGCATGGGGCTGACCATGAGCACATCTGAAGGAAGGACAACAGTCGTGTTTGGAGTTCCTACAAAAAGCTGTGCCTCTTCTAGAAAGCTCAACTTAGGTTCACTGTCGAGACTAAAATAAAGTACAAATCCTTTCTAACATAGGGTATGGTTTTTAGGCTTTTAGGTCTGGGATAGGGTATCATTTTTTGACACTTTGTCTAGGTATGTTTTATTGACTTGCATAGGGTAGCGATTCGGTCGTTTTAGTCTGGGCCAGATCGGTACAATTTTTTCAATTTTGTCAATTCCATTGAAAAGTGTTATTCTGGGATAGGGTATAAAAAATGAAAAAAATGATGTATGGGATAGGAGTAGTATAGTAGGGATGGAATTAGACCCCCTAGCAGGAGAGCAGGGCGAGCAAGAGAATAGCGAGCAGGAGATTATCGAGCAGGAGATTAGCGAGCAGGAGATTAGCGAGCAAGAGAATAGCGAGCAGGAGATTATCGAGCAGGAGATTAGCGAGCAGGGGCCGGTTACACGAAGCCTGAATAGCGCTATCCACCAGATAAATCGCTATCCAGCGGATAAATTCTAAAGAAATCCTTCGGAGTGGATAACTTTATCCAGTGGATAACTTTATTCAGGTTTCGTGCAACCGGCCCCAGGAGATTAGCGAGCAGGAGATTGGAGAGTAGGAGATAGCGAGCAGGAGATCCCGAGGAGTACATCCCGAGCAGGAGATCCCGAGCAGGAGATAGCGAGCAGGAGATCCCGATGAGTACATCCCGAGCAGGAGATTCCGAGCAGGAGATCTCGAGGAGTATATCCCGAGCAGTTAACCACAAATTATCAAGGAGATCACGAGCAGGATATCCCCAACAGTTACCTAGGAGATCCCGAGCATTTATCGAGTAATACCCGCGAGGAGTTCCCAAGGAGTTCCCGAGGAACGATTGGCGATGCCTTGAGAAATAAGCGAAGCTTATTTTCATAAAATCAATAAACCAATCACAAGAAAGGTTTTTCTGTATTTTTAATAACAATAGGGATGTAACCACACATTTAATGATCCACAAAAATAACAACATTTACAGAGCGTTAATATATACTAATTCACTTCTCATATTTATTTATTTGGCTATTGGCTATTGGCTATTGGCTATTGGCTATTGGCTATTGGCTATTGGCTATTGGCTATTGGCTTGATATAGAAATTTAATATTCAATAGCCTGATAGCCAGATAGCCAATAGCCACACTTTGACGTCGATAACAAAAGACTATAAGTTGTAAGTTTGTGCAAACATATCGATGAATCAATGTTTTTGGCCTGTTTGGCCTTTTATGCACGTTTGGCTTGTTTTTGGCCTTTCTGGCTGTCTATGAAATGTGACATTTAAGCATTTCAAAACGTATTTTTTTCGTTAAAAAGAAATGTTTGATGAAAATGTTGCTTTAATTTACGGGGAAGCCTTTTTTCACATTCAGTATCGATTACTATTGAATTTGAAAACAAAAGCATTTGACTTGTCTGTATGACTTCACAAAAGATTGATTAAGGATGGTTCATTAGTATTCATAAAAGACGATTTCGATTCAGTTCAGTGAATTCAAATATTGTTGAAAGTGGTCTATTTTTCGTTAACTAGAGTTGTCAATTTGATATTGATTCCACAATTCGAAATCTCGTCGTGCGTTATCGATGATTTCATGAACGAACTTTATATCGATAAGCGTTTGAAAAATATATTTACAAAGTGTTGTCATCATTTGAATCTATAATGGAGGTGGGATGGTCGTTTGTTGTTGTTGTTGTTGTTGTGGATGGTGGAGGTGGGAAAAGAGTTGCTGCTTGAACGATTTAGCTGCCTCGCTCTCATGTTTTGGCCTAAAAATGTATACATTTTCGTATTCGTGCCACCCCATTTTTCCTTCTTTTGAAAGTCAAAAAACAAGGCAATATATTCAGCTCCAAAACAACTTGTTACGCTATAAACATAAGATGGATCACATCAATGAAACTCCAAGAACGCAATCAGAGCCATAGAGACGTTTTAATACCATCAGATAACCTTGTGTTGCCTAGAGAAACTGGACCACTCGAAACATCGAATGTTATCTCTATTCCTTTATTAGAAGCAGAAGATAACACACCTCAAAGGTCTTTAAGCCAACCATCAATGTTGAATACTGAAAATCATGTAACCCCATTAACTTATGGTTTTAACACCACCACCTTCCTCTATTCTAACCCCACCAGCTGATTCTATATCAAGACTGAAATCCCGTCGCTTGAAGTTAGCTAAACAAAAAAGAAGGAAACTTGAGCGACAGTGGAGAAAGACCAAACTTACAGCCCACAAAGAGATGCATTTTAACCAGTGCAAAGTTGTACAAGAATTAGTAAGAAATGCAAAGACTACATTTTACTCCAATTTGATTGAGGAAAACAAGAATAACCCGAAAGTGTTATTCACATCGTTTAATAAACTCATGAATCTTAAAACTCCGAAGATCTCACAATCACATGAAAATGCACTGCAACTTTCGAATGATTTTACAACATTTTTCACCAACAAAGTTGACAACATCAGAAGAAGTATTCCTTTTAATGCTGTGTCCCATGAGGGTGAAGTAACGTTTTCAGGCTCTAGCCTTGACGATTTTAGTCCAACTTCACTAAATGAGATCTCTAAACTTATCACACCAATGGCTGGCAAATCGTGCGTCCTCGATCCGATACCTGGTTCCATTCTTAAAGCATGTTTTCCTGTACTACTACCAATATTCGAAAAAGTTGTAAATTTGTCTCTTGAAAGTGGAATATTCCCGTCCAAACTCAAAGGAGCCTGCATACCAACGACAAAGAAACCTTCTGAAGATCACGAAAAGCTATCAAATTACCTATCACCAATCTATGCTTTCTGTCTAAAGCCATCGAAAAAGTAGTAGCCAAACGTATAACTCGTCACCTTGAAGATCAGTCAGCATACAAGAGTAATCACAGTACTGAGACAGCGCTAACACGTGTACACAATGACATTCTGTGTGACATTGACCATTATAATTGTGTTATTCTAATATTACTAGACCTGTCAGCGGCGTTCGACACCGCGGATCACGTTATACTATTAAGAAGGCTAACAGGTAAACCACTATCATGGATTCGTTCATATTTGTCAGATCGTACCCACTGTGTGTACACAAATGGTGAAAGATCATCGAGCTACCAATTAACGTGTGGACTACCCCAATGATCGGTTCTTGGACCAATTCTTAACACAATGTATAAGCTACCTCTCGGAAACATCATCCGTCGCCACAACATGAAATATCACCTATACGCAGATGATACACAACTATATATGCCGTTTTGCCCATCATCTTCAAGTGAACCTGATCTAACTAGAACACGCATCGAAGCATGCATTAAAGACATACAGTTATGTCTTTCAATAAATTAAAATTGAATGATGAAAAAACTGAGCTACTTGTATTACTTGCTCAAAACCATCCTCAACCACAACTGCTTTGTATTTCGGCCGGAGATGATGTGATTACAAGATCAAATGAAGTACGTAATATTGGTGTATGGTTTGATAAAACACTCAACATGGAAAAGCATATCAACATGACTTGCAAATCAGCTTTCTATCATTTGCGAAACATTGCATCCATAAAAAAATTTATATCTTCAAAGGACTGTGAGACACTGATACATGCGTTTATAACATCCAAAATAGACTATTGCAACTCGTTACTATCTGGCTATACCAGCTCAACAACTCAAGAAATTGCAACATGTATACAAAACTCTGCAGCTCGAATTCTAAGGCTATCAAAAGATTTACACTGGCTGCCTATATCTGAGAGAATCAACTATAAAATCATTCTGTTGACTTTCAAAGCACTAAATAACATGGCTCCAGAGTACCTAAAAGAATTAGTGCACCGCTACACACCAAAACGACAATTAAGATCAAGTACAAAAAACCTTAGAAGTCCCTAAGTTCAATATGAAATCATATGGTCAAAGATCATTTTCTGTCAGAGCACCGCAGCTATGGAACAATTTACCAGAAGATATAAAAAACTGCTCCACTATAAATACTTTTAAAAAACTTTTAAAAACATTTTTATGATTTATAAATTTTGACATATTGAAGCTTGTTAAATAGCGCTATATAAATTAATTAATTATTTTTATTAAGTTAAGGAATTACATGGAAGGGGATCCGTTAAGTTATAAAAAGCCAATGATACGACGATCTCTTAGGGTTAAGAACCGTAATTTTCCGTATAAATATGAAAAGTGAATTAGTATATATTAACGCTCTGTAAATGTTGTTATTTTTGTGGATCATTAAATGTGTGGTTACATCCCTATTGTTATTAAAAATACAGAAAAACCTTTCTTGTGATTAGTTTATTGATTTTATGAAAATAAGCTTCGCTTATTTCTCAAATTTCTTCCTCGGGATCTCCTAGGTAACTGTTTGGGATCTCCTGCTCGTGATCTCCTCGATAATTTGTCGTTAACTGCTCGGGATGTACTCCTCGTGAACTCCTGCTCACTATCTCCTGCTCACTATCTCCTGCTCGCTATCTCGTACTCTCTAATCTCCTGCTCGCTCATCTCCTGCTCGCCCTGCTCGCCCTGCTCGCCCTGCTCTCCTGCTCGGGGGTCTAATTCCATCCCTACTATACTACTGATAGGATCAGGGTTTGGGGGCCCCAGCGGCACCCCTCACCCCTTATATCATTTATAGACGATCAGTTGGTATTACATTTGCGAGCTTTGTTACATTTGTGGCCAATTATTACATTTGAGCCCTCACCCTCACCTCACCTTGCTTACGAGCGGTTTAATTCTTTCAGTATAACCCCGGGCCAGTCGTACCACATCCTATTCATGGCGATGAATTGTACTATATCTGGTCAGCTCCCACCAACGGTCTGTTAAAACGTTCTTCGTCGACAGTCAAATGTAATGGGACTGCAGATGAGGATACAGATTTGAGTAAGTTTTTGTTTCTGTAATCAGTATCCATAGGATGATGTGATCCCGTGACCCGTGTTGTTCACACAATTTCACATATTTTCCCTTTGTGTTTTCATACATTCAATCAATAAATATGCTGGATCAGCGACCGTCAGTTTGATATATATACTTATTATGAGACTGTTTGAAAGAGTGGTTTATGAACAAGAACTGTCTCTTATTTTGAAATCATTTAACGGATCTGATCAGTTTGCTGATAAAAAGGGGCAAAACACTACCATGGCTCTTATTAAGTCATACCACATGTGGCTAAGCTGGCTTGATAACAACATGGATTTTATAAGAGTTTTTGCATTTGACTTTTCCAAAGCCTTTGATATGGTATCACACTCTATAGTCTGCAGTAAATTAACAACACTCAATATATTCAATCCTTATGTGGTAAATTGGATCATCAGCTTTCTAAGTGGTATGAAACAAAGGGTTGTTGTAGATGGAATTGTTACCCTGAACTTTATCAACTTCAATAGAGTAGTGCCTCAGGGTACGGTGATTGGACCTGCTCTTTTTTCTACATGTATCATCAGATGATTAATGACATCACATTAGCTGATCCGAGCAGAAATGTCATCATTAAATATGCTGACGACATGACACTGAGTATTTCAGTTAAAATAAATAAACACGATCCAACAGACTCTGAAGTGACCAACATACAGAAATGGGCCGACAAAACAAGATAAAACTTAATCTCAAGAGGGAGGGGGTGACTCTTTTGTATGCAAATGAGCCGCTCGACCTGCAGAGTCATCGCTACCACACCGATATATCAACGCTACGCTTGACCGGCTTCTAGTAAATTATCCTGTAGTCGCCATCCTCGTTCAGCTTTACCTTTACAAAAAAGCTCAAAAATGAAGTCAAGGAAGCTATTGTGGTTTAATTTATAGTGTGTGTTTTTTGTATATCCTAGTGTTAGTAGAGTGCAATTATTTTCCGATTGAAACTATTTCTTGTGATTTTTAGTCTGTTTTACTTTCGCGGGACGTTCTCGGGATGAAAGGTTTTTGTTCGGGACGTGCAAAAATATTTTATTTTCTCTGTCAAAAACTAAACAGATACATACTTCTAAATAGGAGGTTTTATAAAGCAATTTCTAAGCTTTCATTTCATGTTTATTTTACCTACTGACTTGGTATCGTACTTCTCATCAATCCTTTTATTTGCTGTTAGTTCATTTTCAGCTCACTGAAGTTTACCTCACTATATTTCTTTATCGACATTTCCTCCCCACGATAATTATAAATTTATTCTTATTGATGCTGTTGCATAATTTGCTTTGTATTAATTTTGATTCAAAGAACTGCAAAAAGTTAACCTGCAATATAAGGAAAACATTGAGGGAAATGTTAACGGTATGTTTATGTATATGATTATGGAGGACCTTTGTAAAGTAATGCAAACTGTTAAAACATTATCCTTTGGATGAGTTTCACTATATATATCATTCGTAATACACTAAATACGAAAAGGGTCATAATTATGCATGTATGTCTTTCAAATAAGTCAGTTATTTGTCATTATTCTTATCTTGTAAGCTGCCATGATGTAGTTTGTCCCACTTTTGTGCTGAAGTTATACTTCGGATCCAAGTTAGATATCACAAGGTGTTGATCTTCAATACGAGGCAAAAACGCTAATTCAAAGAGAAGCCTTTGCAAAGCAAAGGGCGCGAAAAACTAGCCAATGACAAAGAAGCTCATGCCTCAGCCAATCACTGAGCGGCGAGAAGCCATGACCTTGAGCACGAGTAAATACACACTTCAGATCTTCAATTTTGCGAGCTTAGAAGGATTTTCTACTTGTTATTAAGAATTTTTATGGATCATTACGACGATTTTTCATTGGAATCTTACTTGAATAGTCCGGATTCAGGTGCTAGCTCGAAAGTTATGGACGAAAATTCGACTGAGAGCGACCACAGCGAAAACTAATCAACGCCTCCTGTGATGAGCGAAGCTATCACAGCGACTGAAATTACTCGACAAAATAATACTGTCGATGATACTGTGTCTGACCGGAGGTCTGTAGAATCCGGTACTCAAATTTCTACACAGAGTCGAAACGAAAACCGGGAAGTTGGTTCATTAGAGAACTTACCGGTCGAACGACAACAAAACATTCAACTACAACAACAGTCTGCTCTGATTTCCCGCCTGATTCATGGGGGCAATAAAGAGCCTCAATCTCCAGGGAATATCAGCCTTCATGCTGGCAATGACTTTGCGCAGGAAGATTCTAACTCACTACACAATCCAGGGCCACGCATGTTGCATGGTTCACGTCATTCGGAGCCCCACAACGATTCCTTTGAAAGCGTTTTTAAAAAACCGCTTTGTCTTAGCTTCTCTGAAGAGGATTTCTCGTCGCCTTACGTACGTGAGAACGAAGGTGAAAAGCTTTTGTCGCTAGAGCTGTTGAAAGAGGTCGAAAGCAAAAAAGTTGAAGGAGCAGTATCAACGTTTTGCCTTGAAGGATGGCGACGTAAAGACATTCGTGAATAAGTCTTTTCGTCACAGATTAATCAAAGAGCATTATCAGGCCCTCGCAAAGACGGTCCCTAAACCTGACATGCACTCTATGGACTGGGCGAAACTCGACCCTACTTTTCAAGCTGAACTGTCTTTTCCGGACGGGAAGCCGAAACCAGCGCTGCAGCGACTTAATGAGGAGTGCGCTCTGGTGAAGGACCACATGCGAAATTATACCGATGCTGCTGGCCCCCTCGTGGCTTTATTACACTTCTGGGAGGATGGACGAAGCCCTGACCCCTCCCAGGTGGTGACAGCAATTAAACAGAGTCTCCTCTTTATGGGTAATGCAACAGCCCAACTTAACCACTGGCGAAGAAAACGAGTGTTAGAAGAGCTTGGTTTACATGCCTCCCTCAAGTCTGCGTTGGATGCAGTCCCTGAAGATGAGGAGGAACTCTTCGGTAAGGCTTTCATGAAGAAAATGGTTGATGAAAACCAGAAACAAAAAGCTGCTCACAAGCAAGTATTTGAATTCAAACGTCGAGCTTCTGGCCACTATGATTCTGATGACTTTTATGATAAACTATCACACTCTTCTCGCAAAAGACGAGCAGACCAGCAGAGTTCATCTGAGCCAAAGGCTAAACGTCAGTCCCCCTCGAACAGGCCCAGAAAAGAGGACCTTCAGCCTTTTCGATCAACTGCCCCTGGACGACACAACCGTCCCAACTGGTCCAGAGGGCAGACAATGCAAAACAGGGGACAAGCAAGGAAAAACCACAATGGTGGGAACCTCCCAGGGACCAACAATCAAAAGTAAGTACCGTTTCTGTAATGCCTATGTCAGTTCTTGTTCCCCCAGTGGCAGGACGAACCGCTTTGTATATTCAGGCATGGGAAACTATAACTCAGGATCAATGGGTCCTGGACGCAATCAAGGGTTACAAAATAGATTTTGCAAAAAGACCCTACCAACACCAGTTTCCATTCCCACCTCAGAAAGACTTACAGTAGACAGAGAAATAGAGAACCTACTCTCCAAAGCAGCAATTCAGGTTGCTTCAGATCAGAAAATGGGTTACGTGAGCAATATTTTCATTGTCCCAAAAAAGGGTGGGGGGTCTCGCCCTGTAATCAACCTGAAGGGCCTAAATGGCTGCACAGCTTACCATCATTTCAAGATGAAGGATTTATCCCTGTTAAAAAATATGCTGTCACAAGGGGATTGGATGGGGAAGATGGATCTAAAAGATGCTTACTTCACAATTCCTATCCACCGGGATCATTGGAAATACCTACGATTCCAATGGAAAAACACAATGTTCGAATTCACTTGCCTGCCTTTTGGTCTCAGTCAGAGCCCAAGGGTGTTTACAAAGGTCCTAAAACCAGCAATAGCTCACCTAAGAAGACAGGGTGTTCGAATGCTTACCTACCTAGACGACAGTCTAATAATGAACAGAGAGAGGGACGGCCTTTCACGGGACATGGGAAAGGTTCGGGACCTCCTACAATCTTTAGGTTTTTTGATCAATATGGAAAAGTCCCAATTCTCCCCAGTCCAAGAACTGGAATTCCTGGGAGTGGTAGTAAACTCAAAGGATATGACCCTAAGAGTCCCGGGGGACAAAATAGCCAACATCTTAGCCTCCATCAGGTTGCTCCTAAGGAAAACATCCATTTCAATAAGGGACCTTGCACAAATAATAGGGAAATTACAGAGTTGCAAAATGGCTGTACTCCCCGCGCCCTTGCACTACAGGGCCCTACAGCAACAGAAAATAATTGCCCTAGCCAAACTAAAGGACTACAATGCCAGGGTGTTCTTAGACCAACAGTCACGCTCCGATCTAGAATGGTGGACAAGGCACTTCCAGACGGTAGCACCATGTCCCATTTGCCCCAGTCAACCCTCGGAAATAATAGAATCGGATGCAGCAAGTACTGTGGGTTGGGGGGCCCATATGAGAAATCAGTCCATCAGGGGCTTGTGGTCCAGAGAAGAAAAGAGTCTCCATATAAACATCCTAGAACTAAAGGCGGGGTTCCTTGCCCTAAAGACCTTTGTGAGGGATCACAGGGGTTGCACTATTCTTTTAAGAATGGACAACACGACTGCAGTCTCATACTTAAACAATATGGGGGGAACACATTCCAGGGCATTGTGTTCCCTCGCCCTGCAAATATGGGACTGGGCCCTCGAAAGGAACCTGACCCTAATTGCGGAATACTTACCGGGGCACCTAAATCAACTAGCAGATGCTCTATCCAGAGAAGTCTCACTCGACCCTGGAGACTGGAAAGTAGACAGGACCTGCTTTCAGGTTCTGCAGAGGAAGTGGGGACCATTGCAGGTGGACTTGTTTGCCAGTCGGACAAACAATCAACTACCCGGATATTACAGTTGGCTTCCCGATCCAGAAGCGCTGGGCAACGATGCACTTCTGCACCACTGGGGGGGCATGATGGGGTATGCATTCCCACCTTTCATCCTCCTCCCAGCTTGTCTAAAGAAAATAGAGGAGGAAGAGGCCAGGATAGTATTAGTAGCTCCTGTGTGGCAGGCGCAGCCATGGTACCCATACCTGCTCAACCTGGCAGTAGACTTTCCTATCCTCTTCCCCCCAGGAATGTCTCAGCTCATGAATCAAGGGGGGCAATTACACCCATTAATTCAAAAGGGAACTCTGTTCCTGGCAGGGTGGCTCTTATCAGGAAGCAAAACAGCTCAGCAGGCCTTTCAGAGGAAGCTTCAAAACTTTTCCTCGCTTCCTGGAAACCAAAAACAAACCTTCAATACAACTCGGCCTGGAATAAGTGGTTGGGCTGGTGTGATAAGTGGAAAGTTAATCCCTTTTCACCTTGTATAAACGATGTTGCTAATTTTCTGGCACAAGCCCATGCTGATGGCTTGGCTTACAAGACCATTAACACCTATCGTTCTTGCCTTTCTACATCTCTTCCATCGGTTGATGGTTCAGATGTTGGCAAACATCCTCTCATAGTGAGGTTGATGAGGGGCGTTGGTTTAATTAACCCCCCTAAGCCTCGTTACAGTCATACCTGGGATGTTAAGGTTGTGACGGAATACATCCGGAACCTCAAAGAAAACAGCCAGTTATCTCTGAGGAACTTGACCCATAAACTAGTTATCCTACTACTTCTATCATCAGGTCGAAGGTCATGTGAGATCACTTCGTTAGATCTGAATTACATGATCCGTAGACCTGAGGGGACTTTATTTAGTATTCCTATTCTCACTAAAACTCAGAAAGGAAATTCTCGCCCCAAAGAGGTTTTATTTCCTTCTTTTCCATTAGATAAGAAACTATGTGTGGTCTCTTGTCTTGCAGAGTATATAGAGAGAACTGGTCCTCTACGAGGTGATCAAAGACTCCTAATTTCTTACAGAAAACCTTACAAACATATTTCTTCTGCAACAGTTGCTAGGTGGACAAAGTGTATCCTTTCTGATGCAGGCATTGATACCTCACAGTTTAAGGCCCACTCAACAAGGGGAGCTTCTACCACCGCTGCCATGGAGAATGGAGTATCTTTGGATTGTATTTTGGAGACTGCAGACTGGTCATCAGATTCCACCTTCTCCAAGTTTTATTACAGACCGGCATCAACAGCCTTTGGGCGGGGCGCTCTCGGAATTCAAGGTATATACTTTGAAGTCACCTTGTGATATCTAACTTGGATCCGAAGTATAATTAAGGTTTTGCAAGGACTCTTTAGAGTCTGATGTAAAACCAGAGTTATACGAGGAGACAAGTTAGATATCACAAGCCCTTCCCTCCCATCCCACTCTCATTCCTAGAGCTTTGGGCTTTTTGGACATACTGTACTTATGTCCCTTAATGTTTCTCCTCATTCCAGATACAAGCCATGATGTTGGAAACTGATGGAGAGTGAACAGTGAAATTTATTTATATGTTATCTGTTACAATGAATAAACCTTGTTTTTCTGTATTCCAGTATCGTATTTTTTCTGCAATTAAGACCTTCTTGGCTTTGACCTCTGGTATTTGGGGGAGCTGCAAAATTTTTCGATCTGAAGTGTGTATTTACTCGTGCTCAAGGTCATGGCTTCTCGCCGCTCAGTGATTGGCTGAGGCATGAGCTTCTTTGTCATTGGCTAGTTTTTCGCGCCCTTTGCTTTGCAAAGGCTTCTCTTTGAATTAGCGTTTTTGCCTCGTATTGAAGATCAACACCTTGTGATATCTAACTTGTCTCCTCGTATAACTCTGGTTTTACATCAGACTCTAAAGAGTCCTTGCAAAACCTTAATTTTGACAACATTTTTTATAGACATTTTGACTACAAGTATGTACAAAGAGGTCCATAATTATTTATTGTTTTATTTCATCTTCGCAATTTATCGTACATAAATGACTGATGTCAAAAAATGATTTAAAAAAATTCACATTTTAGCGATTAGCCTGTGCAAGCATATCTTTTTTCTGGTATTGAATGGTGAGTTATATCGTATCTTGTGTTTAAAAAGATTGATGAGACGAACCGAGCGACCAACGCCATCCACATTTTACAATCAGATAGATAAACATATTAGCTATAAAACCTCCTATTTTGAACAAACAACACCACTGTGTTCCATAATAAGGACCATTTGCTTGTGCAAAATTGTGTGTCTTCAGATCGACAGCCGACATCAATATTTAAGTACAAGAAATTACTTTTAGCAACGTTTTACGTGCTATCTAAACAAAAAACATTGAATACGCCTTTACCAATATGTGCTTTGATAGTTTCGAGACATGTTTCATCCAAAACTGTAAGGAAAGTGTGGTAAATCGCAAAAATTGCAACAAACTGTGGAAGCCTTCATTGCCGCCGTATGAAAAAATCAGTGAAGCGTGCGGTGGTAGCGATGAATAAACATTGGTTTCCCTGGGAGACACTCCCCCCCCCCCCTGCTTAATCTCAACAAGACATTGGAAATGATGGTCAAAAGAAAAACAAAGAAAACCCCGCCCCCTCCAATGCCATCTATATTGAGAGGAAGACAGAGCTTTTAAAAACTCCTTGGTACCACCTTTAACCAAGACCCCTGCAACTGGGATTTAATTTTCTACACATCAAACCTCAGGTTTGGATTGTTGAAAAAATTTTTTTTCAATTTACTTTTTAGTCCATTTCAAGGCTGTGGATGTTAGTACAGCGACGACAACTTTATATGCGCTCACACTTCCAGGTATGAAACACCAACACCTCGAATCGAGAACGACGAGTGTGTCTCTAAATGACGCATTAGTTCACTATATGGTTGTAATACCATATTGCCTTTTTTGTTTCATATATTTGTTTAAAGAAATTTCTTTCCTGTTTCTGTGATCGATAAGACAGTGGAGAACGTTGGGCATAATTATATCTGGAGTCGGCTACGTAATGTCTGCAGCTATTGCACAGCCTAACTTCGTCTCCTAAAGCTCTTAGATACTTCCTTGTGTTCACCCTCTGGCCTTGAATAAATGCAATGTGAAGTTCCCCCCCCCCCCTCTCAGATAAGGATAAGATAACACTCCCTTGCATCCCTGACCCTTGAAATAGGTACCATCTGGGGTTTGGCCTCCCACTCGCCTCGACGCCCTTGCAGTCTAATCGAAGGAAGGATGCAAATAAGAGAAAACGATTAGGGAGATCGGGAACAGCCTTATTACCCCCTACCCCATTTACTTATAGAGCAGTGTCAATCGATAGTGATTCGTTCTCAATGTTGGTCTCAGGTTCTCAAGGAAAAGTTTATGTAATGAAAGGCCAAGATGAAAACCTTGATGTCGTTATGGAGGTATATCTTATTTTATTTTACTGTTTAAATATTTCCATTTTTTGCCCTGAAGATGCGCGACTAGCGCGAAGTAAAGCTTGTTTTTTTGTTGACAGACATGTATTGTAAGGAACGTCATTTTTGTGGTACATAGTCTATATGTCTGCCGGGTAATGATCCTGAAGCTCTCCATGTTCAGTTATCATTACGCTTCAGAATTGCCATGATACAAATTGATAAATGAACAGGGTGAAACCTTAATTACTCCCTGTCCCTGTTGATCTTGCTGTAATTGCCTTGCTTAGAATTGCAAATGTATGTTTGTGAGTTTTGTTTTTATGCACTTTTGGCAGTACGCCGTCGATCTTTTTATTAGCTGACTGATCCATTGACTGACTGGCTAATTGACCGTGATTGACTGACTGACTGCTTCACTGACAGATTGATTGATTAATTGAAGGAATAGATAAATGGATGGATGAAATGAATGGCTGATTTATTTATTGTCACTGACTACACGACTCGTTAGAGTTATCGGATTTTCGCTCATTAGGTGTTACCTAATTTCAATTTCTGACCAATTCTAATATATATATTATTATAGAAAATTGCGGACACGTGTTGTCTGGGCAACTAACCGCGTGAGAACTTTTATTACAAAGATGTGACCGATCTAACAATTGTACAACCTTTTTTAAATTTCACAGTTTTGTGAGATAATTCATTTCCGACACCTTGCAGCAATATTTACACTTTCCTTAAATCAAACACGTGTGGTATCCAGATAGATAAAAGAGCAATAAATGAATTAATGAATGAATAAATCCATTTAAGGTAATTCCATAGAAATAAAACTAGACATGGAAATGCCTTGAAACTTTCCACAATAATATTCTTTAAGTTGTTTATTTCAAAAATGAAATTTAAAAAAATGGGGTCCCTGAACTCGTTTTCTCGCGAGACTTTTTTTAAAAGTGCTTTGTTTTGTATTTTGGGAGTTAAATTCGAAAACCAAAAATAATTAATTACTAGTCGATAAATATTTCTAGACATACAATTCTCTTGCTTTTGCTATTTTCCCATAAAGATATGAGTGGATATAAAAATCATGTGATTATTTGATCAGAGAAACCTTTTTTTTTCTAACCAAAAATGCTAAATTTCTAGCATAGAGTTGCATAGAGTATAGTGTTCGAGGGAAACCGAAACTATAACTAATTTAATTTTTCATGCCTTTGCTTCGCTGCACTTTTGTTCACCGTCGATCTTTTTACTTTTAAAAGTCGATCAGTGGATAAGTAATAATTGAAAAACGCCACGAAGAATCCAACCTCTTTTTTTCAACTCGCAGACTTGTTACCAGGAACAATAGATAAATGCCTGATAGCTGTGCTATAGATTCTTGTTTGTAGCTGGAAACACTGCTCATATTACCAGGAACAATAGATAAATGGCTGGTAGCTGTGCTATAGTTTCTTGTTTGTAGCTGTATATCCTGCTCATATCATGTCATATTACCTGGAACAATAGAGAAATGACTGATAGCTGTGCTATAGTTTCTTGTTTGTAGCTGTGAACACTGCTCATATTACCAGGAGCAATAGAGAAATGCGTTAAGCTGTGCTATAGTTTCTTGTTTGTAGCTGTAAACACTGCTCATATTACCAGGAACAATAGAGAAATGCGTTAAGCTGTGCTATAGTTTCTTGTTTGTAGCTGTATACACTGCTCATATTACCAGGAACAATAGAGAAATGCGTTAAGGATACGTCCCGGGCTTTTTCGTTCAAAATAGCCGGATTTTTTTTATTCGTCCATATGATACATTAGACTCTTGTCTTCAAACCAGTAAAAAAATTATTTTCATAAAAATATTCAAACGGGAGATATTAGCGAAAGAATTTTTTTCGATGGTTTCATTGGTGTCATAGTGTTGACAGGAAGCGTCAACAACAGGGTGACCTCGATCTGTTGTCACGCATAGTCAGTTTGACGTCGCACGTGATAAACCGTGACTCAAACAAATGTTATCGAAAACACAAGCACATATTGTCTTAACTTCTACGTTTATTTTAAACTATATTTCATCAAGCTATTACTTCTGTTTCGTCAGTCATTCAGTTAAACTAGATGTCGAAGCGATCAGCAAAGCGGCACGCTCCCTTTGTGAGCACGAAGAAAAGAAAGCGAAGATCAACCTAGTCTCCTTCGCAGCCGCTTTTAGTGTCGGGCTTCCTGTGTTCCTGTGGGGAGGGGGACACAGGAAGCCCGACACTAAAAGCGGCTGCGAAGGAGACTAAGATCAACCGGGGACGCGTCTACATTCTCGAAGGCGAAAGCTGAAGCATTAGCTCTGAGCGATAAAGGCTCCTAGTACCACGCTCACCACTACTGTTTTCGTCTTTCCCTCTCGACCTATTTACCATTTTCGATTCTCGAACGTCAAACCACGATGCTCTCTGGAAATCAGTAGTCTCAGATTTCATAGCTCGAACTCAATGCGGGTCAGTAACTGTTCATAGCTTGTCATCGATAAGTAAACATTACTCGAATAATCCTTTTATCCCGTAAACCAGAAAACTTTCTCGTTCTCGATTGTAGTTTTTTCATAAAATAGGCCACTTTTAAATGTTCCTGTGCCAAATATTTTCGGTAAATTTCAACCAAATTTTGCATGGTGACTCTCAATATAACTTAGTACTAAAGTGTGTCTGGGTTTGTCGATCTTGTGTTGATTTTTTGAGTTATGCCACTGGATTTAATTTTATCATGAAAATTATTGGACCTCAAACTTCAATTTTTTTTAAAAAAATAATGAAAGCAAGAATTCAAAAACCCAGACACACTTTGGTAGGAAAATATGTATTGAACAAGAAACACTTTACAGTTGAAGCGGGCGGTCTAAAGATTTGGCACAGAAACAAAGAAAGCAAGACGCGTGGTTTCACGTTCTAATCTTAATTTTGCAAAAAGTATTTATTTTGCACAGAAAATGAGCACAATATCGCAATCTTTGTTATTCTAGGCACTAGATAGGATATAGTTTATTAAAAAATAGTTTAAAACAACCGCGCTACGATTTTTCAACATTTGCGTCCCAAAAGCCCGGGATGTATCCTTAAGCTGTGCTATAGTTTCTTGTTTGTAGCTGTATACACTGCTCATATTACCAGGAACAATAGATAAATGTCTGATAGCTGTGCTATAGCCCGGGGGGGAGGGGGGGACTCCGGGGATAAACGATCGGGGATACTCGTCGTATCTTTTAGGGGTAAAAAACAGCAATTTGGTATCTTTTAGGGTTTAAAATATGAAATTTGCCAAATTCTCACTTATTGGTATCTTTTATCTTTTTCAAAAATACCCCTAAAAGAAAGGGCGTGGCTTCGCAAATATTTCATCTCTAAAAGATACCAAAATCCGGAGTTTCAGTGCTATTCAACCCCTAAAAGATACCAATAAGTGAGAATTTGGCAAATTTCATATTTTAAACCCTAAAAGATACCAAATTGCTGTTTTTTACCCCTAAAAGATACGACGAGTATCCCCGATCGCTTACCATCGGAGTCCCCCCCCCCCCCCCCCTGGGTGCTATAGTTTCTTGTTTGTAGCTGTATACACTGCTCTTATTACCAGGAACGATAGAGAAATGCCTGATAGTTGTGCTATAGTTTCTTTCCAATGTACCACCGTCATAGGTTTATGTTTTGGCGAGTGAATTTATCGAAGAGAGGAACAAACTCAAACCTCGCCGACAACTCGAAGTTAGAAAAGGTTTATTTATAATAATGATGTACTTTGTTCGGTATCATACAGGAAATGGATGAAGCACTATTAAGCAACTTACCAGATGAATGCAGATTTGAGAGCCTACAGTTTTTTGGCGAAACACAGTTCCGATGCTATCTTACAGCGACTCAACGTGCTGACTTGTACATCACAGCAATGAAAGATGGAACAACTAAACTACAAAAAGCTGGGGAGCAAGCCTATCCAAGACCCAACACTCTTTTCAATGTAGCAGACGTCATCTAGAAACATTTGATCAGTTTGATAAAGACATAGTGCACTAGTCATTTTTTGTGGACTTTTGCAGTTGCTTATTATATGTCGTAATTTTAGGCACTTGCAAGATCCTATCATAGTCAGCTTATATTTCCGAAATACAATTGTTTCCCATGCAATGCTCTTTTGTTTTCGAGCTTCATAACAGGAACTAAGATGTTACTGTTAATGTCGTCAACGATTCTGAAGACTGAGCACCTCTTTTGTAGTTAAACTAGACGCATATCTGCGTGAATTTTGGCTTCTTGATGACTTATGTAATTATGTTTATGTTTTCTTACCTTTGTAAGCACTAAAACTTGAAATTGAAATAAAAGTAATGACAAAATCATGCTTTTGTTAACGGTTTATATTGAGTTTTTTTTTATAATAAAGAAATCTTTACTTCCTATTTTTTATGATTATTTATTTATTTATTTATTTTTTGAAACTGTGATTTTGATTATCACATTTTCTATTTCAATAATCGAAATATGTTCATGTAACGAAGGGACTGAGTTTTGCGTCTGCAGTAATAGCTTATATCCAGTATTATTATTTTCTATTTTGTTTTATGGCTACGTCCACAGTAACCCGGATATAAATTTGAAAACGCAACTTTATTCTGTTAGGCCTTCCGTTCACACTATAAAACGCATGAGTCCGAAACGATTTTATGCTAATTCTATTATTTAACCAACAATTTTTGCCACGGTATCGGAAGAAAAGTTTTGGGATTCCAGTGGAATTTCATGCTAATATCTCGGATTCTCGTGTGTCATGTTTGTTGGGATGGATGATTTCCCATAAGCCATCTGGGCCGTAATTATTTGGGACTACAGTATCATATCTACGTAATCAGCGACAACAGACAATAATGATTGCGCTATATTTTAGTGCCAATTCATGGGGTCTTACATGAAGTACTAACCTCCGATCGTGATCAAACGAAAACGCTGGATGTCTTGGAAGTATTTTAAGCTTATTTATACACTCGACTTTACACTGGTTTGCTTCTTTCGTGTGGCGATAATATTAGCCAACCTTGACCACCAAATTCAATCAAATGCTTATGTATCAACGCCAGAAGCTTGAAAAGGTTTCATTTACTTGAGTCGACTTCAGTTTACAATTTTGAACGAGTCATGGCCAGAAAAGTCGCCATTTTGAGCCTGCTATAGTGAGCTATCTGCATTACCCCATCGAGGAGTTTGCTCTATCCAAAGAAATGTATACATCGAACGTATGTTTTTTTCACAAATATTTCATAAACTGCGATACTTTTGACATTTGCCCAGCCAGAAAAGAAATCTTCCATGTATCATTAATAAATAAAATCAGTCACTTAGAACAAAAAAAAAATAACAAAGAATGTAGCTTTCAAGTTTTTCATTAAAAAAATTTGTTTTCATGTGTTCGACATAGGTATGTACTTCATGCAACGTCTATATTATGTAATTTTGTTGAAAGTGTTCAATGAGATGCACGAGATCGGTAGGTTGTCATCCAAGTTTTAATTAATATGAATAACTGCGGCTATTATTGTTTGTTTTATTAATTTGTCAACATTTCCGTTTGTTTTTTGGTGTATTGGCAGGAATAGTAAATATACGAGCAGAACTTTACGGCATACGAAGATTGGCTTCAAATTGGTTGCGTAATGATTTCTCAAATAGGCAACAATTTGTTGTATACAACAACAAAGAATCTATTTCTAAACCTATTGTATTAGGGGTCACTCAGGGATCAATTTTAGGTCCTCTATTGTTCTTAATATACATGAATGATATTTGTAATGCCTCGTTTTGATATTTGTAATGCCTTGTTTTAGTTCTACTACAAGGATCTAGTACATAGTCTGCTCTTAATTAGCCTGCGTAGCCCGGCTCTTGGGGTGGGGGGAGGGGAGAAGGGAGGGGGACTGGGGACGAGGGGAAGGGAAGAAGGGAAAGGAGAGCCTGCAAGCAACCCCCATGATTTTTGGTGGTTACGTTCGCCAGTGAACGTAAGCAACTGATTGGTTGCTTCCCTGCCAATCAAGATTCTTGACAAGAGAGATTACATTTCGACTTCCGTTCGAGAAATCATTCATACAACAAGCAAAATGGTGACGCTAATAAAAGCTAAACCTGAGCAAGAACAAGCGGTAAACAATCTACTGAATGGCAAAGACCTCCTTGCTGATATTTGCGAACGCAGAATTTATCAAAACTTCACAATTATCAAGCATTTCGATAATAACGAAGCAGTAGTTCTGTATAATATCTCCGTCACTTCAAGCAATGAACGATGTTGGTATCCTAGAATAAGATTTATCTACTCTCAATTATCGGTGATTTGAAGTCTTCCGAAGCTAAGGTGCTTTTCATTTCCGATTTCATTCGCTGAGCGAAGAGATTCTTTGTCGCAATTAAACTGGCACCAGCAGCTACTGCTTTGTTGTGTAGCTGTTATTATGGTTCGTTTGCTTGAAGATTTTGTGGCTTCGACGAAGCAACAGTAGATTCGAAAAAGACAAGTAAATATGGTCATTAAATATCTTCAATTAGCTAATAATCTATTAAGTATAATTGTGTTTTGTAGAAAATGATAACAAATAATATAATAGAGGTCAAACTCGTCTTTGTTTATAATTAACTGTTGTGTTCACTGTTGTGTGATTTTTCTCTCCAGAAATTATTTGCCTGATAAACCATTCAATCTTTGTTCGCTGGATTTTGAATGTAATCAAATAAGAATTTTAATCATCAACATTGTTCCAAAAACTGGCAAAACTTTTATCAAACGAAAGCTCGAAGAATAAAGTTTTCAAATTGAACTGTTGAAATCGGATGTTAAAACGCGCATTTTCAACACGTCAAAGTGCAAAGCGTTTGTTTACATCCGGTGAAATCTGATTGGTTAAAAATATTGATATGTTAATAAAGTACTAGGTAGACGTACACACAAAATCATGGGGGTTGCTTGCAGGCTCTCCTTTCCCTTCTTCCCTTCCCCTCGTCCCCAGTCCCCCTCCCTTCTCCCCTCCCCGACCCCAAGAGCCGGGCTACGCAGGCTAGCTCTTAATATGATCAACAGTGAAATGATAACAATTTTGTCTTGGATCAGTCCATCAACAAATTATCACTAAATCTTGATAAAACCAAGTTTGTTGTCTTTTCCACTCGACAAAGAAAGACTCCATCAAATCTTTATGTCAATGTTAATGGGAAAATAATAGGTCAAGTGAATGAAACAATGCTTTGGCGTGTCTATGGATACTATTGATACAAATCTTACACATGGAAATCTCATATAGCTAACGTAGCCAACAAACTATCAAAATTTATAGGGATTTTAAGAAAAGCTAATTATTATTTATTGAAGTCATCATTGCTTACACTTTACTATTCATTGACTTATCATTAATTCCAATACTGTAATATAATATGGACATGTACTTTTCCTTCTAATCTCGACCTTATATAGTAATTTTACAAAAGCGCGCTATAAGAATGGTCAATACTGTAATATAATATGGACATCTACTTTTCCTTCTAATCTCGACCTTATATAGTAATTTTACAAAAGCGCGCTATAAGAATGGTCAATAAGAGTGGCTTCCTCGTTCGTACCTGTCCTGTTTTCAAAGATAATAAAATACTAAAATTTCATGACATAAAGAAAATTCAACTTGCAAAATTTATCCGTATTCCTATTAAAACGATCTTCTTCCGGATTGCTTTAAAAATATGTACACTTCTCACAGTGATATACATAAGTAAACTAGACATAAAAACTTATATCCCATCAACTTTGCTCGTACAAGACTAAGACAATTTTCGGTAACTCTACAAGGACCACACTTCTTTAATGCTCTTGAGAGATCTTGGTAATGATACAAATAACTCTGTTTCTCTTAACGTATTTATCATTAGATTAAAGCAAAAAATATTATGTGAATACTAAAACCTTAACGTTTATAACTTTTTCTTCATATCATGATAGCTTTGCTATGCAATTATTAACTGAGTACCGTGACCATATTTATTTTTAATCTATCAAATTGCGATGAGGAGTTTTGAGTCATAAATAAGACACATGGCTTCAAATCGCCTCGCCAATAGTCCAGTTTCATGTTCTTCATTGCTCAGGCTAAGCGTCGATAGTATGTGATATATTCTTTTGTACGAGGTACATCCCGTGGGAATACACCAATCCAAAAACAATATAAATACCAATGGTTTTGTCTTGACTCTTTTGTTAATTTACCTAAAATTGAGGCTTAGCTTGAGCAATGAAGAACTTGAAACTGGTCTATTTATTCACTATTTCTATTTCTTGTAATATGTTATTCATGGCAAATATTCAATAAATACGACTGAGCTAAAATTGTTATTTTAAAAAATATATTGAAAAAATGTCTGCTGGCATCGGTAACGACCTCTGCACATGCGCTGTGAAAATTCATTTACAGCAGAGGCAAATTAACGGCAGCAAAACTAAAAAATTAAAACTAAAATTTAAGCCCTCGACCCTCAAATATTGGGAATGCTTGCATGCGCAGAAAACCATGCATAATATGGCCATCACTTCTGTGTTAAAGTCAATAGAGGTCGTTTTATATTTGTCTAGATCTTGCCCAATCAGCTCAAGATCGAATGATAACATTCTCGTGGATATCAGTGATAAATAAATACTTTGATACCACACCCACATTTGCCTGCAGTTGTATTGTATTATAGTTGGAGGTTAGCCTTGATCATCAAAACACTCTAAAAGCTGCTCGTCAGTATTGCTGAATTAGTAAAATGGGAAATGATACGAGTACCAATCGTAAGTAATCATAAAGCTATTATTTTATCATGAGTTCAAGATGCAAACACAAGTTTTTTTGCGAACTCTACTCTATGTACAAAGTCATTGTGTTCTCCTGTGAATTACGTTGCAGAGGGGGATTAATAGGGTTAATTTCTTCCTTCTTTTCTCAATTCGTTCAATCTGAACAATAGAGTAATAGTATTTATAACAATGAAAAACTCTTTTGTTTCAATCGTCACACTGACAAGTAAGGCATGGATACTATTACACCATTTGCCAAGTCCTGCACTTGAATATTTAAAAAAGATTTTTCAACTACTGGCGCTCTAATGTCTGCCATCTATCTGATTTATATGGAGTTCAGTCATGTCAAATTCTTGTGATAATTCTTAGTAGACGTAAAGCTTAAAAGCTTTCAGGAAGGGATTTGAAGACATATAGAAGACAAACCGAAGGAAGATATGGCATTTGTGGTTTTGTTGTACCATATGAACAATAAACTGAAGAGAACAAAACATTTGCCGGGCCCGCCCGGTGTTTACTTAATAGAACTGATAACAAAAGAAAAATTTCATACTTTTCATGACAAAAATTAAACGCAAACAAAGATAAGACCCGTTTCATTGTCTAGGATATTTAGAACTGTAAAGTTATTATTTACAGTTGTGTTGAATATGTTTTTTTTTTTTAATTTTCCACTTTTAAAATTTTTTCACTACGTATTAATCAATTCTCTACTTATTAATTTGTTTATTTATTTTTTTAATTTATTTCATTTTGTATTTATTTTTATTTGTGTTTAATATGTATTTTCATTTTCCCGTTTTTTTTTTCATTTTTGTTTCACTTTTTCACTTTTTAATACCTTCCATTTTTCCATTCGTGGTCACTCCTGTGTACTTTTAGACACAATCGCTCAGTGTTTGGTTTATGGATCAGGTATCTTCAAGAAAATTGTAGGGGTCTTGGAGCTTGAGTAAAGGCCGTTACACACGAGGGAGTTTGCTCCTGCAGCACGCTCCGCAACATGCTCCCGGAGCAATATGAGGGAGCGAAACCCGGGAGCAAAATATTTGTTGCGCAACATATTTTTCGCGTGAAATCGTTGGTACACACGAGGGAGCTTTGCTCGGGAGCATGTTGCAGGAGCGTGTTGCGGGAGCAAGCTCCCTCGTGTGTACCGGCCTTAAAACAAATGTAGGGATATTTTTGAAAAGATTTTTGGCTTTAGGGATTATAAGGGACAAACCAGGTAGAAAATTGATTTTGGGAAAGGTGGGTAATTTTTTTGGTCGACATGCATTTCAGTTTGGCATAAAAAGACTTGTAGATATAAATCTAATTTGGGACTTTTTTTACTTTGTTCTGCGGAAATGTCAAGAAGCATTTTGGCGGTCTTTGGTTCGTGTTGCATTTGGCAACGATCCAAAGCCAATGCGAGGACAATAGTTTTAGTGCCAAAGCTCGATTGTATTCGTTTCTATGTTTTGCTTGCTTGCTTGCTCGCTTATACGCTTGCTCGCTCGCTCGCTCGCTTGTTCGTCCGTTCGTTCGTTCGCTCACGAAATGTATTCCATCTCAAATGTGATGTTAGGTGTGAATGTCAGTAAGGATCGAGCAAAAATTTCATTTTCTTGGACCACGGCCCCAAAAAATGACCTAGCTCATATTTTGTCTACAGGTAGGCCTAAGTACGTAGGTAATGGAATGGGGGTTCTTTAGGCAAGTTTTTTTTTAAATTAGGAGAAAATAGACAATAATCGATTTTGACGAGAATTGACAAAATTCGTGACGCGAGTAGTAAAAAACACCTACTTTCTCATACCACGAAATCGTACTTTAACATCAAACTGTGATTTAATTTTTGAATATTTGTGTAGACCAAGCCTTTGACATGGACTGTGTAGTCGTTTTGTAGGATTTTGAGAGAATTACAAGTCATAAAAGTAGAGGTACTTAAGCTTAGTTCGATTCAACGCAAAGCATCACATTACAAAACAGGCAAAAAATATATGTGGTAACGCTTGAAAATTGTTGATACTCTGGCCATATAATCTACTTGTGATGGTCTTTGAATCTATGTATTTTTTAGTTTGGTTTTTACAAACGTTTGTAAAATAATTGGCATCAAAGTATCAGGAATTTTGCCTTTTCGCTACATTGAAATTGACAACAGTCTGACAAACTTTGAATAAATTATTCCTTAAGAGAGACTTTGCCTCAGAACCAGGCAGGCTTCCTATGAATCGTGATACACCCTACTGGACGGATTGCATTCATATTTAGCAGAGATATGTACCATAGTATGACTATTAATTGTGTGAAATATTTCAGAAAAATATTCAGTGGCGCAGAAATTATTGGGGTACGAAGAAATTTTCTGATATGACCGAAAAAACTCGCTTAAAATATACACAAACTTTACGAAATATTTTCTCTGAAACTGCAGCATATTTTCCAGTCAAAATTTGTAGAAACATACTCCATTGTCCTAGTGACACAACCATATTTAAAACTAGTCAAAAAAATATTTTTTTGAGAAATTATGAGGTTTCACGTAAGGACAGTTGAAAATTGACATTTCGAGTGTGCTTCCTAAATTATTGAATATCATAGATCCGGCGGGTTTTTCGAACACAACTCAATAACAGTTCTAAACTTCTAATAATTATCCATGTAGTTGTGGAAAAAAAATTGTGTAAAGTTATAACACTGGAAAAATATAGGGTCACAAATTGTGTGAATATTTGAGAAAAATGCTAGTCGCCCATACACAGTAATTGCTATTGGAAAGCAATTTTATATATTTGAAGTCACCATATCACGACCAAATGTCCAAAATAAACACCAAAACTCATATATTCCTGACCAGATTTGAAATACTCACTGTTTCTCTTGATGAAATATGTAAATACACAAGCTTTGAAGTGGCTTTGAAGCTATCATCACGATCGATTACAATCGAATGAGACCACAAATCCTTGTTATTCTTTATCGTTTTGACCATCTTTATCGTTTGAAAATCTCTCATGGTAGACATTTTTAACGCAGAAATGTATCGAAGGTGAAAAAGTGTCGAAAAAAACGGAATCCATCTCGGTAATTGTATATTTTAAAAACAAAATATCAGCAATCTCCGGTTGCTCTCATGCAGCTCGTTGCCTCGTTGCCAGTCCGCAAGATTTTCAACAACATAAATGCACAGGAAACCCATGCAGATACGATTTGTGAAATGTTATAAAGGAAAAACATTTTTTATCGGTGTTCCATTTTAAAAAAAGTCTTAAAGATATCATTGACTTATCAATTTATTCATTCATTCATCCATTATGCTTTCATTTATTCAATCAATTATTCATTCATTCATTGATTCATTGATTTATCAATTCATTCATTCATTCATCATACATGTATAAACTTATTTGTTTCCATATTGCTTATTTATTGGTTTATTATTGCTCACTCATTTATTTCATAACATACTTGCTTGTCTTGTGTGTGTGGTAGGGGGGCGGGCCGGGGGATGGCTAGTGGGGGGGGGGGGGGGGAGAAAGGGGTGGAGGGGAAGCGGATGGTAGGATATTTTATTTTATTCTGACTGGTTGTTGTTTTTTTTCGCCCTAATTTTTGTAATTTTTTTCGAATTTTTTGCCTTGCGTTTCTTTTTATTCCCGAACTGCACTAAAAGCTGAAGCTGGAGCTAACAACAGAACTTAACTGAAAACATAAAATGACAGAGCAGATAGTGTTCCAAAGCTAAGTAAGGAACGTTTATTTAGGATATGGAGTCGATTACTAGTAAGTGGAAGATGTGCTACCACTAAACCACGGCATAGCGAGCTATAACGAGTGTGTTATTCAATATTATTGAAAATAAGAGCCTAAAAAAGTCATGCTCAATCAAAAGCTTATTTGTGTGGTCTTCACAATGTTGGCTTTGAAACAACCGGCGCTGACGTAGATTGTAGCGTGAAGCTGTTCTGAGGACGACTTCCACTTCTTCTTCATTGTTCTCTCCGTGAATGGTAGTTCATGATGGTAGCTTTCCAAGCCTCTTCATTGCTGCTAACTTAGAAAAGTTGCTAGTAATCTGCTGAACAGTTAGCCATTCCCCCTTTCTAAAGACTTTCTTGTCGTTTGCATCACGCATTTGCGCAGATGTTTCTTGGGGCGTCACTTTTCTACCAGTTTCTTCTCCTACTATAAACTGTCCTAGGAGAAAGTCTCTGACTTTTTGGGAAAAGCGCTTTACTTGTTTGGATGTGGATAACGCCCATCCCTCGTCAACAGTATCACATGAAGTAGACGTCGTACCTTGTATGGTTAGATTTACTGGGTTAATTGGCAGATTTAATCGATGTGCACTTTTGCGCCCATTTTCATCGCATTGTCATACTGCGATTCTTCGTACAGTTTGAAGGAATGTATCCCCACATCAAGGTGTAGCTCAAAATTACGCCGCTATTCATAATTCCATTCATTTATTCAATCATTCATAAATCCATTCATTTATTCATTCATCCATAAATCCATTCATTTATTCATTCATTCATTCATTCATTCATTCATTCATTCATTCATTTGTTTATTCATTCGTTTGTTTATTTATTCATTCATTTAGTCATTCATTCATTAATTCATTCATATGTTCATTCATTCATTTCGTTCATTTCATTCATTTCATTTTATTACCTGCTTAGTCGAGTATTCCTGGGTAATTCTGTGGGTTTTTAAGAATTTCATACATATTCCTGAAATATTCCATGTAATGAAATCAAATGTTTCAAATTGTTTGATAAGTTTAATTCAGTACAATATGCGTACCATGACCAATTTCACATAATATATGCCACGTCCTGTATATCTCTATGGACATTTTTTTTAGACACACCCCTGACTGGCTTTTGCTTATGTATATATGCTTATGTGTTGGGTGTTTGCATGTTCGGCTTGGTCGCCATCCTAGTCTAAACTGACTTCGATGTTGAGGGCAAACATTCCAGCTCTCAAAAGGCAAAGTTCCCCATTCATTGACTCCTTCTTGGGATGATTTCTAGCAACCGCGTAAGTGGTCAGAAATGTTTTTTGTGCATGATTTGAGGGGTACTGAAATAGTATCTCCCTGTCTTCTAAAAACACCACTTTTGGAGGAAAAGTTACTAACCAAGCACACCGCCATAAATGAATAACGTTTTGAATTAGCTAGAGAGCGGAGTTGATTAAGGACGGACCATTAGATATTTGGGGGGGGGGGGGGGCAATTTTTTTTGTGCAGGATATTTTTTTTCAATGTGATGGTTGTGCAGGATACTTTATTCCTCTTTGTACGATATTTTGTATTTGCACATCTGCCGTGCACGATATTTTTCTCTCTGTTTAAGGCTTTGCTCCCTTCCCCCCCCCCCCCCCCCCCTCCCGTCAAATATCTAATGGTCCGTCCCTTACGAAACCTTATGTAGTACTGTCTCGTTTGTCATAGTCGATTTCTAATTTATGCAAAATGTAAAAAGACGTGTCATGATATATTTCACACAGTCTAACATTTTCGATTGAATTGAGACGTCGAAGGTTTAACAATTGTTATGGTCGACTTTGAAATTGAAAAAGATGGCAAATTGAACCGGAGACACAGGAGAAATTTTGAAGCATTCATCATGTTTGCCGGCAACCAATTACAGTAATATGGTCACCAAAAACAACAGTTACGGTCGCATTACGTGAGTTTATCGAATAATAAATAAATACTGCAAGAACTATTGATAAGAAATACCACGAACAAATTCCCGAAAGCATAACCATCGTAATGACAAGCAAAAGAAGTTTATGAAGGTTTAAAGGTTAGTACATCTAAACGGAGTTTTCGTGTTTCATGAAAATTTGTGTTCGATCGACATCTTTGTAGTGGCATATATATCAACTATGCTTGAAACCACCCAGTTAAGATATATATATTATCTATAATTTTAACAATTGTGCCGGTTTCTAGGAAGATTAGTAAAATAAGGCTGATTTCAAAGCTCAATTTTTAGGAAATCTATCAGCATATCTTATATATTGCCGAAGTAATTAGTGTGTTGAAATGCATGTATTGTATGTGTTGCACTTGCATAGTAAAATCACTAGTTCCTCAGTCATTTCAATTTTGGTTATGCTTTTACTTTATCGGAACAAACGACCTTTTAATTAGTTTGGTTGTTGTTGTTTTTTAATCAAGCAGCTTCACTAAGACCAATTTTTGGGCCGGCGGGCAGTTTGATATGTGATTCTTCAGTACCCCAGCATATTCAGTCTTTTTCCAACTTTTTTAGACAAAAAAAAACTTTGATTAAATAGTATAGTATCATCATTCTGTCAAAGTATAGTCTTGTTCTAGCTGACTTTTGTAATCATTAATAAAATGGATGTAACTTAGACATGAATTCTCGATGTAAAAGTTATATAAATAAATACCGATATACACTCGTTTGCAAGAACGTTGTAGTATACATTTATACAAATATCTAATTTATTCGGTATATTTAATGATATGCAAAACAGAAAACTCGCTTTATTTATTGTTTGATTCATTATCCGAAAGTCAAAAAAATATTTGTCCTGTTTATTTTATTGTACAGATTATAAAACAGTTGGTTTCTTGTGTGAAAACGGCTTCTTTTGCCTTTTGCATCTCATTAGATATTTGTATAAATGTATAAATGTATACTACAACGTTCTTGCAAACGAGTGTATATATATATACGTTTGAGGCATGCATGGGAATTCGCTGTCAAATAGCTCAAGGCAAGGCTAAATTAATTCATTTTCCTTCCCTCTAAGCAGAAATTATCAGTTCTACATGATTTCTTAACAAATTTTCAACACGATGGCTTTTATAAATCGAACTAAAAAAAGGGACAAATTCAAATAAGGTAAAATATTTTTTTTCTGTTATGTCACGTGACATCGTCTTATGCTAGAAAATTCATCTTTGTTTTCAGTTATTTTTCGCTTTAAAAACACAACTTTACAAACTTTTTTTTGCAGAAAATATTGTCCCAAATTTATATCTAGACGAATATGATGCAAGTTTAAGAGAAATACCCGCCGGATAGGAGCAATAATTTTTTTTGTAAGGTCTATTTTAACGTTTTTTTCCAAAGTAAAAAAATAGTAGTTACTTGTGCTGTTACAAAACTTAGAAAATTTAACCTTATGCAAATTGAATTTACAGAACGTGCTTATTAGATAAATTTTGAAACATCTTGAAAATATGGATTCAAAACATTGATTTAAAAAGAAATAAGAATCATTTAAACTTAACGCTCATTTTTCAGTATTTTTGACCATTTTTCACCTGAAATATTCATATCCTTCTCACTAAAAAGTTTTTTACTGATGAGCCAAAAAAATTACCCCAAAGCATTTAGTTTATTAAGTTGTACAACCAAACTAATTTGCAAGGAAATCCCTCATGGTTGATGTATCACTCTTTGCATGGTTTTCAGGCAAAGTCTCTCTTAAGTATTAACAAAAACTATTAAATTGAACTTAATTTCGTTACCTGATTATTTGTTGTAACCAGCGAAATATATAACACAACGGATAGATTATTTTTTTTTTAGTTTTGTTTCTGTTGCAAAACCATGTTTTGTAAATTCGACGGCAAAAGCAAGGCAAGCCGTCGGCATCGATTGCCATTCGTGTGTCGATCATAATGCATGAATAAACATTTTGAATTGTTTTAATCACCCTTTGAATAATTGCAAATAAGACTAATCTATTGCCAAAGAAAAAAGGATTTTTCTCGGAAAGAGAAGCTTTAGTATTGTTGCCGTTTGATTTTTCTTTGAATCTTCAATTTTAAGATTCTATCAATTTGAGAGCACTTGAACAAGTTACTCATTATAACTTTTTCTTATCTAAAATATTTCTACTTACTTCCAATCCATAAATGCGTCTTTATAAATGAATACCAGGTTATGATGCTATAACAATCATTAGATCGCTTTCGCATTACTAACTTTAAACGTACAATTGAGAATGTACGGAAAATGAAATGCTAATGATATGCATATGTGTGCAAATAGACTGATTCCATAAGTCTTAGTTTTCGCTCTTTGTATTTGGTAGGTCGCGACTAATGACCAAACGAAGATTTTTCTGTACAAAACGAAAACGAGGCTCTTCCCTTGGGCATGCCCGTGATTGGCCCACGCCGTGTGAATTTCCTCGAGGTCGTTGAGCTGTCACAAATTTGCCGCTTTGCTCCATCAATTTTAAACGAGTTTTTGCAATAAAAATATTAAATAACTCTACGGTTTTGTTCTAAATAGCATTCCAAATAGAGGGGTAGACCATATTACTTATTTTTAAAAGGGACTTTAGTTCAACTCTCGCTCAACGGGAAATATTTAAAGCAAGATACACTAATGACAATCGCTTGCAATGCAAATGGAATTTATAGAATAATATCAAAAATATCAACGAATAATTATTTTGACAAAATATAATATTGAAGAAAAGATCTTACTCAGAATTAAAATTTCAAAATTTTTTGAAGATGGATAATCATAATGATTTGCGCACACATCCAATTGCAAAATATTGTTCGAGCAGCACTGATGTTGCATGAAGCATTTGGCGGACTGCATTAAGCAACGATTTGGTAAAGTAAAGTAAGGTAAAGTACTCGAACTTTGTTTCTGTAAATTGGAAATTTTATTGACTTGCAAAAAAACAGTTGAATTACACGAAACGAATTTATAACAGAACGACTGTTGAGTCTCCAACACTACTCCACTCCAACAACTACCGCATTTTACAAGATATTTTCCACGAGAAAACACATTCATATTATCTTTTTCAGTAGCTGTTGAACGCACATACCTTCTTTTGAAGTCCAAATTCCAATTTACAAATTGATTTCCAGACAAAAACACAACAGTTCAGACATTTTAATTCTTGCGACACTTGTAATGGTAATTATGCTAATTTTTAAAGAATGCAACGCTCTCTCTGATTGGTTGATACGCCGTTATGGTATATAACGTGTAATTTGATTGGAGGTCACCGATTCCCGCGATATCTCGATTTCACGGATCAAAATAAAGTATGTTTTGTCATAAGTCGGTCGCAAGGAGCGACTAAAAGACTGGCGGAGAGCGACTGGGACCAACTTTTGGAATCAGTCTAGTGTGCAAAGCAACCAAAACAATTGTTCAAACGACAGAAAAATATTTTCCATTAACCGGACTCCTCCGGACAAAGTAAAAATGACCGAACGATAGAAAATATGAATATTATTTATATTTTATTTGCAAAAAAATGTTGAAGTGTATTATTTTACTTTGAAAATTAAAAACCTACTTTAAAATCTCATGATGCCCTTCAAATTTTTTCGGAACCCCCTGCTCCTTATTTGAAAATTTTCAGAACCCCACTCCCCCTCAATATAAAGTATACGACCTGTGGAAAATTCTTATTTTAGACTAAAGATTGTATGGCATGTCACAAATATTATTCTTCCCCAATAAACAGAATGGGTTTCAAATTTTAGTTAAAAATGGCATAAATATTAATTTCATAACATTCCTGCATTATGTGGTTACTTTATGACAAATTTCATGTACATATTGAACAGTTTTACAAACTCCTTTTGAATAAGGTACTACTCTCTATATAATAAGACAGGATATAAAAGTAGATCGATAAAAATATTATAGAATTCATTCCATGCATTCTACAACAAACTAGTAGCACGAAAATAAAATCAGGAACGATTTATTCATATTTAATATATATATGTGTGTGTCTTATATATGGAGATATCATACTTAGCGTGAACAATGGTACTAAATCATAAAAGTGCATAATAAAACAGGTCATATTCAAAAATTCCATAGAATATGGTGGTTAAATTATATTAACTTTGCCGAGGTGTAAAAACAATTTGCATTTGTAGCAAATTATAAAATAAACTAACCTCATTTATATATAGTCAAAAAAACGTTTTTCAAGATCTTCCTATCTATTGTTTTGAAATCCCCCCCCCCCCCCCCTCGTTTTTGCTTGAAATATTTCAGGGCCTCCCATTTTCTCTTCCACTCCACCCTCCACACAATTTAATAAATGACCGGTCCCTAAGTTGTGCAAAAGCTTCGCCCCATGTAAGGGAGTCCGGAAAGGGTGTATCCAAATGTGAGGATTCCGGATTCTAAAGGCTCATATTCGAAATTCTTAAGTTTGGATTCCGCATTTCGAAATTCTGGATCCGAATGCCAAGTGAAGGTTTCCGGATTCCAAAAACAAATTTTGTGTGTATCCTTGATTCCAGATTTGTTTACACGGAGGCACACCTGTATGCGGAGAACAAAAGCTTGCAAGTAACGTGAAATAAGCATAGCAATAAGCTGATAAACAAAAAAATATAAGATTGGGCTTATGCGTTAGTGAGTACCAGGCTTTCGTTTAATTAATCAAGTTATGCGCAGGGCGTGGTCGAACTCAAACGGTGGACCCGATCCCATTGAGTACAAAATCACTTGAAGCTCTCTGATATACCAGCAAAAGATCTTTTATATGATATCAATAAACATAGCCTTCGTAGCGATAAGTATGTTACACTATATTTAAGTTAATGCGTGGCACCCACTTTATATAACAAACGGTGATTAGTTCTAAAGCGCACATAGTTGAGATTTGTTTTCAATGAAGAACCAACATCCAAAACGTGAGTTGACCGTTTTGTTACACAGGTATAACAGATCTAGACTGTATCGATGACAGCAATTGCCCTAGTTAACTATGACGTAACATCTTGATTACGTGGAGGATAAAAACTAAACGCAATAGAAAATTCGAAAAAAAATAATCCCATTGTAGTTTGAAATAGCCTGGTTTCAACATATCAAATATGTTTATATATCCCAAATAATATTCTGGGCAAATTTGCGCTCATTTATTCGACCACCTTCCGACGACCATGATTCTTAGTGCTAAATTCTATTTTCAACCATTTTCTTGTACAATCATCTTTGCTGTTCATTTTATGATGATATCATTTCCAATAATTCCATCTATTAAGTTTTTACTTCACTAATTTTTGCGGGCGACATCGACCAAAACATCATTTACTTCACAGCCTTATTGCCATTTGTTGATTACATTTACTGTACTATGCCGTACTTTGTACTTTCATTTTATTAGGGCATTTGAATGGCTTTATGGTAATTTGTTATAAACTTAGTACTCTGCAAGACGAGACGTGTCGATTAACTACACACAGGATCATTCATATCTATTTATAATGTTATCATTAAGATATATAGATTTAGCACTAATAAAGAACTCATTCATGAGTTTCTCAATAGAAATTACGCTGTACATATAATGTTATGATAGTTTTTTTTAAGTTGAGGTCTATTTATAGCTTCTGCATATTTAAGTTATGAAAAGAATACATTTTATTCTATCAGCAATAAGCGATTAAATAAAAAGTTAAGAAATTCTTATATCAAACGGCAAGATGATATTCCAATCTTCAGTCGTGTAAAAACTTATTCTATTCTTCGATTTCAAGTGACGTCATCAAAAGTATGACAACTTCATTTTTAATCAAATTGAAACATATACCCGCTATATGTTATAGCTAACGATTATTAAAATACTTTGTAGAAATATGGGTCCAAAAATGTCGTTCATTTGCGAGATATTTAGATAAACATTGTGTCACGCAACGCTATCGCGTAATTCGAATCGAAGGATAAATATCACGATAAATTAATCTTTGTTATGAGACTTTGTCTTAAATAGAGTCCTGGAGATTCAGTTTAACTACACAATTAAAAAGCCTGATCTAAAATACTGAATTTGCCTTATTTTGAGACCACTAAAGTTCTATCCGCCATGTTGGATGATATGAGTCATCATCCAACATGGCGACGCCATACATTTTTACCAAATAACAATAATCTTTGATCGTCAATAGTTCGGTAACTATTTGCTCTAGAAGCTTCAAAATTGGCAGAATTACATTGTTTTGAATGCTCTCAAAGGATATAAATGTAGTTTTTCAGTAAGATTTAAGATAAAACATTTTGCCTGAATTATCACGTACGTGGTTGCAAACGAAGAATAGCAGCTGAGGACCGCCAGCACTAGCTTTTCTCAGACTAAACTAAAAATTGATCTTGAAAAAATAAATAAATGAAATAACCAGAATAACATTTATGGCATTCAAAAAAAATATTATTACAGATCCAGCTATAATCTAGCTTGTGTTAGAGTTGTTTACAAATGATCGAAGCACAAATGGCAATTGATGCCGACGGCTTGCCTTGCTTTTGCCGTCGAATTAACCAAAAATGGTTTTGCAACAGAAACAAAACTAAAAAAAAATAATTTATCCGTTGTGTTATATATTTCGCTGGTTACAACAAATAATCAGGTAACGAAATTAAGTTCAATTTAATAGTTTTTGTTAATACTTAAGGAATAATTTATTCAAAGTTTGTCAGACTGTTGTCAATTTCAATGTAGCGAAAAGGCAAAATTCCTGATACTTTGATGCCAATTATTTTACAAACGTTTGTAAAAACCAAACTAAAAAATACATAGATTCAAAGACCATCACAAGTAGATTATATGGCCAGAGTATCAACAATTTTCAAGTGTTACCACATATATTTTTTGTCTGTTTTGTAATGGGATGCATTGCGTTGAATCGAACTAAGCTTAAGTACCTCTACTTTTATGACTCCTAATTCTCTCAAAATCCTACAAAACGACTCAAAACAATTACAAAGTCCATATCAAAGGCTTGGTCTACACAAATATCCAAAAATTAAATCACAGTTTGATGTTAAAGTACGATTTCGTGGTATGTGAAAGTAGGTGTTTTTTTACTACTCGCGTCACGAATTTTGTCAATTTTCGTCAAAATCGATTATTGTCTAGTTTCCCCTAAAATAAAATAAAAACTTGCCCAAATAAACCCCATTCCATTACCTATGTACTTAGGCCTACCTGTAGACAAAATATGAGCTAGTTCATTTTTTGGGGCTGTGGCCAAGAAAATGAAATTTTTGCTCGATCCTTACTGACATTCACACTTAAGTTTTATAATTACTAGCAAATCAAAAAGTAATTTTATTCTTGAAATTACATTCTAACTGTAAAGAACTAGTTCAGTAATTCATAAATTGAATTAAAAAATTTGGGGACACCGTGCATTTAAATGAGTCACTACGTCATCAAATACTACATATTGGGCAATTTGTAATTGTCAGGAAAAAAATCATAAATTGTCATATAACTTCAATTCCTTTAGAAAATAACTCTTAAACCGCAACACACATAATATTCTAGTAGATTAATGTCATTAAAGGTAAGGACAAATTTTTTTTCCGAGAGCAGTTGAACTCATGAATAATAACATTTTAAATTAGCTACCCTGAAAAATCACCAATATTTCTATGATCTTTCAATTTTAAATTTTCAAAAAAGATTTGTTTATCACTTTATCACACAAATAAATGCAAAATAGGGATACCCGTGCAATTTAAAAAGATATTCCTTGTAATCCCATGAAGTTTTACAAAAAACTAGACGCATATCTGCGTGAACTCGGGCTTCTCTTTGACCTCTGTAAATTATCTGTTTGTTTTGCTGAACGTTTTTAAGAGCTAAAACTAAACAAATGAAAAAAGCATGATAAAATTATGCAGAGACGATTAAATTGAGCTTTTTATAATAAAGGAATTTTCCATTTTTATGTTTATTGCTTTTCGAAACAGTTATGTGTTCATGTATGAAGTGACTGTCATGATACTGAGTTTTGAGTATGCAATACCAGCTTTCACCCATTATTATTATCATTTAGTTTGTCTTTTCTTTGGCGGGCATATATTTGTCCCTGTTACGATCTACCGCTTTTTCTCCTCTTGGGGTTCCTGTGTAATGACAAAATTTGACTAAGTGGCAGTGGGACAATTCCAACAAGAAAACAATCACTCGTAAAAGTCGTAAAAGGCTTTGCAAAGTAGACTAAATTTCATCGAAAAGTATTCCAATTTTACAGTTTATTTTGAAAATTATGAATCAATTACTAATCTGCATTTGAAAAAGAGGTAATTGGAATGGTTTTTGATTGATAAGAAAGTTACATGGAAGCAAAACTGACGAAAATCTAAACTGAACCGAAGGAGAACGAGGTGAAAATACACGCGGTAAGATTGTTGTTCTAATCCAAACTTTAGTTACATTTTCACTGTTACTACAGGAAATAACCGTTTTGACAAACCATGATCCTGGATCTAAAAAATGTGGATTTCGACTAATATTATGAGAATATCAAACTGTTCAAGCAGCAAAGAAGTTCATTTTTTATTGCTAAAATTCCATTTAAACTCGCTTGACAGTTATGACCGCTCGCTTTGAGCAACAACATAATGTTCAATCAAATGATATTCGCTCAACAAACTTCACTGATACAAACACCGGCTGACAATCAAAATAATTGACTAGAGGTCACAACATCGCGGTATTTGATTCTGCTCGACTCGACTAAAGTTTTTCTCATCAAAATTATGTACGAAGCGGCGCTGTCGCAAGAGTTGTGCTTCAGTCACATCATTTTTGCTTATTTGCCAAATTATTACTTAAGGGTCCTGACTACTTTAGAACAACAACGACGCTTGAAACCTGTGCCCGCGAGCAATTTACCGCTGAGAACGCCGCGCGCGCGCCGAATCCCGCCAAAAGACAACATAAGAATAACACAAGGAGCCTTCGAAAATTATACTTCAACCAGCCAAAACCCTCATTTTTTGCGCGGGACTCTATATTTTTCTTCATTTTTTCTGAAAGATTTTGTAAAAATCTTTCTTTTGACAAGATTTGAAAAAATCCTGATGACTTTTCAACATTACACGCGATGGTAAGTGGTTTAGGGTTTCACTTCTCAAAGCGATTTTAAGTCAAAGACGAAAACAAAACTGTAAATGTTTGACAAAATTTTAAAACATATATAATTTATTTTGCCATATTTGTGTAAAATAACGTCTGCTTGAGATTGCCTGTAAAAACTACGTCAATAGCTTTATTAGTTTTTGAGTAATATTTTTTTTTGTGAAAAATGCATTTATCGTCATTTGTTCTTCAAAAATGTCAAAACATAGTTCCGTTCAAAAAATTTTATCTCGAAAACGGGCTCGTGACCATATAGATTTCTATTCATTTTTCGATTAATTGATAAATTCTCTATAAAATATCTTTCTAAGAAAAAATCGTGATGACTTTTTGCTTAAGTAATCAGGACCCTTAACATTTTTCCTTTTTCTTTTCAGTATTCACCAATCCAAAATAGAGTAAGCGATGCGTAAATACTGTGGAAGTTTTGTGAAGCGTTTACATTGACGTCTCGGATCTTATAAGCCAAACATTACAACACTTTGTTTATATTAAATTATAATAAAGATACTGTCATTAAAACAAAATCGTATTGTAAACATTAAAAAAATATGAAATAAATTGAAGATAGATTATTTTGAGACGTTTAAGTTTATTTTCAATAAAAGAACTATCTACGGTCGTCGTGTTCAAGACTGTGGTGATCGATTCCACCAATCACAATCGACATAAATACAACCAATCAGAAACCTGGAGCCGACAGAAATACAAAGTGCGGAAAATTTAAAATGCCGACAGATCGAAAAAAAATAAAAAAAAACCAACCCGAAATTATACCTCGGGTCTTTTCAGCCCGAGTAATTATGAAAACTCTACAAAAACATGGCCCCTCCCTAGTAGAAGAACTAACAATACATTGTGAGAGATTTTCAATATGGCGTTCCGGTAAAAATTATATGTTGAAGTTAACTTCAACATAGTATTTCCCGGAGCGCCATTTTTTGATTACTTACACAGTTGCTTTTGAAGCTGTTTTTATGAGCAAAACGCATTTCTGGGGTATTTTGCCTATTCAATACACAAATACTATACTAGATCAACCTGTTAAACATTAATTTTTTGGTGATCATATTTACATGACTCGGGGGGGGGGGGGGGGGGGGCTTGAATAGGGTATACACTTAACCTTAAGTTTTCTTGTCATAGGGGTGAACTTTCCATGTGTTTACTATGTCTTTAACAGGGTGTTAATATTTCATATAATATAGACGCTATAGATAACGTGGTGGATATGGTGGACTGGATATGGTAACATCTCAGCTTCTATATTATAGAAAATATCACTGCTTCTATTTTAAAGATCATATCAGAATGAAGCAGATTCCAAAATATCATCACTATTATTTAATGATCAAAATTTACAGGTGTTTGAAATAACAAAGATTTGAGTGAGAATTAGAATGTTCGTTTTCATGTTTTCCATACATTTCAAAAGCTCACAGCTCTGCACTTATTCAACATATAAAATTAAAACTCTGTCAACTGAATTACTAGAAACAAAATAGACAAATAGTGAGTTTGCACAATAGTTCTTTGATCACTGTCGCTAGACGAAAGAGTCACGGGAATTCTCATTGTCATCCTCCATAAGCTACAAGTATTCACGGCGTCATAATAACATTTCACATCAATGATTGAATGTTTTTAATTCCATAATTAGTTGTTTAGTTCACAAGAAAGGTGATCTATTATAAAAGATCGACCAAAACACTCACCAGCGGGAATCTGACAGCTTCGCAACATGTTTCAACCCGTGGCTCTCGTAACCAATCAGAAAGCGACTTTGACAATAGATTTTTTTCAAAACATAAACAAACGGCCGCAAAGCTTCCCGTTCTACACTGGACCTTTAAGTACCAAAGAAACTTTTATCAACTCTACATGACTTCACATTTGAATAGTTAAAAACATCGGCACGAGACTTTTACCCACTTTCTCAGTGAAAATATTTTGAAGCTTTTCTTCGGTAAAAAAGTAGCTTTTTTCCCCGTTTCAATTCGACTTCTTTGTTTCTCTTTCTCAGTCAAAACTCTTTGAGACGCAGCCTAGCTTAACCATTTTCTTCCTCGTTGCCCATTGTAAAAATACTTTTTCTAGAAACTTTTCCGTAAATATAAACTGAAAAAAAGTTATTGTGAATTTGTTTTTGTGTTCACTAAAAAAAACTGGTCAGCGACCTTGCCTTGTAGTACACGGACGTACGGCGTACGTATTTTCGAAATCCAGGCTTCCTGTGGTCGATTTCAAATGAGCTCGATGGTAATTATGGTGCTCCGCTTGCGCGGAGCTTCGCTAAAATATCAAGGAGTTTTAATCCACAGTCACCTATCCTGGAGAAATCATGTTGACTGCATTAGCCCAAAAATTAGTAAGACGATTGGACTGTACTACGGCACGCAGTTCCTCAACACACGCATTGATAACCTTATCAGGCTGGTCACTTATATATCCCTACTTAAACTATGGTATTATTGCGTGGGGACAAACCTTAAGTTTATATCTTAACAAGCTTCTATACTATTACAAAAGCGTGTGATTAGAGTTATATTCTTTGCTAAGCAAAGGGAAAGCGCAATCCCCCTTTTTTTAAATCAATAATCCTCCAGTGTATATATGCATTGCATGCATGTATACAATGATTGTAATCCAGTGATCTGCCGCTGAATAGTTCATACTAATTGCAGATCATTGGAATTTAACAAACTGTAAATTAATTTATGAATAAACATTGAAGAGATAAAAACTAGTAAGCAATTTATAGCGATACTTCATGTTTATAAACAAATAAATTGGCATGCTAATGTGCCAACCAGAACTACAATAACGGCCAATCACTGTCTGGTTAGCACATGAATAACAAAGGATTACGTCAGCTGAAGTAAGTGCGACCTATCGCGGGGACCGAATTCGCTGCGACTTGTCGCCTAGTGTGTACCGACCTTTAGTGTGTCAAGTGTTGGCACCGCTTGCTAGCTTTCCTAAAACGGATGTTGAGAGATGTGAGATGTTTCTTTTAGTCATTAAAGCTGTAAATTGCAAGTAAATAATCTACCATTTCTTGTGATGTTACATTTGTTGATTAATATCGATGGGTTTTTATTCCTAACTTTCGAACCAATCACAACGCGCGATTTACACCACGTGATCTTAAGGACATTAGCCGTCTTTTGAGTAAGAAAAAGTGGATTGATTGTGAACATATCACTTCACAAGTACTAAAATACCATGTCGGGTTTGCTACAGCTGAACGTCCAAATCAACCACTCGTAAACAGTTAAAAGAAATGGTTTTCTTGTAATTGAAAAATTAAGTATTATTTAATCATTAAAATATTATTTACTTAAACAATATATTTCAATATATTTTATATAGAAAAGTGTAGTCCAAAATCTATCATGGTCCATGTTGCCTACCAAGCTACACAGCGAACTATCCACCTACCACCAGGATCTACTTTATCTGAATTAGCTGAGACGTTTTTAAAGGCATTCAATGATGTGATTCCTTCTGGAACCAATACCAGTGATGTGAAGTTTCTGATATACGATTCTCAGGAAGAAAATTACACGGTGCTCAAACCAGATGTCGTCTTGAACGAACACGATAAAGTAAAAGCGTTGATCCCTTGCAAAAAAGTAAGCAGACAGTCGTGAGTGTTAGGGCTATAGGTTAGTCCATACTTCAAGAAAACGTTAGTGTTCAGAAGCTGGTGAAATATGACCACAAAGTGGGAACCGGTGTGAAATTACATAAGAATAAAAGCTTGTGTTTGCACTTAAAATTACGCTTATTCAAACCAGCCTTAGCTTACGGTCCACGTTCACTGAACTATGCTTTTCAAAAATTAACTGATATAATTTGCTTTAACTTGATGTAATTTATAATGCAATTGCGCGAAGTAAAAAAAAACTAATTAAAAAAAAACTAAAAAAAAAAAAACAGAAAAAAGGCAAATTATTAGATATTTGTATAAATGTATTCCACAACGTTCTTGCAAACGAGTGTATATATATTATATCTTATATTAGTAATATGCAGCTCTGTAAGGAGAGGTAAACATGGCTCAATCAGATCGTTTGACCGTTCTAAATAGAACTTTAATTGTTTCAAATATATTTCTGGTTGATTTTCCGAGTAAATTGGGTAAAAGTAAGTAAGGAAGTCTCTAGTAACCCTCTAGTCAATACCGTACGAAAATTCTGTGTCACATACCAAGGATTATCTATCCTATGTACGGCTTTGTATAGGATGAAAAATAATAGCATTTCTCGCTCATTGGCATCGCTTGGCAGTTCTAAATAAGACTTTATTACATTAAATACGGTTCATATCCATTCACTGGATATCGAAAACGTTCGACTGCCGGACGTTTAGTAATTTGACCTAATCCGACTACCGGACACATAGTCACTTCCAGTTTTTATTGTAAGTGTAATTTTCTATACTAATTGGATCAATCCTTTCAGCTTAACACTGGGCCAATCGTGCCGCATGCTATTAAAGGAGGCGAATCGATTTATATCAGGTCAGTTTACAGCAATGGTTTGTTGATGCTGGATGACAAGACTTCATCAATGACAGTGAAATGTGATGGAACTACAGATAAGAAGCAGTCACATTTAAGTATGTCTTTTTTCTATAATATTGGATGCTTTGATTCAAATAAAAAATATATCAATGTTAGAAATTTGTTATGTTGTTTACAAATTTTCAGATATTTTTTCATACTTCAGTCAATAAAAATAGACCTCCCTAGACTACAACCTAATATAAAAATTAGGTAAACCTAATAGCGGAGCTCCGATTTAATGAAATGAATTATTTATTCAATCATTCATTTTTTCATTTGTTCATTCACTACCAATTATCAAATTCTTGATCAATTTTTTTTTGCCAAGAGTAGATTAGTCGATGAGTGATGGTTGAAAAACGAAGAATCCACGAACCCGAAGAATACAGCCGTGTTGACCAACATCTTGCAAACTTGCCAAATAAACTCTTCCAGAAAATATAACTTGTAAAATCTCCATCTTTGAACGACTTTTAAGCACTAAAGAAAATTTTAACAGCTCTACATGACTTCACATTAATTTTGACTAGTTAAAACCATTGGTACAGGACTTGTCAGCATAAATATTTTGAAGCTTTTCTTCGTTGTATCGTTAGTTCATTTTCTTTTTGCAAATTCGGCGTACGTGTCTTTGTTTCTCTTTATCAGTCAAAACTCTTTTAGCCGGCAGCTTCGCTTGACTATTTTCTTGTTTTTATGTCCATTTTAGAAATACATTTGTAGAAAGTTTCAGTCAGTAAACTGTAAAAAATTGATTGTGAATTTTGATGTGTGGAGAATTTTGTCAAAGTTTTGGCGCTCACTAAAAATGGTCAGCGACCTCGCGCGGGGCACGGACGCCGGACGTATGTACGTATGTATGTATGTACGTATTACGGACGCGCGGGCTTCCTGTGTCTGTCGACGAAAACTCAGCTCGATGGTTTACCATATTTTCTTAATTATGGTGCTCCGCTTGCGCGGGCCTTTGGCCCGCGCGGAGCTCCGCAAAAATACATGAAACAGGAAAAGTATATTTGTTGTCGCTTTTGATCGCTTTTTTCTTATTTTAGGTTTTTGTGAAATCCCATAAACCTATTGCCATGAAAATGTTCCTTTTAGAAAGAGAAGCAGAGGCATTGAATGGACAATGACTTTTGTAATGGTATACTTCTGAAACCGCAGTAATTTTGGCAATGTCAATTCTATTGATTTGTTTTCGAGTAATATATTTAGACAATTTCAAATATCTCAAAATCTGCTCGATAGATCTTTTTAAAAACCTCCACAAATGGCATTCAACATATCAACATTTAGTATCAATTTAGTACGAACTATGTTGGTGTGCAATGTCGTCAACTGCTAAAATTCTGCTCTGAGTAAAAAAATCATTATGACGTCACAATCACGTGTTACACAGTCCGATCTCGCCAAAAGGCTCATCAAACAAATCTTCAATCCATATGTAACTCATATGTAGAAAAAGAAATTTAAGCCATCATAATGTCTGCCTCTACCATATATTAATGCGTTTTAACACAAGCGTTTCAAACACGAAAGGTAGAGGATAATGGTATTAGTATACCATAAAGAGAAGATCAAGCGCTTTGGTTAATTTTCTTCACATCGAACGTTAATAGGTCTGGATTGTCCCATGTGCGTGTTCCATTGCATTGGAATAATATAATATAAGATTTCCATCTGTGCTAATTGATGATTATTTGCAATTTTCTTTTTAGCCCATTTCAAGGCTGTGGATGTTGGTACATCAACTACAACTTTATGTGCGCTCACACTTCCAGGTATGGAACACCAAAACCTCAAAATAAAACGACGTCTAATTGACGCATTAGTTCACTATATGGTCGTATTATTCCATATTGTCTTTTTTTTTTGTTTCATATATTCGTTTAAACAAGTGCTAGTACAAGAAAAACAATTTTATGTGCGCTCACACTTCCAGGTACAAGACAAAATCACCCCACTTCGAAAACGACATGTCACTTATTGACGCATTAGTGATATGGTCGTAATCACTCCATATTGTATTTTTTGTTTATCACCCCTTCTCATCCTCCCCCCGGATGGAAATAGCACTCCGACAACCTTGCACCGTGGGAAATACCATCTGAGTTTTAGCAAGAGAGTAAGAGATAAGAGAGCTTATTCCCGGACCCCATCAGAGGCTCTACTTGTCGTCATATGTTTAGACACTTTCGACCGTGCCTCCTGCAACCTGGTCAATATCTCGTTACGTTCCGTCCCCAAAATAACTTAAGTTTAAAAATAGAATGAAAAGATCCCCTGATGAGTGTTAAGCCAAAAAAAGAAAACGATTAGGGATATGGAGCTGCCTTATTAACCCCTCCCCCTTGTACTCATAGAGCAGTGTTGATAGATAATGATTCGTTTACCATGTTAGTCTCAGGTTCTACTCAAGGAAAAGTGTATGTAATGAAAGGCCAAGATGAAAACCAGGATGTCATTATGGAGGTAAACTAATAAATGATAATAATCATTAATAGAATATTTAAAAAGCACTGTAGCTCAGCCAATGCGCTTTGCGTTATTTATCTTTGATATTCTAGCTGGCTGGCTGGCTGCATGGTTGTTTTGTTTGTGGACAGTGGTGGAGAGTTACCTCTTCTCCGTCTCACGGTGACGGGAAATCCAAACCACACAGGAAGTCTATGGAACTAGGAGTGTACCATTTGATATTCATCATGAAATGTTTTGCTCGATATTCTACAGGAAATGGATTCCAGTGAAGTAACATCAAGCAAATTAAAAGATGAGTACAGATTTGAGAGCTTACAGTTCTTTGGCGACACACAGTTCCGATGCGATAGTACAGGGTCAGCTGGCCGTAAAGACCTCTACATCACAGCAATGGAAGATGGAACAGCTAAACTACAAACAGCTGGCTTGCAAGGCTTTCCAAGACCCAACACTCTTTTCCTTGCTTCAGACATCATCTAGAATTTCTTGATATCGATGTTGTAGTTCAGGTTCAATTTGATTTTTAAACTGGTTCAATTTGGATATGAACCAGTTCAATTTTATTTGAACCAGTTCAATATATCTTGTACTGGTTCAAGTTTTCTTGAACCAGTGCAATCTGACATTCTAAAAGGGATTTTATTTTGGGGATTCATAAATAAAACAGGGGCTTGGCTTTTATTTTGGAGGGGGTGGTCTCAAAAGAACAATATTTTCTTCACTACTCCTCACCTACCCTCCCTTAGGCTCACTTACTTCTCCCCCTCACTTCCTCACACTTAGCCAACACCCCACTACTTTATTACCACCACCCTTTACATATCATGTTATCTAATATCAACTAACTATTACCTGTGTCTTTTTCTTTTTCCTTCTTTTTCCCTTCGCCAGGATTTGAACCTGCGACCACTGGCTTCACAAGCCGGAGACTACACCACTAGACCATCACTGCACTTGTTGCAGAGATCACATCAAACTTTTGTTTTATTACAATTCCCTTTAAATATTAGAATTTAAACAAACAAACAGACAAACAAATGAACAAACAAATATAAAATATATAAACAAATAAATATATAAATACATAAATAAATTGCATGAATTAATTTCAGAGCATGCACAGCAACGAATGTTGCATTGAACTATAAAACAAACATTTCTTTTACGGCAGCATACAAAAAAGCAAGTGGACTTTAAAACATAATTTTCTTGTTATTGAAATGTATTTAACTTGAATGCATTCATTTAAGCTTTAGAATGATTTCTTCGAAACAGTGAATTTCTTCCTTTCTTTTCCTCTTTTCAAAACCTAACCCCTAACCCTGACCCTAAACCTAACCCTAAAACTTAACCCAGAACCTAACCCTACCCCTAACCCTAGCCCTAACACTAACCCTGAACCTAACCCAGAACCTAACCCTACCCCTAACCCTGACCCAGAACCTAACCCTAAACCTAACCCTAAAGCTAACCCTAAACCTAACCTTAACACTAACCCTGACCCTAACCCTGACCCTAAACCTAACCCTAACACAAACTCTGAACCTAACCCAGAACCTAACCCAAAACCTAACCCTGACCCTAAACCTAACCCTTAAACCCTGAACCTAACCCAGAACCTAACCCTAAACCTAAGCCTACCCCTTAACACAACCTGGAACCAAACCCTAACCCTAACCACAGACTTCAGCGTTAACTGGACCGATTTAAATTACGCAATGGATCATATAAGTACACTTTTTTCATTTTATTTATCATCATTATTATTATTATTGGTAGTAGGAGTAGAGTCATTTTCACGGTCATGAAAATGACTACCAGTTAACACTGAGTTTTACTGGTTCAAAATAAATTATACTGGTTCAAATTAAACTGAACTGGTTCAAATGAATTTGAACTGGTTCAAATAAATTTGAACTGGTTCAAATAAATTTGAACTGGTTCAAATAAATTTGAACTGGTTCAAAATCAAATTGAACCAGTTCAAAATCAAATTGAACCTGAACTACAACATCGACATATTATACTTTTAGGGCCCTGTTAGGGTTCTGCGATAACGGATTAATAGGCATTTTTAGGTGTAGGATACTGTAGTGCAAATGAAACTAATTGCATTTGATAAGCAAGTTTTTCCCATGTAACATGATAACAATTGTAATGAAAATTTGCTCTGCAAGAGAATCGAATGAGCTAAGAGAACCTATTCCCCATACTGGGCTTTGCACACATCATTTGCACTGTTACGTCTATTTATCGCCGCCGAGTCATTTTAAGAACGGAACTCGATTGGTCAGATTTAACAGAGAGGAAATAGACGAATTTTGTGCTGGTGTCGAAGATAAAAAAAGAAGCTAGAGCTCTTCAAGTTTATAAAACTTGACAATACTGGATATATTAACACACTCTGTTTTCGAGTCGCCCTTCTCTTAAGAATAAGGTTCTAATGGGATTGGTAACAGACTAAAAATAGACTGGTTTCTGAAAATAGCACTAGCGTGCATGGTTCCTGATAGGGTCCGTGGGTGGGTTTTCTTAGATCATTTTCTCTTGGTGTCTGTCAAAGGACCTGAACACAGTGGTAGAACTGACAGTTCTTTAAGATTGATTTTAAAGTGGTTCGTAAATATAAATCTAATATATAGGTCAGTTTCTAAAACATTTTTAAAAGGCTTGTTTTACAAGCTATAGAATCCGCTTTGTAAGTAAAAATACACGCACTGTACAAACACACCATAATTGCCTGACTTTGATAGATTTGCTGCTTGAACGCTTTAGCTGCCTCGCTCTCGTGTTTTTGCTTTTTCGTTACCAAATTCGCTCATCAAATTATTGATAATGACGAGATTTCGGATTGTGGGATAAATTCTTCTATAAATTCTTCTATATAAATCATTCGGTAAGCCTTCCATGAATTCGATATTTGGAATAGTTTCCATCATTTCATCGTTCGCTGGTTGAGAGATTCCATTACACCAAAATATTTTCTCGGGGGTACCATCTATCACTTCATAGGCTCGTTCCAGGGGGGGAGGGTGTCTCCCATGGCAACCAACATTTTTTCATCGCTACCAGCACACGCTTCACTGACTTCACTGAGTTTTTCATATGGCGGCAACGAAGGCTTCCATATTTTGTTGCAATTTTTGCGATTTACTACACTTTCTTTACAGTTTTGGATGAAACATGTCTCGAAACTATTAAAGCACATACTGTTAATGGCGTATTTAATGTTTTTTTGTTTGGATAACACATAAAACGTTGCTAAAAGTAATTTCTTGTGCCTGAATATTAATGGCGGGCGTATATCTGACGACACAATTTTGCACAAGCAAATGGTCCTTACTATGGAACAGTGGTTTTGTTCGCTCAAAATAGGAGGTTTTATAGCTAATATGTTTATCTATCTGATTGTAAAATTTGGATGGCGTTGGTCGCTCGGTTCGTCTCATCAATCTTTTTAAACACAAGATACGATATAACCACAGCATTGAATACCAGCAAAAAGATATGCTTGCACAGGCTAATCACTAAAATGTGAATTATTTTAAATCATTTTTTGACATTTATTCATGTACTATAAATTGCGAAGTTTAAACAACTATAAATAATTATGGACCTCTTTGTTCATACTTGTAGTCCAAATGTCTGTAAAAAATGTTATCAAAGCTAAAACACCATAGCGATTTACAAACACAAGTGGGACAAACTACATCATAGAAGCTTACAAATGTAAATAATGACCAATAACTGACTTATTTGAAAGACATACGTGCATAATTATGACTCTTTCCGTATTTAGTGTATTAAGAATGATAAATATAGTAAAAACTCATCCAAAGGAGAATGTTTTAACAGTTTACATTACTTTGTTTACTATATACAAAGGTCCTCCATAATCATATACATAAACATACCGTTAACATTTTTCCCTCAGATTTTTCATTATATTGCATGTTAGCTTTTTGCAGTTCTTTAACTCAAAAATAATACAAAGCAAATAATGCAACAGCGTCAATAAGAATAAAAATGTCGAAAAAGAAATGAGTGAGGTAAACATTTTAAGTGGGCTGAAAATGAACTAACCGCAAATAAAAGGATTGATGAGAAGTACGAGACCATGTCAGTAGGTAAAATATACATCAAATGAAAGCTTAGGAAATGCTTTATAAAACCTCCTATTTAGACGTATATCTGTTTAGTTTTTGTTAGAGAAAATAAAGTATTTCTGAAGACATTTTGATGCCGAGAACGTCCCGCGAAAGTAAAACAAACTAAAAATCACAAGAAATAGTTTGAATCGGAAAATAATTGCACTCTACTAACACTAGAATATATAAAAGAGACACAATCACAATAAATTAAACCACAATAGCTTCCTTGACCTCATTTTTGAGCTTTTTTGTAAAGGTAAAGCTGAGTGACGATGGCGACTACACGATAATTTACTAGAAGCCAGTCAAGCGTAGCGTTGATTTGTTGGTAGTAGCGATGAGTCTGAAGAGCGGCTCATTTGCATACAATAGAGTCACCCCCTCCCTCCTGGCTCGTTCTAATATTCTTCGTAATGAATATGTTTTCCCCGAGAAGCTAGGACCAGCAAGTACTACAGAAAAGGGCTGTTTCAAAAATTCATAGTTATAAATAAAACACATTCAAAGAAACAAATAGTTTTATAAAAAAAAAAAAAAACAGTCAGGCAAAGTATGGTGGTTAGCATATAAAGGTTAAAGCATTATATATAGGATGTCAAAAAGCAAAAACTGTAAAATGTTTTGCGGTAATTGACAAGCAGAAAACAGCAATAATTATCTATTATATCAAATAAAAAAGGTTTTCCTGTTGAGCTATAAAGTATGTATGTTTACTAATTTCCTCATTGTAGCTAAATGCTGACGTAATCCAGTATTTTTAAAAGAGCTTCCGTTCTACGAATTCGTGACGTATGACACCTTGAATAAAAATAAGTTCAAGAATGTTCTTAGTTTTGAAAAGATACTGCTGGTAGTCAGTTGTGTGCTGATCCGCATTCAAGTCAGATCACATCTATTACATTTTAAAGAGTCGTAAACCTTTTCATCATTTTAAAAATCCTGTCACAATCTTGGAATGGAACAAAGTACTGGTGAGTGGCTTCGTTATTTTTGTTTAAAGGGCTGTCTACCTAAAAAACACCTATTTAATTCGGCTTTCAAAACTGATTTTCCCTGATCCTTTACCACACTCAAAGAGATATGGTATGGTATGAGCAGATTCGTGTGTTTTTTGTTGTTGGGGGCTTGATTTAATATATAAAAACCTCACTAGATTTATGTTCAACTGAACATCAAGGACATATCAAATTTTGTTTTCGACAAAATCAGAATTACTGAATTGCTGGATTCTCCGTAACAACTCTTTTGAAGTTGAAAACCGAAACACCGCTTCCAAGATTAGATGGCCCACAATAGGTTTGGCGGAAAACGAGCTAAAAAACGAGCGGGATAAAAAATAATGAGCGTGATTTGATAGTTTTGAGGATCGGTATATTCGGGATATACGAAATTTAGCAGTGTGTGGGATAAAAATTATCTTTGTGAACTCCTTGGAACTCTTACGGCGGGATTATGGGAAAAATGAGCTGGATGGCGGATCGGAGGAACGTAAGTCTTCCTCTTTCGTGTCGTGTATTTCTTACAATTGAATTCCAATAAAAATACCAGTGATTGCAAACGATTTTTGAGTGGACACTACCCAAAAGGTGCGAGTCCATAGCTAATTCCGCTTCAGCCAAAGGAATAAGCTCAATTCAGCTCAATGCAACCATAGTAGATAGTTGATGGGAGGGGAGACTGCAGAAATCCACCCAGAGCATATATATCGAGCATTTACTTGATCTAGAGAAAATCATTGAAGGTAAGGCTGGCTTAGAAGTGCATATATGGAAGCCATTAAAATTTTCGTACAACACTTGATGTCCAGAAACAAATATTGAGCAAAACAAGTCTTCACTCCCCGCCCCTCTCCTATCAAAAATGGTCTGTTCAACTAGACCCTGGAATCCAGGATTACTGGGCTACCTAGTGTAGTCAGTGGTTACCTGGGGTAGTCAGTTGGTATAGGCCAGATAAAACATCTTTGTTACAAGTGCAATGTCTTTCTCAAAAATTATGATACATTTTACAATATATAAATTAGGGACTCAGTCAGAAATTAGCAAGGGGGAGGGGGGTGGAAACATAGGGAGGGTCTTAATTTTTTGAGACACCAAAATGGGAGAGTCAAGAAAAAATAAGCTGTAAGATGGAGGACAGGGTCACTGCTCTGGTAGGGTCACCATATACCCCCCCCCCCCCTGCTAATTTCTGACAAGCTCCTTATACCAAAATTTCGATCATGGTTTCGAAAATGAGTATTTTCAACATTATGACCAAGTAAACCCCAAAACAGTCATTATAGAAACATTTGAAAACCTGCATGTATAGATGATCACTGAAGATATGGGACACCTTTACTGACATTTTAAATTTTGATAGTATAACCCTTAAGCAAGATGCAAAAAAACAACATTTGTTTCCACATTACTTGAGAAGTGTCATATTGTATTAGATATGGAATATTGCACTATTTGAATAACAATCTTCAAACTTTAGCAAAACGTTTAAAGATTCTTACAATATCAAAATTAAGATCATTTTCAAAAGCATCCATTTCCATGAGTGGCCTTTGTTTCACTTTGTCTATTTGTCACTCTCAAGCACCAAAAAATTCAACCAATGAGAACATAAACTAGTCCTTGAACATGTAGCCATTGCCATATACCAAACAATGATACTTTAAGGGTATGAGTTAAGGTCTAGTTACTAAAGAGATGATCATCAGTTTCCTACGTAATCAACAGAGCCCACCATCAATCCCTATCAACGGTCGCGAAATCGACTCTGTTACCTCTTTCAAAGTCCTTTGTACCAACATATCAAATCATCTACGGTGGACAATAAATACTGATGAAATTGTAAAAAAGGCCTCTCAACGTCTACACATCCTAAGAGTTCTTCGCAAATCTGGCATTCCACCCTCAGACCTTGTTTTAATCTACATTGCCTTGGTGCGATCTATTATGGAGTACGCTTGTGCCGCATGCCACTTTAATCTAAATAACTACCAGAGACACAAAATCGAACTTGTCCAGAAACGAGCATAAAGGATTATATTTCCCAACTTACATTATAACGAGGCACTAGATGCGGCTAAGTGCGAGAGTCTAGATGATAGAAGACAGCTCTTGTGCAACACAATCTTCAAGAAAATGTCAAACCAAGGTTCTAAATTAAATAATTTGTTAGCTCCTAGTAGGATTCAGGCTCACTGTAGAAATCTAAGGAAAAATACTAACATCAGCCTACCAAAATGTAGGACCGAACGTTATAAAAACAGTTTTGTCCCGGGAATGTGTTTTTATGAAAACAAAAATAAATAAGCTATATATGCCAATTTTTCTTATTATCTTTTAAATTTGTAAATAAATGTAAATTCACTTTTATTCTTATATTCATTTTAACACTTGTAATTCACCTTTTGTGGTGCGATATGTGTTTTTTCAATAAACCTTTATTATTATTATTATTATTATTATTATTATTATTATTATTATTATTATTATTATTATTATTATTATTATTATTATTATTTTAAAATCATGAAACATAAGCATATTTAGTGAATACCCCTGTAAAAAGAGTGAATACTCTCGCAATTATCGTGGAATATCCGGCAGTAATTTATTACAGAAATTCGGGAAAATTACTATATACATTATACCATCCCCATTATATTAGGTTATTTTGTACAAAAGGCAAAATAAGGTACGAACATCAGCACACAAAAAAACAATATTCAATTACAACTCAATTTATTTTGCAACTAGACGCATATCTGCGTGAACTCGGGCTTCTCTTTGACCTATGTAAATTATCTGTTTTTCCGCTGAACGCTGAGCTAAAACTATACAAATGAAACAAAAATGATAAAATTTTCCTTGTCAGACCATTAAATTGAGCTTTTTATAATTTTGAGCTGGTACAAATGTTTTTTTTTTTTTTTCAGGGATGTTTTGATTCATATGACTATAAATTACTACCGTAGAAACATAATGTGATTCACCTAAGTGACCGATGTAAACATTTCTTAAAGGATTGTTTTTAAACATGTTCCTTCCACAGCAGTTGTCTCAGTGAAATTGTGTTGAGTTTCTACAACATTTATTCTTAAATACAGTGCTTCAGCAACAGCTTGTATTATAATATGATCAGCCCAAGTACCTTGACAAGACATATTATGCAAATACTGAGCCCAGGAACTTTCAAGATTGCTCTCTATAAACCATTCAGGATGTTCATTTAAGTATTGTATACCTAATGCACGGATTTGTAAGTGATGATCTGGGTTTGAATACAGCTGATGCGAGATGCTTCTAAAAAAACAGTCTCCTTGTCCTCCTACGTCTATCGATTGTAAACTGTATTGACTTAGTCTATTACTCAATAATTGCATTTCAGATACTGCTAGCTGTTTATTTTCAGAATTCACTGACCAAGGGCCCGGATTTAATTCTACATCACCTGATAAAAGTAGCCTTCTTTGAATAAAACAACATGTTTGCATTTGGCATGACTCTTTGCATTTGATAAAAATAAATTGAGCCTCTGAGGACAAGCTCTAGCTAGATTGATTTGCTATTTTTTATCTTAGTAAAAATATATTCAGTACAATGTAAGCAAGAAATGATGATTTGGGGCAGTTTTGGACAATCCTTTTGACACACAAACGCCTATATTTCTTTTTATGTAAAATCTTATTATAGAATTTCAATAAAATTCTCGATGGCTCTCTAGAGTAAACGCACTTTTACCGTGAAATATAATCAAAGTAAATAGTATTTATTAGTCTCTATTTACTGACTAATTGTATTCATCACTAAATAGAGACTAACAAATACTACATTTTTTTTTATTTCACGGTACAAGAGCGTTTACTCTATCACGTTTGAATTTATTACATGGTTTCACACAAGGTAATGAGAAGTTGTTGTGCATAGCTCGAGTTTTATGCATACCTTTCGGCATAAAATTTATTTCATTGGTCATAACAGATACAGATTCATTGACAGTCATTGCTAAGTCCACCATGGTTATGGTGCTAGTAATTTATGAGATCTAGTAAGAACTGGTTTGCTAGTCATTTGATAAGTTTTGCTAAGTTTTGATAGTTCATTTGTTTGATTCATTTGATAAGTTTTGCTAAGTTTTGATAGTTCCTTTGTTTGCTTCATTGAATTGCCATTTTCTCTTGGTGTTTTTTCGCTAGTATCATTTTCAACACTGTCATTTTTTTGAGCTTTCACATCACGAAAGGCTGCTCTTTTTTCACTCGTAAAATTGCTTGTATTTTCACTCGTTATTGCACTCGTATCACTTTTACCACTGCACTTATTTTCTGCTATCATATCACGAAAAGTAGGTCTTTTTTCACTCGTAAAATCAACTGTATTTTCACTTGTAATGGCATTTGAAGTGCAGAATTTTGCCATGTCAATGGCCACCTCTCTGCACGAGGTGTTGGCGGCCAACAAAATGGCTTCTTCGTTTTCTGCCGTCAATAACACGGCACTCTCACGAATGGAAGAGTTGTCGATCTCTCGTGCCAAAGCTATAAAGTCCGTCATTATATATCGCAATACCTCACTGAAGTTCTGATTCACCACGAGGGCAAAGCAATGAATCTATACTGTGAAATCTGACCAATGAGATAACTTTTGACTATATTTGGTCACAATTTAATCAGCATTTCTTACCTTGGAATTTTACGTCCAAAGAGTTCAAACCATTGCTGACAATCCAAACCATTTTTTGTCATACTTCTTTCATTTAGAGCCATATATCTTTAGTCGGGCTACCTGGTATGCCGACTCTAGGTTTACCATTTAGTCTATCTAGTCTAACAGTTCACGAAGAACAAAGTACGAGTGGTGGCTGAATTATTTTGTTATAAGCTTCCAAATGGCCAAAAAAGTTCCTCTATTGACGCTCAAACCGCTCACAAATGCACACGCAGTTCGCGATAGACTCACATTAAAAGATGTCAATGAGCGTGAGTTTCGAAACGAAGTATGTTACTGATAGCGGCTTTTTTTTTTTTTTTTTTTGAAAATGTCAAATGAATCTAGAATGGACATTACGTTGATATTATTTGCAAAATGTTTCATGGTATTTTTATTTTTTTTATTTTTTATTTTATTTTGCAAGTATACTAAAAGTACTTATATAGTTAATAGTATCAAAAAATTACTTCGTTGTATATGTTATAAGAAGTTATTAAATAAAATTATTTTTTTATAAATGCAACCGTTTTTCCTTTATATGCACAAAAAAATTAATGATTAAGGGGGCTATGATTTCCCATAACAAAAGTTAATTGGCCAAAACGTTTTCACAGCTAAAATAAAATGGACAGCGAAAAAATTCAAGGATAGCTTTTTCAAGGAAGGAAAAAAAATATTCGTGCACGCGAAAAAAATCTGACATGGGTTAACGGTTCCGATAAACGTTTGCACAACAAATCCGCCCCCCTCCCCCCACACACACTCAAAATATATAGATGGACGGCATTTAACAATAAATAAATAATATTTGACTATTAGCATGTAAGTATAATCAAATAAGAACAAAAGAAAACAATGAATTCACAAAGTACTATAAACATGAATTAGTTTAACGTATTTCATGAGTTGAATGTCGTCACTCTATATATTGTGAGGGGGTGGTGTGGGGACTATGAGGAGAGACAACTAGTGGCTATAATTTTACCAATAACATTTACTCTCGCAGTAGTAAGATAATCTCTCTTATCAAATGCGGCTAGAACTAAAGTATATATGTATTTATGCAGTCTTGTGCAAAACTCTTGTAGCTACCAGATTTTTGGATGAGACGTTATCGAAGAAATAGCACTGAATGACAATCGTCTTAAAAGTAGCCCGACTAACGCTCTATGAGCGTCTAGTTCCATATAATTTATCTACTTTGAAGATATTGCTCACAGAAAAATTGAAGCTGCTCGATTTTCCACTCAGTACGCGATACGATAAGTTGTTTATACCGTGAAACGTGCCATAACATTCCAATAAACGTGGTCAATCTTGTCCAAACAAACTTATTTACATGATCATTCATGTCAGTTTAAAAGATTTAACTAAAATTGATGTTCGACAAAAAACCGTCCATCGTTCAACCACTGTGTTTTGGGTTTATAAGTTACGCACGACGACGTTAATTTCGTCCAGCGGTTTCCCCAAGTAACTTTGTTTACGGTATGTATAGCACTCCACAACAAAAATGGCAAAAAATGCAACCAGTTACAGCGGTTTGACCAACCCGTTACAACCCAACCCGCTATAACCGATTGAGAATAAACCCGCTACAACGGGTTGAGAAACTAAAAAGTATTAGTATTATACTAGGGCCTCAACCAGTTACAGCGGGTTGACCAACCCGTTACACCCCAACCCGTTCTAACCGATTGAGAATAAACCCGCTACAACGGGTTGAGAAACTAAAAAGTACCAGTATTATACTAGGACCTCAACCAGTTACAGCGGGTTGATCAACCCGTTACAACCCAACCCGCTCTAACTGATTGAGAATAAACCCGCTACAACGGGTTGAGAAACTAAAAAGTACCAGTATTATACTAGGGCCTCAACCAGTTACAGCGGGTTGACCAACCCGTTACAACCCAACCCGCTCTAACCGATTGAGAATAAACCCGCTACAACGGGTTGAGAAACTAAAAAGTATCAGTATTATACTAGGGCCTCAACCAGTTACAGCGGGTTGACCAACCCGTTACAACCCAACCCGCTCTAACCGATTGAGAATAAACCCGCTACAACGGGTTGAGAAACTAAAAAGTATTAGTATTATATTAGGGCCTCAACCAGTTACAGCGGGTTGACCAACCTAGAGCGCACAAGCAATGTCCGCGAACGTCCTTTATCCGAGAAATAATGCCATTTTTTCGAATTTTTTTGTCAAAATTTAGTATATATATAACCCGAGTAAATCAATCTATCTATAAATGTTTTGGGGGTATCAATTGTCTCTTGTGTATTCATATATAGATTGATTCACTCATTTATTCGAGGTTACCAAGAGACCATGAGATGAACTTATACACGCACCCCATCATTGGCTCTACTCGCGCGTCGTGCTATTTTTAAAAATCTTGTTAACAATCTCCTTGACGATGCGATTGCGCATCCTGCAATCTGGCCAATCATGTTCCGTTCCCGAAATAACTTCAGTTTAAAAATAGAATAAAAAGATCCCATGATTAGTCTAATATCTCATACTCTCTTGATGTAACTAATGCGAGGTCTACTTTTCTGCCTTTCACTTCCTGTTGTGCATTGACACAGGAGATAATTGCTTGATCGTACATAGTCCTATCTTAAGATACTGTGTACTGTCGCAATTTGTAATAATCGTCGCAATTTGTAATACCTGTCGCAATTTGTAATAACTTTGTCGCAATTTGTAATAACTGTCGCAATTTGTAATAAACCTGTCGCAATTTGTAATAACAAAAGCTGTCGCAATTTGTAATAACTCTGTCGCAATTTGTAATAATAATGTCATGACTCGAAAATTGCTGTTTATATTGGAAGGAATGCATTGAGATTTTGATAAAGTCACAAGATATAAATAGTCCAGTAGCAGAATCCTGAAAAATTCGACTTCGTAGCACCCCCACTACATAATTGTTTTGACTTCATATTATGATAGGCAAGTATATATAGAATCATAATATTGAGGGTGTACTAACAAATTGTGGGGTCGGGAGGGTGCTGCGTCACGATTGAGGCCCTAATATAATACTAATACTTTTTAGTTTCTCAACCCGTTGTAGCGGGTTTATTCTCAATCAGTTAAAGCGGGTTGGGTTGTAACGGGTTGGTCAACCCACTGTAACTGGTTGAGGCCCTAGTATAATACTGATACTTTTTAGTTTCTCAACCCGTTGTAGCGGATTTATTCTCAATCGGTTAGAGCGGGTTGGGTTGTAACGGGTTGGTCAACCCGCTGTAACTGGTTGAGGCCCTAGTATAATACTGATACTTTTTAGTTTCTCAACCCGTTGTAGCGGGTTTATTCTCAATCGGTTAGAACGGGTTGGGTTGTAACGGGTTGGTCAACCCGCTGTAACTGGTTGAGGCCCTAGTATAATACTGATACTTTTTAGTTTCTCAACTCGTTGTAGCGGGTTTATTCTCAATCAGTTAGAGCGGGTTGGGTTGTAACGGGTTGGTCAACCCGCTGTAACTGGTTGAGGCCCTAGTATAATACTGATACTTTTTAGTTTCTCAACCCGTTGTAGCGGGTTTATTCTCAATCGGTTAGAGCGGGTTGGGTTGTAACGGGTTGATCAACCCGCTGTAACTGGTTGAGGCCCTAGTATAATACTGATACTTTTTAGTTTCTCAACTCGTTGTAGCGGGTTTATTCTCAATCGGTTAGAGCGGGTTGGGTTGTAACGGGTTGGTCAACCCGCTGTAACTGGTTGTAATTTTTGCCATTTTTAAACTCATAGCATATCAGATGAAATTTCGCAAGTTTCCACGAGTTAATAAAAGGGGTTTTAATGAAACATTGGCATCTTCTGATCACTAACACTTTATCATGACTACACAAATGTTTTTTTATTTGAAAAGGGTTTATTTTATTGCAACTTTTTTGGTGAGCTTCATACTGTTACTCGACTACACAAATGACACGCATCAATGACGCGAAGTACTTTCGCATCACCTCGTGTCGGCACCTTAGCGCTAACACTTATTGGTTCAAGGATCATAATTCCCGCTCTCTAATTGGTTATAATTTCGATCCTTTTCAATTTTATTTTAACCAATCAGGATTAATCTTAAGGTTTATTATATAAACTCCAGTGAAATATCAGGTGATCTCTCGCGCGAAAAATTGATATTTTCACACGTGAAAATAACACGTTACCAAACGCCAATAAAAAATATTGATTTAAATTGAATATTTCTATTTCACTGGAGTTTTTATAATAAATAGAATATTACATGGGCGCTTGGAGATACGAATTTTATCTTCTCGTGTTGAAAATATCTAACGCGTTCACTTCGTTCACTCGTTAGATATTTTCAACACTCGAAGATAAAATTCGTATCTCCGCGCGCCCATGTAATATCCTCTATATAAGAAATAACGGCCAATCATTGTCTGGTTGGCACATGAATAACAAAGGATGACGTCAGCTCAAGTATCGCTATACCCCACCCTCATTTGCCGGCTGAGACTTGTTTTCAATCGCAGACCAGCCTAGTTCACGCTAAATTCTGAAAGCTGCTACTCCTCTTGACACTGCTAGTTGACTTCTACTGTTATAAACATAGACCTTGGAATCAGTACTTATCGTAAGTAAGTGAAGACACTCGAAACGTGAACACTTTGTGCTTTTTTGACACTTTTTTTAACATGCATCTTTCGAGTGAATCTATTTGAAAACATTTCCATTTTGATAACTCAGTGCATTTCAGTTCAGTCCTACTTTTTCAGAGAATTCGAAGCAGTAGAAAGCTCAGAAAATAAAAAGCTAAATAAAGAGAAGTGTTCATGGTTAGAGTGCCCTCACTATAATGAAATACATACATACATACTATACTCCACGTGTGAAAGACCACATGTTTTTATTTTCTTTTGTTTCAGTCTCTTTTCGGGATTTTCCCTCGGACTAGAAAGTCTTTTAGCGATTTATTCCTCTTGTAAGAGACGAAGGGTGGATAAAAAATCCGTAACCGGAATGAAGTATAGGTGTCTCATGGGACTTCATTACGCGGGCAAGTGAATTTTTCGTACATCACAAGCTACCGTATCAAGTATAAAAGGGGTTTTAATGAAACATTGGCATCTTCTGATCACTAACACTTTATTATGACTACACAAATGTTTTTTATTTCGCATCACCTCGTGTCGGCAACAATGGGCCACTTTGCTGCGCATGCTCGCCATGCTTGAGTTAACCCAATCTCATACTCAGAGCCCGCGTTTTTCCTCGCCAGCAGCGGATAACAAGGGCTCTGACATAATCCGATTTTTGTTAAAATTTGATTGGTCATTCAATTTTGACAACCACGCAAGCGCAAACAACCGGAAACACAAATAAACTCAAGCTAGATGTTTGTGACCGTTTTTAGCAGTAGAAAATATATAAAATATGATAAAAATTAAGTCTGTACTTGTGAATCGCTATTTTCTTTACCTTCCTAGAGAATTTCAGCCAATTTGAAGCAATAGTTAGGAAATTATTTAATGTTTCGCCCTTCGTCACACACGGCTGCCAACGGCCGAAAAATTTCTCTTCTAGCTCGTCGAAAATCATCAATTTACCCTAAAATCCCTTCGGATTATGTTTACTCAATAAATAATCATTACAATCTATGAATTTTGTTCCAAAACTTCCACAATATCACTAGGAAAAATCCATTTTCATTGATGATATCGCCGTATGTTGATCGAAGCGCCGATCGATGCTGGATATTGATCCATCAGAATTACAACGGATTTTACTTTTAAATATCAGCTCTGACATAATCTCGATTCCCCATTGGTCGGTTTGTACATTGGCCATAAAGGCGCATGCGCAGCCGGAAGTCCAAGAAACCTTGGACTTTTCAGTGGATTATGCCAGAGTCCTTGTTTCGAGCCGCTGGCCGAAGTAACGAGGACTCGGGGTACGAGATTGGAGTTAACCCCTTCAAGGAGTTTCAAACATGTGAATATACTCGAATAAATATGCTCAAAAATCTACTTTTTCGTTTTCTACGACCGGTACATTAGACTTAAACATTAAGCTTGATATCGAATATGTATCCTTTGCTCGATTCAAGTGAATATCGACATAAAATTTCTTTGCAAAACCTGATTGAAGAGCCATGCACACAGCCTCGAAAATGGCGATGTTGACGAGTGTTGTGGTTACAGGCGTAATTGCCGTTGGTTTTATTCAAGAAAGGAGCTATATTTGGTGTCAACTTTGCTACGAAGGTGAGTGTTATGCTATTTTTACTAAATTGCGGTGTTATGTATGTAAATCGCCTGTAAATGCTCGCGAAAATTTTCGCCTTTCTTCCTAATCACATTTCATAATTCGAGATTTTTGACGTTTTTCGCCTTCAAATATTTGGAAAAATACCACTGTATTGTAAATAGAAATGAAAACATCTACATGTTTATTTTGTATTTATTTGTACATCTTTGATTGGAAAATTGGGAAAGTGATATTTTTTGTCAATGAATTTTGTAAACATTATTCACACAGTCATTATGAATTGATTAAAACTTTCGTACTTTTTAATGTTCGAGCAGAACTAAAGCACATTTTAATTATATGTATCCTTGCTAGAAGAGAATTTTGGATATCCCAGAAATCAAACTATTTTTCTAGTATTTTCGAAGCATCAAATACAGTATAAGTGTTTGTAGCTGTTTAAATTACTTCTTGAATACTTTTTTAACTTGTATATGAAAATACCACACAAAATTCATTTGCTGTAATGTCTTTGTTCTCTGTTCTTTCAACCTATCATGTTTGATATGAGGCCTTATTTTGACTATGAATAAATTATGTCTAGAGCTATTATTCACAAAACTTCCACTCACACTGTAAAAGGGTATAGCCGATGGAACACGTGTTTGATCATCTCATAACATAGTCCTTTGTTTTGCAGGTCCAGTAGTCGTATGGTGAACTAGATGAACTTGAATCGAACTAGATGAGGACACGGTGGTGGATCTGGGGCAGAGGTGCAGGGGGTGTGCATCCCCTACTGAATTAATTAATATCTTGTGTTCTCAATTTTTTTTACAAAATATCCTCCGTATTTCATGTTTACTGGGTAGTGCACCCCCTCCTGAGGTCTGAGCACTTGAATGGATTAAAGAACTTTGTAAGGCTTTCAAATACAAATGGACATAAATATATTTATTTCTTTAAAAAGTAACTTGTAAATTTTGTATGAATACATGCAGCTTTCGGTACTGCAAACTGTATTTCTGCTTCAACATTTATATAATAAAAGATCACAATATTTGTGTGCTGTTACTCTGTCTCTCAAACTCGGGGTTTAAAAAGGGTTAAAAATGGAATCGTTAATCTAAAGCGCGTTAGAAATGTCAAACAAGAAGTTATAATATTTAGTATGCTGGAGATAAGTATTTTCACTCGCTTCATCAAACATGCAATGATATATTACGTATATTATATCCACTTATCAACGCAAGAGGATCGCGCTTCTTACAATCTGCTGATACGTTAGCGAAATTGTGAACATCTGAAATTGCCGCATAGTACGCGCGTCTTTATGCACATCAGGATCGTTCTTTGGTTATAATTCTGTACGTTGACAATTTTTGCGTTCTTTGGGTGAATTCTTACTTACTGTCCGTGTTTTTGGTACACTCATAAATAGTAATGGAAATAATAATAAGAAATATCAATAAATAAATAGAATTCCGAAACATTTTTTTTACGAACTAATTGACTGGGTACCCTTTGGTGAGCCGGAATCACAATCTTATAGCACAGCAGTTCGCGCATGGTCATGGCAAAATGGCCCCTTGTTTATTATGACATGATATTCAGTAAAAAAAGGGCTAGAAATAACGGACCACACGTTGTTACCATGGTGACTGTCAAGTCCATTCCCCGCAAGTTCTTCAGATATAATAGAGAGTTTAAGCAGCGCGACGCTGACGCCGACGGCGACGGGAGATAGCGCGAGAAACTGCTGGGTAAACCCATAAAGTGTAGTTCGCATGCTCAAGTCGGACGTGACGACTCGTCGCAACGCGAGAAAAGCGATTTTGGCGTCGGATTACAACGCGAGTAAATTTTGTTGTTTTTGGCTTTCTTGTTATAAAAATATGCAAGCTAGTAGACTTATTGACAATAGGAAACGTTATTTAGATTCTTACAATCAACGAAAATCAGCAAGAAAGTTATTTTTGCGGTTCTAGGGTTTTTTTCGCATTTGTTTTTTGTGTCACTCGGTACTTTATCACTACTCTTCATCGTCTGATTACTTCTTCCCAGTGACTGATTAATAGATGATTTCTAACTGATTTAAGTGAAAACATATACGTAGAAAGGATTGTAAACGCATTTTTTTCTTTCAAAAATGAAAAACTAACATTTCACGTCTTAAATCTGGCGTTACGGATATGCTTAACTGATTTTAAGTACGCGCCATTACTGCGCGTGCAATTCATTCTATTCCGTTTTGCGGCGTCGCCGTTAGCGTTACCGTCGCTCTGCTTAAACTCTCTAATAGCGGAGCCCCGCGCGGGCCGAAGGCCCGCGCAAGCGGAGCACCATAATTAAGAGAAAATGGTAAACCATCGAGTTCATTTTTCGTGGACCACCACAGGAAGCCCGCTGTACATCCTTCCGTACGAGCGTGCCCACAGCGCTCGAAGTTGATAATTTAGCCTGCAAAATTATTTTTGAGCTAAAAAAAAAAAAAAAAAAAAAACACGAGAGAAAGAAATTTGAAATTCATGTTTAGCTGTTATCTTTGATGCTTAAAAGTCATTCAAAGTTGAAGATTTTACAACTTTTTCGTCAACAAAGTGTAAATTTTATCAGCATCATGAAAACATGGAGTTTATTTGTCAAGTTTGCGAGCTTCAGGTTGTAAAAGAGGCTGGATTCTTCGCGGCGTTTTTCAATTATTACTTATCGACTGACCTACTTTTAAAAGTAAAGAGTTCGACGGCCAACATAAGTGCATATAAAAGTGCGAAAAACAGAAATATGCAATGCAAAGGACGTGAATAGCAAGGTAAACACGAACACAAAGGAAATTGACTATGGATTCATTCATCAATTTGTATGACAATTCAAGTTTAATGATAATACGGAGAGCTTTAGGATCATTGCAGACTTGTGAACTATGTACAACAAAATATAACTTTTCCTACAATGCGTTTGTTAACAAAGTATGACTGCTGGTTCTAGTGATGAAAATTTCGCACAATGTATGATCGAGCAACAAGAGTCCCATCTAGATCCGACAAACCTGGCCTACACTACGCCGTTTCATTGACCTGTGTTATCTTTTTAGCGGTGGTGAAAATGCTTTTTCACTTTAAAAATTCTAAAAACATGAGCATAATTATTTTGATCAGAACTTTGGACGAAAATTTCGGCAAAAAGGGATAGTGTAAAAAGAGAATCGTGAAACCGGTTGATTCTCGGTCTGGTTTGATCGCCTTGTAAGTTATGTTTCATGTTGATTATCGAGCTTTTTGGCGGATTACGACGAGAAGTATAATGAAAATCACTTACTTATCCTCCTCAACATATTTATAAGGTATGTTTATATTATTTTCACCGATCCTCCCTGAATTTATTTGTTATTATTCGCATAAAAACAGTTTGCAATAATTCCTGCAAATGCATTTAATTTTTGTGAGGGGATTTTTCTCTATCGCTAAGATCTTATGCAAGTATTTTATTTATTTGATTATTTTTGTTTTATGGTTATTCAATTGCAAAAACACACTTCATAGAGGTTTCTCGTCAGTATACACGTCCAAGTTAAAATTTTAAAAGTTCAGATTAAAAATGTAATAAACAAAATGTTGTTGCTTTTCTCGCATGCACAGAGATTTGAATCTTTCAATCGATGATTTGATTAATTATCCCTCTCTCTTTTATTCACTCAGTTATTCATTTAGTATTTGCTTTTCAACTATAGTTATTTTTGATTAATTGAATGATTAACAATAGCCTTGAGGCTTTTGTGTTCGGAAATTGCTTGAATGATAACTGACATGTAACAATTGATAACTGATGAATGAATGAATGAATGAATGATTGAATGATTGAATGATTGAATGATTGAATGAATGAATGAATGAATGAATGAATGAATGAATGAATGAAGTGATGGATGGATGGATGAATGAATGAATGAATGGATGAATGAATGAATGAATAATTCATTGTGTTTAAACGAGCCTGATTATCGGAGGTCCGCTGTTAGGCTTGCCTAATTTTTATACTATCTATATTATAATTCTTGAGCTATCGATGTTTCATGATCTTTCGCACATTTCTGATGGGTGCTTATATATTAACGTGCACGTGCCCAGCCGCAAGGCGACGGCACGGTCAAGGTTTACCTTTTCGGTCTATGTTTCATGTAGAGTTTTTGCTCGGGCCCAGTCTCACTACACATAGACCAGGAGACCACAGGACCTAGTCTCTGGTAAAGCCCAGCGTCGGCAGTTTCGAATCGAGTCGTTCCGCGATCGCTCAAATGAAACTTAAACAAATTCAAATGAACCCAAGCATTAGCAAGATTCTCATAGCCAGATCCTTCTCAGTTAAGCTAGGCACGGTAAGTTCTACGCAGTAGCTCTAGTTTCTCAATAAAACTGATTTAGCAGGTTGCCGTTTCAGTAAATTGCATAATAGTTTTTTGCACTGCGCACAGTTTAGCTGCGCATGTTTCGAATTTTAGGGTTTTACATTTCTTATCATCAATGAATGCAAAGCTATGTCTGAAAAACACTTTAACACAAAAATCCAACAGTTCTTACATTTTCAAGCGAAAAATTACGAATTTCTTTAAACTCGACCCAGTCCGCAATCGGTAAAATCTTGATCGTAATAACTTGCAAATTAATCCCAGCACCTAGCATTATTGCTTCAAAATACCATTTAAAATCATGTTTTTTTAACACATATGTTTTCGATGACAAAATTTTGCGGCTAGATTTTTCAGATATTAAGTGAAAAATGACTGTTTAGTTCAAAACATCGATATGGCTTGTAAAATTCAACAATTTGTTAATTTTGCTTGATTTCTTTTCGTTGTAGAGCAAATTTTTTTGTAGACTCGGTAGCGCAATGTATAAGGAGTAACTTAAAGTAGATTTCAAACCGCTTGGTGTTGACGAAGCTCAGTAAAGAGATACTTTTGTGAATGATGCACATTTACGAATGTTAGAAGCTAAATTGACAAAAGTGGGCATACTTTTAAAATGTTTCTTGCGAAATCAAACACGGTGACCCCATTTTTTATTTTATGTTTTTGATGAAAAACTTAAAATGTTTTACTGTAGAAAGTTTTATCAAAATTCTATAGCTAGTTTTATTTCTACGGAATTACCTTAAGACTAGTTTCCATATGATCGCTTACGATCGTATGGCGATACTCTCGCGGGCGCACGAAACTAAAACAGTGGCAGTAGCTATGACGATCATCGGATCACTGAAATAACGGATGCAATTGCTTTCAATTCATAACACGTGTTTCCATTTAGGCGGTCCCTGTACAAAATCTACAAATGACCATGTAGGCGCAATGCAGTAAATGTATGCAACTAGGATGATTTACCTGCTAGGAAGTTCCTAGTGCTAGAATCCTCCTAGTCTCATGTAACCATGGTCGCTACACCATATTCAGTTGAGTTCTCGGCTTTTTTTATAAGCAAGCAATTGAAGCCATTGGTTTACTACTTGTTATTAGTACTCAAACAATTTTTTTGCGTCTAGGTATTAGGTGGTTGTCAGATTCGATGCGGTATCTAAAAATCTAAGAATTGTGCATAAAAACGAAAAATAAACCAAGTACTGTTTTATCGAAGAATGTAGCTTATTTTAGTTGGTCTACCGAGGAAGAATCGCTTTTGATGAATCAAATATAATCTAATTCATTGTATGCAACCGATTAGATTCAATGAATGTTATGTATCTTTTATATCAGTAGGAGATTATAGCCAAAAAGATATCGTGGTCCATGTCACCTACCAATTGCAGGCTAACCGTACACAGCGTACTATCCACTTACCATCAGGCTCTACATTATCTGATTTAGCAGAGAGGTTTCTCAAGGTATTCATTGACGTGATTCCTTCTGGAAGCAAGACCAGTGTCTTTAGGTTTCTGGTATACAACCCTGAGAAGGGCGAGTACATCCAGGAAAACCCAGATGTTGTCTTCAAGTTAAATCAAGATGATATAGTGAAAGTGGTATATCCTTCAAAGGTAATACGACAGTTGTAATAATTTTAAGTTTGTTATGCGCTTTTAATAAGTTCGTTTGGCTAATTCGATCGTTTTTCATTTATATTCTCTTCATTCAAAATCACAAGAACTAGGGACGTTCAAAGACTTACCCCTATAGCAGAGAATTTGAATCAATTTAGTTTAGTTCCATTTTTTTCTACATACTTTATGTACATTAATTGTAAGTTCAATAATATGTCTTTGCAAATCCATGATTTGCCAATGTCATGATCGCAGCTGACCTTGAGTTACATTTCATTCAAACACGTAAAAACGTGTAAACTAGCTTAAATAGACATTAGAATACTAGAAAAGAAACGGGAGAATACGCAGTAGAGAGGAGACAACGCAGACAAAGACGATGGGGCTGCCCTGAGCACATCTGAAGGAAGGACAGCAGTCGATCGTGTTTGGAGTTCCTACTAAAAGCTGTGCCTCTTCCAGAGAGCTCAACTTAGGTCCACTGTCAAAACAGAATAAAGAACAAATCTTTCTAACATAGGGTATGGTTTTTAGGCTTTTAGGTCTGGGATAGGGTATCGTTTTTTTAAGACTTTGTCTGGGTATGTTTTTTTGACTTGCATAGGGTAACGATTCGGTCGTTTTAGTCTGGGATAGGTACGATTTCGCCGTTTTAGTGTTAAATAGACTTCGTTTTCTGCGATCACAAAAAATGTCAATTCCATTAAAAAGTCTAGTCTTTTAGTCTGGGATAGGGTATAAAAATGAAAAATTTTATGTCTGGGATAGGGTCAGGGTTTTGGGACCCCAGCGGCACCCCTCACCCCTTATATTATTTATGGTCGATCAGTTGGTATTACATTTGCGAGCTTTGTTACATTTGTGGCTAGCAATTATTACATTTGAGACCTCACCAAGCACTTGCTTACGAGCGGTTTAATTCTTTCAGAATAACCCCGGGCCAGTCGTACCACATCCTATTCATGGCGATGAATTGTACTATATCTGGTCAGCTCCCACCAAAGGTCTGTTAAAACGTTCTTCGTTGACAGTCAAATGTGATGGGACTGCAGATGAGGATACAGATTTGAGTAAGTTTTTGTTTCTGTAATCAGTATAGGATGATGTGATCCCGTGACCCGTATTGCTCACACAATTTCACATATTTTCCTTTGTGTTTTCATACATTCAATCAATAAAAATGCTGGACCAGCGACCGCAAGTTTTAGATATATGCTTATTTTCGTATGGTGAAGGATAAACTGAGAGATATGCCATTCCCCGCAAGTTCTTCAGATATAATATCTATATTATAATTCTTGAGCTATCGATGTTTCATGATCTTTCGCACATTTCTGATGGGTGCTTATTACCGTGCACATTACTTTCAAAAAATTTGATGTTACTTCTTTTAGTTGACATGGGGGCAAAAATGGGCCTTTTACCACCCCCACAGTTCCAAAACAAGCGCGGTGACCCCTATTTTTTATTTCATTTTTGTTTTTCATATGTGTCAGTCCTTATGTAGAAAAAGTTTTAAAAAATTCTATCGGCGGGAAGTGTGGATCCCGAACTACCTTAAACGTTAGGTTTGGATTGTCCCTTGTGTGTGCTCCATTGCATTGGAATAATTATGATATAATTAGAATTCCGTGTTGAAAAAATTCCTTTTCATTTTACTTTATAGTAAAATTCGAGGCCAAGCATGTTAATACTAGCAAAGGAAACTTTATGTGCGCTCACACTTCCAGGTATGGAACACCAACACCTCGAACCGAGAACGACGAGTGTGTCTCTAATTGACGATTAGTTCACTATATATATAAGACATCTTTTTCCGAGATCGCCCCGACGCCCTTTCAGTCTAATCGAAGGGAGGATGCAAATAAAAGAAAACGATTAGGGAGATGGATCTGCCTTATTACCCCCTCCCCCTTGTACTCATAGAGAAGTGATAATAGATAGTGATTCGTTTCCTATGTTGGTCTCAGGTTCTACTCAAGGAAAAGTGTATGTAATGAAAGGCCAAGATGAAAACGAGGATGTCGTTATGGAGGTATATCTTAGTCTATTTTACAGTTTAAATATTTTACCCAATACCATAGGTTGTGTAGGGTTATGGGCCGGTTTGAAACAACTACGTATAAGACCATGAAACCCCTCAATACTTGCTAGTTTGTGTAGCACCTCTGCTAAAGGGCTCTGTACCGCAATACCAGCTAATAAAAGCAGACAAGGCACCAGTGTAATAGAGCGCGCATGAACAAATCACAAACTAGATGTTTTGCTCTAGTCCCATTTATGTACTTTAACAATACGCATGATCAGTTGACCTGCCTGGCAACCAGTCAAGATAAGCAGCCAATCAGTCGCCAAGTGTTTGCATGGAACATGTTGCTAGACTGAGCAAGAATGCCACATTAGTTTTTCCACGTCAACTGATACCAACCAATTAAGGATTATTCAATTATTATTAGTAGTAGTTTTACTACCATGATCACCTCGGGATCCATTGTTTTTCGAAGGACGTTTACTGACTAACATCCCTCTTTCGTGAATAACATGAGGGAAATTTAGCTCTAAATTTCCCTCATGAATAATGAATGAGTTATTCATGAAGGGTCGTCCCGCAATCATCGTGACATGAACCGGGTCGATCGCGAGATGACTTCGAAATCTCAATAAAGTACTGACGAGCCTGTGTGCCATATTTTCTCGTTCGTTTACACTTGTGGGACTCAACTGTCGCACATTATACATGCACTATACTGTTCCAATAATGTTTACGAATGCGTATACAATATCATGACTAATTACATAGCTCATATTACCAGGAACAATAGAGAAATGCCTGATAGCTGTGCTATAGTTTCTTGTTTGTAGCTGTATACATTGCTCATATCACCAGAAACAATAGAGAAATGCGTATATATAGCTGCGCTATAGTTTCTTGTCTGTAGCTGTAAACACTGCTCATATTACCAGGAACAATAGAGAAATGCCTGATAGCTGTGCTATAGTTTCTTGTCTGTAGCTGTAAACACTGCTCATATTAACAGGAACAATAGAGAAATGCCTGATAGCTGTGCTATAGTTTCTTGTTTGTAGCTGTATACATTGCTCATATCACCAGAAACAATAGAGAAATGCGTATATATAGCTGCGCTATAGTTTCTTGTCTGTAGCTGTAAACACTGCTCATATTACCAGGAACAATAGAGAAATGCCTGATAGCTGTGCTATAGTTTCTTGTCTGTAGCTGTAAACACTGCTCATATTACCAGGAACAATAGAGAAATGCCTGATAGCTGTGCTATAGTTTCTTGTTTGTAGCTGTAAACACTGCTCATATTACCAGGAACAATAGAGAAATGGCTGATAGCTGCGCTATAGTTTCTTGTTTGTAGCTGTATAATTACACTGCTCTTATTACCAGGAACAATAGAGAAATGCCTGATAGCTGTGCTATAGTTTATTGTTTGTAGCTGTATACATTGCTCATATTACCAGGAACAATAGAGAAATGCCTGATAGCTGTGCTATAGTTTCTTTTCAATGTACCACCGTCATAGGTTTCTGTTTTGGCGAGGGAATTTATCGAAGAGAGGAACAAACTCAAACCTCGCCGACAACTCGAAGTTAGAAAAGGTTTATTTATAATAATGATGTACTTTGTTCGGTATCATACAGGAAATGGATGAAAAACTATTAAGCAACTTACCAAATGAATGCAGATTTGAGAGCCTACAGTTCTTTCGCGAAACACAGTTCCGATGCTATCGTACAGTGACTGGCCGCACTGACTTGTACATCAGTAGTGTAGAATGTTGTCCACGACCCTGTTTTAAGTGGTTCCGAGGTGGTTCTAGGTGGTACCAGGGTGGTTCCAGGGTGGTTCCAGTGTGGTTCAAAGTGGTACCCTATTGTTCTCCGGTTGTCAAGGTGACCACGTGACGTCACCGGGCAAGTTCGGGCGAACCTTATTGTCAAGGTTCACAATATAACGCGGGCGATTTGAAATCTATTTGAGAAAAAAACACCAATACAACAAAAACTCACATATGTAGTTACATTTCCTCAGCACAAATAATAATTTCCTGTAACCGCAATAAACAATTTATTTTTCCTGATATAAACTAACGGTATGAAATGAGCTTTTTTATCAAATTTCTTGAAATATTTATTCACCACTATTTTCTCTGATCATTTAACAACATTAACTTGACCAGGAAATTTATCAGATCATTTTTTCTGATATTGAAAAAAAAAAAACTTCCAATTTGTTTGGCACTGGATTATAGAATTCGATTTTAATTTTTTATTCGCAAATAATATTTTAAGCTGTTGTGATCAAATTACCATATTATCTATTTGATGCTTGGCTGACTAATTAATTTTAAGTGAAAACAATAGATTAATTTGGAAACTATTGTTCTAAGTAGGAATACGCTTGGCTGATTCCATTAATGCTTAAATAATAGTGAAGCAATTAATAATAATATTTTTTTAAAAAATAGAGTGAAACCTTGCTTTGAAAAGCCGGTACGTTATGTTAAAATAACTATCAAGCTATCAGGCTATCAGGCTATCAGGCTATCAGGCTATCAGGCTATCAGGCTATCACGGCTATCAGGCTATCAGGCTATCAGGCTATCGGCTATTCGCTATCGGTTGATGAAAGGTTGATGAGAGGTCGATGAAAGGTTGATGAGAGGTCGATGAGAGATCGATGAAAGGTCGATGAGAGGTCGATGAGAGGTCGATGAGAGGTCGATGAAAGGTCGATGAGAGGTCGATGAAAGGTCGATGAGAGGTCGATGAAAGGTCGATGAGATGTCGATGAAAAGTCGATGAAAGGTCGATGAGAGGTCGATGAGAGGTCGATGAAGGGCGATGAGAGGTCGATGAAAGGTCGACGAAAATATCCGACAAACAGAGTGATAGTTGGAGGAAAACCTTTCATCGACCTCATGACAGCGACCTCTCATCGCCCTTCATCGACCTCTCATCGACCTTTCATCGACTTTTCATCGACCTCTCATCGACCTTTCATCGACCTTTCATCGACCTCTCATCGACCTTTCATCGACCTCTCATCGACCTTTCATCGACCTCTCATCGACCTCTCATCGACCTCTCATCGACCTTTCATCGATCTCTCATCGACCTCTCATCAACCTTTCATCGACCTCTCATCAACCTTTCATCAACCGATAGCGAATAGCCGATAGCCTGATAGCCTGATAGCCTGATAGCCTGATAGCCTGATAGCCTGATAGCCTGATAGCCTGATAGCCTGATAGCCTGATAGCCTGATAGCCTGATAGCCTGATAGCCTGATAGCCTGATAGCCTGATAGCCGTGATAGCCGTGGTAGCCTGATAGCCTGATAGCCTGATAGCCTGATAGCCTGATAGCCTGATAGCCTGATAGCCTGATAGCCTGATAGCCTGATAGCCTGATAGCCTGATAGCCTGATAGTTATTTTAACATAACGTACCGGCTTTTCAAAGCAAGGTTTCACTCTATTTTTAAAAAAAATATTATTATTAATTGCTTCACTATTATTTAAGCATTAATGGAATCAGCCAAGCGTATTCCTACTTAGAACAATAGTTTCCAAATTAATCTATTGTTTTCACTTAAAATTAATTAGTCAGCCAAGCATCAAATAGATAATATGGTAATTTGATCACAACAGCTTAAAATATTATTTGCGAATAAAAAATTAAAATCGAATTCTATAATCCAGTGCCAAACAAATTGGAAGTTTTTTTTTTTTCAATATCAGAAAAAATGATCTGATAAATTTCCTGGTCAAGTTAATGTTGTTAAATGATCAGAGAAAATAGTGGTGAATAAATATTTCAAGAAATTTGATAAAAAAGCTCATTTCATACCGTTAGTTTATATCAGGAAAAATAAATTGTTTATTGCGGTTACAGGAAATTATTATTTGTGCTGAGGAAATGTAACTACATATGTGAGTTTTTGTTGTATTGGTGTTTTTTTCTCAAATAGATTTCAAATCGCCCGCGTTATATTGTGAACCTTGACAATAAGGTTCGCCCGAACTTGCCCGGTGACGTCACGTGGTCACCTTGACAACCGGAGAACAATAGGGTACCACTTTGAACCACACTGGAACCACCCTGGAACCACCCTGGTACCACCTAGAACCACCTCGGAACCACTTAAAACAGGGTCGCGGACAACATTCTACACTACTTACATCACAGCAATGAAAGATAGAACAACTAAACTACAAAAAGCTGGCAAACAAGGCTATCCAAGACCCAACACTCTCTTCATTGCGTCAAATATCATCTAGAACCATTTGCTCAGTTTGATAAAGACATAGTGCACTAGTCACTTTTTGTGGACTCTTGCAGTTGCTTATTATATGTCGTAATTTTAGGCACTTGCAAGATCCTATCATAGTCAGCTCAAGTTTCCGAAATACAATTGTTTCACATGCCGTGATCTAGCCTCCTCCGCATGCAGCTCCTTTGGGTTCCCTGTATCAAGAAATACATGACTGAGAGTTACTGAAAACTAGTCTAAAAAAGACGGTGGGGGAGGGGGCGGGTATCTGCGTGAACTTGGGCTTCTTGTTGACCTATGTATTTTTAATTATGTTTGTTTCTCTGAACCTTTGTAAGCACTAAAACTTGAAATTGAAATAAAAGTAATGAAACAAAATCATGCTTTTGTGGTGTTTATATTGAGTTTTTTTATAATAAAGAAATCTTTACTTTTTATTTTTTTATTATTATTTTTTTTGAAACAGTGATTTCGATTATCACATTTTCTATTCAACTAGACGCCATGTAGGCGTTTACTCGGGGTACCTTATAAATTCTTCTGAAGCAGTTTTATGAAAAATTATGTAAGCAGTTAGCTCTTGTACGATAATGTCTGCGATGGTTATATAGGAAGTTTAGACGTCCAGCCTGTAGGTGTTTACTTGGGCTAGTTACACATGAATCTTGGAGAACAGAAGTACTTTTTAAAGTAGATAAATAGTAAATGACTTGAATGCATAATGAACAATATGCAGCTTTGCTACAGCATATGAGTACACTGAGTGTAAATTTAACTCCAGTAACTGCTATATATTTGTGTCATACTATGTGGACTTTAGGACTTCATTTTCATTTTCTTTCGTCAATTTTATAAAGTTATTATGTCAAAATAAACTTAAAACCTTCTAGTTGTTGACATGGTGTTTTTATGATTTTTTGTGTGCGATGCCTGCCTAAACCGCCGATTTATTCGACAGCGAAGACTACTCCATGTAGCCGGTAAATTTTTCAAAATTGATAATACAGCGGTAAAAAAATTAAATGAACAAAATATCATTAAAAAACTACTCAGTACTCGATAACAAATCGTTGCTATACAAAAACAGACTTATCGTGGTAAGAAGCGAGCGAAGAAGCCACTTTGTTTTCTGCTTGAGCGATTCAAAATGGCGTTGTTGCCGCTGTGCCGACTAGAGAGTTTGATTTGAGTTCATTTGAAGTCTTTGAGCTCATCCGAGTTTCATTTGAGTTTTGGAGTTCGCGGAACCGACTCGATTCGAAATTAACAATCCTTGGCTTTTCGTCGACACCTTGATTTGGCTCTGCATGACATTGGGCTCCCTGTGGTCTCTGAGTGACATGCGCAGTACAAGGCAAATTTCCAAATCTCTGCATGATACAGGTAAGTACTTCGTGTATGCCTTGATTATAAAAACATGCATATAAACAAATCTACAAAAGAAAATATGAAAAGAGAAAACCAATAATATCATGTATAAATAATATAAATAAATATAGTTAAGGACGGTGCCCACTAATTGAAAATCATGGGGTTCATGGGGTGGTACATGAAGTACTAACCTCCGGAACGTGATCAAACAAAAACTCTGGAGGTCTTGGAAGTGTTTCAAGCCCATTTATGACATTTATACACTGGACTTTACACTGGTTTGCTTCTTTTGTGTGGCGATATTATTAGCCAACCTTGACCACCAAATTCAATCAAATGCTTATATATCAACGCCAGAAGCTTGAAAAGGTTTCATTTACTTGAGTCATCTTCAGTTCAGTACAATTTTGAAAAGTCGCCATTTTGAGCCCGCGATAGTCAGCTGCTTTACCCCATCGAGGTGATTGTTCGATCCAAAGAAATGTATGCAGAACGTATGTTTTTTTTAATATTTCACAAACTGCGATACTTTTGACATTTGACCAGCCAGAAAAGAAATCTACCATGTATCATTAATAAATAAAATGAATAATGACTTTTCATAATGATTGTTTTCCTTTTCCATTTTGAACAATTACTTACTGCATTCTTTGTAGTATATTGGCACCTTCCAGACGTAAATTATGAGCATTTTAGTTAATTTTTACGACTTGGTAGGTGTAGAAATATGCATAAAGTTGAATTTGCCCACACAAATCCTTGGAGAATTTGGGGTTTCATTGCCGATGGGAAAATGTCATCTCTCTACGTATTAACGGGAAAGTTTTCCTTTCAATGGTTAAAATTCGCCTATTTTGGAAACTGTTGTTTCAAACTATTAGTTACAAATTATTCAATAATCGAAATTAGAGCTGGCACAAAGTTAAGACTTAAGTCTCGTGTCTCGGAATTTATTGAGGCTTAAGTCGCGCGTCTCGGATTTCTAAAAAGTGAAGAGTCTCGGGCTTGGATTTTAAAACAAGGGTCTCGGCGTTTCGGCGAGCCTCAGAATCAACTAGCTAATTTAATGTTAAAAGAATGTCTGATAATCTCAACTCATACGATTTAAAAAAATACCTATTGCATTTAAGATGTGAATTCAGTCACTTAGAACAGGAAAAAACAAAGAATGTGGCTTTCAAGTTTTTCATTAAAAAAAAACATTTTGTTTTCATGTGTTCGATAGAGGTATGTACTTCATGCAACGTTTATATTATGCACTCTTGTTGAAAGTGTTCAATGAGGTGCACGAGGTGTTCGTTACATAAAGTCCCGAAGTCGATTGGGCGAGCCCGCTGACTATACGGGTCACATGACTGACTTTTCTAGCCATATCAAGAACTTGTTTACGCTGAAAATGTCGACATCGTACTGATTACAAAAACGTGGTTAAACAGCAGCATAAGCAATAACGAACTATTATATGGCTTCACCATTTACAGAAAAGAGCGTTGATTGTGATCGGAGCGGTGGAGGAGTGCTCATTGCTATAGGTGGTTTTCAACCGTTCCCAGGAGACAATTTAAACAAAAGACATGGCAGCCATGCTGGTGGACTTTTCAAAAGAAACCACAACCGTGACTGGTGGATCCTTTTGTTGTACTCACTCTCCTGGGAATGGTTGAAAATCAAGCTGCCAATGGCAACGCAACTTGTGGAAATTGAATTTTTTTAAAACAAGAGATCCATGAAATCATTGTGAAATAATACTAGTAAAGTAGAATCTGTTCTATTGATTTTGCACAATTTGATGTGACTGATAATGTCAGCATAGTCTAGTATTGAATTAAAGTCGCTCAAAGAGAGTATGTAGTTACACCCATGTACGCTTGTAGCGGATCATTAGTTGGAATATTTATTCTGCTATAAATATTAGCATTTTACACATTGTAGCACTATTCTGGTTGACAAGTAAAATGACGTTTGCGCATGCCGCGGCGGATGCAGATTTTGAGGAGCTTTGTTGATTGGTCTTCCTATACTGTTTTCATGGGTTTCCTGTGGTTCTATCAAATTTGTTCGAATATTGTAGGTTCAGCCTAGCTTCTCAAAATCGATAATTTTGAAAGCTTTTTATCAATTAAAGAAATTCAAATCAATCTTTATTTTTTGGTTTGTTTGAATATGTGTGATGTTTGTTGATTTAATGCTAATTTAGCCTTATTTTTGTCGGCTAATGTTGTGTGTGAAAGCCGGCATTGCATAAATTTCTTTACGAATTAATTGTCGATGAATATTATAAACACAGTTCCAGTAATAGACAACTATTGCGTTTTGTTTTTACAATGAAATGTTGAAATCTTAGGGACCGGTCATTATTTAGCGGGGGGGGGGGGGGGGGGGGAGGGCCACTATTTTTTGGGGGAGGGTCACGAGTCTCGTTTGGGGTGGGCTAAAGAATTTTGGGAATGACTTTGGGGAGGGTCACAATTTTATTTTCGGCTGCACCTATTTTTCCATAGCACCAAATTTGATTTTAACTTTGATACAGTGAATGAGCGTTTCAGTTTTCTTTGCTCAAATCGAGATTATTAAAAGAACCCCTCCTGTCAGTGTAACATTGGTGCAATGTAGCTAATGTATGAAGTCTATGGATCAACCGTAAGGATCCTAGGGCGATGTTTTTCTCTTTAAGTATTAGGTGAACACTGTAAATAAGTACGCAGATATAAGGGAACAGTCATTATTATTGCCTGGGGTGCGGAGAATTTTGGGGGGAATCGGTGTATTTTCATAAAAGCAAAAGGGGGATCAGATGGAAATGACCGCTTTGAAAGGGGGATCAATATTATGAAAAGCGAAAACCAGTACCTAAAGTTGTCCAACATCGTGCAAAATTGTCTAAAATTAATCGCAAAAAATGCCTAAAATCGCACAAAATTGACTAAAATGGCGCAATATTGCCTAAAATCGCTCAAAATTGCCTATAATTGCAATAAAAGTGCCTGAAATCGCCTTCAATTCACAAAAAAATAATAATTAATAGCCAATTTGTAATAATTTTACATTTTATATTGGCATTTTGTTATCTCTATCAGTAACTGGGAAAATGTGGAATTACACTCAAAGAGTACTAAAAATTTATATTGCCTAAAAACGTCTTTAATTTTGGTAGCTCGTTCGGGTCCTTTTTGGCAAATTTTGCTAAAATCGCCTATAATTTCCTTTAGTCGTCCAATTCAAATCTCAGTAACTTTAAGTCCCGGAGTGGGCCTTTAGAAGAAATAAAACATACTCCGCGTTCCCTGAGTTATGTAAGGGACAGGTCATTATTTATCGCCTCGGTGGGGGGGGGGGGGGGGGGGGGGGGGGGAATTGGGGGTCGGGGACGGAGGATTTTTGGAGGGATCAGTTCATTTTCATAAAAGCAAAAGGGGGGATCAGGCGGGAATGGCAGCATTGAAATGGGGAACATTTACAATTTGAATGGCTAAACTCGCCTAAAATCGCGCAAAATTGCTTAAAATTGCTCAAAATTGCTTAAAATCACTCAAAATTGCTTAACATCACTCAAAATTGCTTAAAATTGTTTAAAATTGCTCAAAATTATTTAAAATTGTAAAATTTCTTAAAAACGCTCAAAATTTGTTATAATCGCTCAAAATTACTTAGCATCGCTCAAAATTACTTTACAATCGCTCAAAATTGTTTAAAATCGCTCAAAATTGCCTACAATCGCACAAAATTGTCTGAAATAGCCTTAAATTCGCAACAGATTAATATAAGACAAAGTATATCCTTGAATGAGAATTATATAGGGGGAGGGTCATGTTTTTTTGAGCTTCGGAATGGGGAGGGCTTCGAATTTTTAAGCCATAACTACTGTAGGGTCCTATTTTTTTATCACCTTTGCTGACCAAATTAGAGCCCCCCCCCCCCCCCCCCCCAAAAAAAAAGTATCCAAACCATTGCTAAAAATTTATTTATCTTCTTTCTACTTTTGCTCTTGTCATGCTTCTTTCAATTAGAGCCATATGCTTTTATACTCAATTCGATTTGAAGACTGCTCACAGCAATCAGTTAAGGGTCCTGATTACTTAAGCAAAAAGTCATCACGATTTTTTCTTAGAAATATATTTTATAGAGAATTTATCAATTAATCGAAAAATGGATAGAAATCTATATAGTCCCGAGCCCGTTTTCGAGATAAAAATTTTTGAACGGAACCATGTTTTGACATTTTCGAAGAACAAATGACGAAAAATGCATTTTTCCAAAAAAAATTATTACTCAAAAACTAATAAAGCTATTGACGTAGTTTTTACAGGCAATCTCAACCAGACGTTATTTTACATAAACATGTAAAAATAAATTATATATGTTTAAAAATTTTGTCAAAATTTACAGTTTTGTTTTCGTCTTTGACTTAAAATCGATTTGAAAAGTGAAACCCTAAACCACTTACCATCTCGTGTAATGTTGAAAAGTCATCAGGATTTTTTCCCGCGCAAAAAATGAGGGTTTTGGCTAGTTGAAGTATAATTTTCGAAGGCTCCTTGTGTTATTCTTATGTTGTCTTTTGGCGAGATTTGGCGCGCGCGCGGCGTTCTCAGCGTTAAATTGCTCGCGGGCACAGGTTTCAAGCGTCGTTGTTGTTCTAAAGTAGTCAGGACCCTTAAGTAAATATCAACGCTAGACTTCGCCATAATATTCCAATAAACGTGTGCAGTCCTGTTCAAGCAAACGTGTTTGTACGATTATTGATATCACTTTAACTAAAAGTAGTGTTCAATGAATAAAAACCAATGCAATTCATATGACAACTGCTGCGTATATGACAACCTAGCTTGGCTTTTGTACTCGCGTTGTTTACGGACCGGAAGTTTACGAACCGGAAGTTTACGGTATATATCAGATGAATTTCAAGCCCCACGACACGTTTAACTTGTGGAATTTGCTTCGCAAATATCCACAAGTTAACCATCAATAAAGTCTGCTTCTTTTAAATCTATTCAAGAATTTTTACCCGAACTTGATATTCTATAGCAATTAGAGGCTGTATGTGCAGAAATAACGATACAAAACAAGAAGTTACTCTTCTCATCTGTCTACTGGCCTCATCCTGGAAATTGGTCGAATTTCACTAAAATATTGTCTGGGCTACTTGTGATTTAAGTTAAACATACGACTGAGCTGGGCATTACGGCATACGAGGATTGGCTTTAAATTGGTTGCGTAATTATTTCACAAATAGACAACAATTTGTTGTATACAACAACATCCATTTCTGAACCTATTGTATATGCGGTCCCTCATGGATCAATCTTAGGTCCTATATAGCTAACATAGCCAGCCAAATATCAAAATCTATAGGGATTTTAAGAAAAGCTAGTTATTATTTATTGAAATCATCATTGCTTAAATTGATTTATCCTTATTTACAATACTGTAATATGATATGGACGTGCACTTTTCCTTCTAATCTCGACCGTATAGTAATTTTACAAAAGCGCGCTAAAAGAATAGTTAATAAGATGGATTTCCCCGTTCATACCAGTTCTATTTTCAAAGATAACAAAATACTAAAATTTCATGACATAAAGAAAATTCAACTTGTTCACTTTTAACAGTGATATACATAAGTATAACACTAGAGATAGAAACTTGTATCACATGAACTTTGCTCGTACAAGACTAAGACAATTTTCGGTAACTCTACAAGATCCACTCTTCTTTAATGCTCTTGATAGATCTTGGTAATGATACAAATAACTCTGTTTCTCTTAACGTATTTCTCATTAGATTAAAGCAAAAAATATTTGTGAATACTAAAACGATAACGTTTAGAACTTTTTTTTCATATCATGATAGCTTTGCTATATTTATCATTAAGACTTATGTGTTTAAGTCAATAGAGGTCATTTTATTTGTCTAGCTGTTGCTCAATCATGATCAGCACACTGAATGATAACATTCTCTTGGATATCAGTGATGAGTAAATACTTTGATACCACACCCACATTTGCCTGCAGAGACCTTGGCTCGGCGAGGCATGTGGTCAGTTCTCTTCAGCTGTATTGTATTATAGTTGGAGGTTAGCCTTGATCATCAAAACACTCTAAAAGCTGCTCGTCAGTATTGCTGAATTATTAAAATAATAAATTCATAAATTCATATAATAAAATCATAAATTGAAGTTGCGAGGTCAACTGATAACTGCTACTTTGAGCCTTGTTTAAGTAATGTTCCGAGTAAGAACTAGTGTAGCGAACGGCAATGGCATGCATAAAGGTGTTAATTGTGTATTGTTTAAATGCTTGATCTGATTGGCTAAAACAAGAAAATTGGCCTTTTTTCAAACTTTTGGGATATTTTTCCTATATTTTATTCAAAATCTCATTTCAGTTTTATTAAAGCGATCTTATTTTTTCTATGAGAAAATTTTACCGTGGGGCTCACTATGAAAAGCAAGCGTCTCCTAGCCATTCTTCAAAAAACAAAAACTGTAAAATATTTTACGGTAATTGACAAGCAGAAAACAGCAATCAATATCTATTACATCAAATAAAAAAGGTTTTCCTGTTGAGCTATAAAGTATGTATGTTTTACTAATTTTCTCATTGTAGCTAAATGCTGACGTAATCCAGTATTTTTAAAACAGCTTCCGTTCTACGAATTCGTGACGTCGAGACCTTCAATAAAAATAAGTTCAAGAATGTTCTTAGTTTTGAAAAGATACTGCCGATATAGTCTGTTGTGTGCTGATCCGCATTCAAGTCAGATCACATCTATTACATTGTAAAGAGTCGTGAACCTTTTCATCATTTTATAATCCTGTTACTATCTTGGAATGGAACAAAACACTGGTGAGTGGCTTCGGTATTTTTGTTTAAAAAGCTGTCTACCTAAAAAACACCTATGAATTCGGCTTTCAAAACTGATTTTCCTTGATCCTTTACTGCACTCAAAGAGATATGGTATGGTATGAGCAGATTCGTGTATTTGTTGTTGTTGGGGGCTTGATTTAATATATAAAAACCTCACTAGATTTATGTTCAACTGAACATCAAGGACATATCAAATTTTGTTTTCGACAAAATCAGAATTACTGAATTGCTGGATTCTCCGTAACAAAAAACTGCTCTTTTGAAATTGAAAACCGAAACACCGCTTCCAAGATTAGATGGCCCACAATAGGTTTGGCGGAAAACGAGCTAAAAAACGAGCGGGATGCGGGATAAAAAAATAATGAGCGTGATTTGATAGTTTTGAGGATCGGTATATTCGGGATATACGAAATTTAGCAGTGTGTGGGATAAAAATTATCTTTGTGAACTCCTTGGAACTCTTATGGCGGGATTATGGGATAAATGAGCTGGATGGCGGATCGGAGGAAACGCCGGTCCGTAAGTCTTCCTCTGTGTCGTGTATTTCTTACAATTGAATTCCAATAAAAATACCACTGATTGCAAACGATTTTTGAGTGGACACTACCCAAAATGTGCGAGTCCATAGCTAATTCCGCTTCAGCCAAAGGAATAAGCTCAATTCAGCTCAACCATAGTAGATAGTTGATGGGAGGGGAGACTGCAGAAGTCCACCCAAAGCATATTGAGCATTTACTTGATCTAGAGAAAATCATTGAAGGGAAGGCTGGCTTAGAAGTGCATATATGGAAGCCATTAAAAATTTCGTACAACACTTGAGGTCCAGAAACAAATATTGAGCAAAACAAGTCTTCACTCTCCGCCCCTCTACTATCAAAAATGGTCTGTTCATTATAAAAAAAATGATGATGAATTGTGATGCAGTTGGAAATTAGCCAATGTGGATGACGTGGGTATCATTGTTGTTTGTTAAAATATTTGTTATGGAAAATAAGTAGACGCTCTATAAGCGTTGACCTGTGCCCGAAATAGCCTGCTGTCATTGTTGTTGTTAGACATTTATACTAGACGCTTGTTCGTTATTGAAGTTGCGAGGTCAACTGATAACTGCTACTTTGAGCCTCCTGTGGAATTTGTACGATCGAATTTCAGCTATTAAATTAAAATGTGTTCAGAATTCGTTGATTCCAACCCTTTTTTTTCTGTAGATTATATAAACACTTTCCCCAATAATTGTTTTAAATATAGCAGATATAGCCTTGTGATCGTTTTGGAGTGGTTATTGGGTCTTTTGAAGCGTTTTCTTTTGGCAGTTTCGAGAAAGTCGAATTTTGACTGTTGTAAGACTTCTCCAACTTCCATCGAGCAATTACATTAAACATGATAATATGAATTATTTACTACCGGTTATGTTAAATTTGGTGTACGTCAATATTTGGCTCACGGATTTGATTTTGCTATCTCATGACAGAACTGCATGGTAAGATTTTTGCTATAAGCTACTAATGAGCGATTTGAAGGTGTAAATGCAAACTTAAGCTTTTTAAGAAGTCTCAAACAATTACATTTCACTTGTTTATGTTTAACTTATGTTAATAAAATGCTATTCTGCGCATGCTCGTATTAATCAAAAATGAAATTTATCATTTCATAGCGGAGCACCATAATTAAGAAAATATGGTAAACCATCGAGCTGAGTTTTCGTCGACCGACACAGGAAGCCCGCGCGTCCGTAATACGTACATACGTCCGTGCCCATAAGCGCGAGGTCGCTGACCATTTTTAGTGGGCGCCAAAACTTTGACTGATCTCCACACATCAAAATTCACAATCAATTTTTACAGTTTACTGACTGAAACTTTCTACAAATGTATTTCTAAAATGGACAAAAAAAAAAACAAGAAAATAATCAATCTAAGCTGTCGGCTAAAAGGGTTTTGACTGAGAAGACTCGTACGCCGAATTTGCAAAAAGAAAAAGAACTACGATTCAACGAAGAAAAGCTTCAAAATATTTACCCTGACAAGTCCCGTGTAGAGCTGTTAAAATTTTCTTTGGTGCGTGAAAGTCATTCAAAGATGGAGATTTTACAAGTTATATGTTTATTTGGCCAGTTTACATCGTGGATTCTTCCGTGGCGTTTTTCAATCATTACTCATCGACTAGTCAACTCTTAAAAGTAAAATCGACGGCGACCAAAAGTATATAAAAAACGTGCATTTGCTGCTATTCAAAAGAGGGGAAAAGCAAAATGAACACGCAATCACGAAGATGACTTCACTCTGTTCATTCATCAATTTTTACGGGCAATCTATAAACACGGAGAGCTTTAGGATCAGATTTATCAACTATTCACAATGAGAAATAACTTTTCATACACGATGTATGTCAACAAAGAAGAACTACCAGTTCAGGGAGTGGATGGAAATGCAAATTGAAATGCAAATTGACAAGTGCGATTTTTACCATGCACAACAACATAAAGGAAGCCAGTTGACTGTTACTAATACTGTCGGGTATTTTTCGCATTTTTGTGCATATTTCTTGCGTATAATTAAATGTTGTCGCATCCATAAAGATCTGAATATTTGATTGGATTATTTGATTATTTCATCATGGAAAGAAAAACAGCAAAAAAATGAGAAAATTATCCCTTCTCACTTTTTTACTATGTTAATTTCTGTTCATGATGAAATGGATGTATTAATTCAGTAATTCATTATTTGTTTGCTTTTTTTATTATAGTCATTTTTGATTGATAAATTTATTGATCAACAATTTTGATAATTGGTAGTGAATGAATAAATGAATGAATGAATAATTCATTTCATTAAATTGGAGCTCCGCTATTAGGTTTACCTAATTTTTATATTATCATATATGTATCGTGATGTTACTAAATGAAACGGTTTTAATAACAAATAATTATGGAAATACGGACTTGATTACCGTGGAATGTCGGGAATCTAAGGGAAAACTCAAATTTGTGACCTAATTCTTCCCATATTTGTCAATGAAAAATTTTATAGTTATAGTTATATTTATAGGTATAACAGAAATGACCTTGGTGTTGTGTGTTGCATTCATATGACGTGATACAATTCTCCTATAAGAGAGGGGAGGTTAATAATCAGACATTCAGACAACCTTAAATTTGACAAAACGTCTAACTTGGGGGAAAAAACAGGAAAAATAAACTCGCCCTAAATGAAGACCCGTGCCGGCGGAGCCTGGGCACGGCCAGTCAATAGTAATAATGAAAAGCCACAATTCTAAAGAAAGCGAGACAATAACCACAGTGACAGAGCTTCAAGTTCCAGTTTTAATTTCAAAGATATAAGAACAAGCATTTGACTCTCTTTGAACTGTTATTCTCTTATTTCATTTTTTCTTGTCTTTTAAGGAGTGCGTATTCTTCTTCATGTCTCCTATGAATCTAAGGATAAAGAGCGTCCTATCAGTCTACCAAACGGCTCTACGTTAAAAGAATTAGTTGAAAAATTCTTGAAGACCTTTAATGATTTGATTCCTCCACATAGTAAAGGCAGCGACTTTATCTTTTCCGTGTACCACCCCAAGATTCATGCATATATCAAGTTGAAATCAGATGACGTCTTGCACGATGGCGATAAGATAAAAGTAAACTATGTTCTGCAGGTAATTGAACAATGTGTATTATTAGGCAAGCTAGTTGTGTCAATTGCAAGTCGTTGATAGTAGTAACATAGTATTTATATAACGCATTTCACCTGCTACTCTAATCAACAGACGGTGTCCCCCGGGAGGGGGGGAGGGGTGCTCCGGGGGTTAACGATCGAAGATGCTCGTCGTACCTTTTAGGGGTAAAAATCAGCGATTTGGTCACTTTTAGGGTTTAAAATATGAGATTTGTCAAATCCTCACTTTTTGAGGAGAGATCAAACTGCAATAAACGAAAAAATATGCATTTGTTTCACATATTTTGTCTAGCATTGTATGCATAAAACGGTTCGTTCAACCTCTCTTTTTTGGTGGACATCATTCAAATCTGTATCTACACGCACCGCCCGCCGTTGTAATCAAGTATTCTTGAAGCCGTCGAAATACTCCTTGGCAGAAATATCGCATTTGCTATCTATTGGAATTTTGAACAATTACTGTAATTAAAGCTAGATTGTGCTGTGCATGCCCAGAAAACATCAAACGCTATGGTGAACACATTAACATTATATAAACGGCTTGATTGATTTTTTCAGGATCTCGGGCCAGTCGTACAGCATGCAATCCATGCAGGAATGTCGTATTACTTCTGGTCAACTTTCAGCGATGGTCTGTTAAAACTACACGTTCCTTCAATGACAGTCAAATGTAATGGAACTACAGCTGATCATTCTGACATAAGTAGGTGTCTGCTATCTATATCACGTAGTTGGTTGTAGGTTGCATACGTGTGATTTCACTATTACAGCCACTTTCGCATTTTTCCTCCTGTCCTGTCCTCCCCTAAGAATCGTTAGGGTTCTTTAATTCTTATAATTGGATTAAAAAAGAGAAATAGAAATGAATGCAGTATCAGTGTTTTTTTTCTCAACCACCTCCCCCTGCTTTTGTCAAATATTTACTAATTTCTTGGTTGATTTGACTTTTAGTACATTTCAAGGCTGTGGATGTTAATACAGCACATAAAACTTTGCGTGCGTTGACACTTCCAGGTACAAAACAACAACACCTTATGTCGACCAGAGCACAGCTTCGCTTGTTCAATTCGACCATCAATAAACATCGATTCCATCATTTGCATCTATAGAGGCCCGAGCAAACGATCTCAGATTCCCAAGTTTCTGCTTTAAAACGGTGACTTCTTGTTTTGAATATTTTAGATGTCGATTTAAAGACAAATAGTTAATCGAACCAATTTTCAAATTATGAAATCATTAATGGAATCAAGTTTCCAATGATATCATTACTGAGTCTTTGTGGGTGTTTATGTCTGGCAATCAGAATCACACAATCGCATCCCTAGACGTCTTTTACCTAGATGAGTATTTTTAATAGATAGTGATTCGTTCCCCCCATGTTAATCTCAGGTTCTACTCAAGGAAAAGTGTATGTAATGAAAGGTCAAGGTGAAAACCATGAGGTCATTATGGAGGTATATTTAGAATTGATAATTTTATTCCATATTATCATCAATGTACAAGGCCAAATTACGAACTGCCCTCTTGAAAACGCACAGCTAATGGATTTCGGAGACTGGAAACGAGCCATTTGCAGCTCTATCTGTGATTGGCTTAGACAGTATTGAAACGACACTTCTCAGCCAATCCAAGCTCGCTCCACTCGGGCGCAAATGACGCTGTCGGGCTACAAAAGGAATCAATATAGCCTCCAAAACTCAAAAGTCATGTTATTAGAAAAATCAGAAAAAGGTAAAATTGCAGGCCCATAGCATCTTTCGGGGGCAACGATAATTGTTTTTTGACTTGTCTGTTAAAATGTAAACAGCTTTCAAAATATACGGTCCAAACAGCTTCAAATAGCGTTGTGAGATCTGACTGAATCAGAAATGAATATATTTCATGATATTCTCAAAAAAAGGCACAGACTGATCTCAACGAATGACTAATAACTGAATTTCAATACTTAATCTTCTAATCTCATGAAATGCCACAATTGATACGTTTTGTTCTTTATTGTGCAGGAAATGGATGAAAGCCAAGTAACATCGTCTTTACCAGATGAATACAAATTTGAGTGTTACCAGTATTTTGGTGATACGCGATTTAAATGCGAGTCTGGAACGAATTTGTTCGTCACAGCGATGAAGGATGCTACAGTACAATTATTAAAATCGCAATTGTCGGGATATCCAAGACCAAACACACTTTTTATTGCCTCATATATCTTCTAATGGCTGATTTACACAGCGCGGTTTGTCGTGTGCCGTTTGTAGCATACGACTAGTCGTGAGGCTCAAAAGCTTCTAAAACCAGTCGTAGGACATTCTAAAACACGTTTTAGAGCGCTTGCGACTTGTTTTAGACGGTTACGACTAGTCGTATACTACAAATCGCACCATGTAAATCGCGCTTTAAGAATCATTGAACACGCATGAATGAATATATATTTTTTGCTATACTTGATGAGTTGCATGAACCTACCTTAATTCGAAGCTTGCTCGCTGTTAAATTCCAATTTTTGTTGAGGCGTTTGTTCTGTATGGTATTGGTATTCAAAGAGACTAATTCTTGAGTTGGTACAGCCCAGCTACTCTTAGCTAATCAATGGAGACGAAAGTGGTTTGTTTTATTGTACAAATTTCATTTTATAATTCATTTTTTTTTATGGTGGAAAATACATAACAAACAGACCTTTCTTCCAGCAGGACGCCCTATTTACCTTAATTTTGTGTTATTAATTTATCTTATTAATTTAATATGTTATATTAGTTGTAATTAAAGGATGATAAAACATCATGATTAAACCTTCCATCCTCATGCTTATTCTAGATTGTTGTCATAACTACACCAGCTAAGTTTCAAAATTGTTGGGGTATTGACATTTTTTGGACATACTTTTCGTTCTCTATCGATTTTTTCTTATTCTCTTTACAATATTGCAGTCACCCCCCCCCCCTCTCCTCCCCCCTCCTCCTATACAATGTCGAATGAAATTTCATTTCATATCCAAACCATCACCGATCATACCAACATTGTGACAGAGGGGTGGGAGTGTGCGGAAAATATTCAACTCAAAAATTTGGTTTAAAACAACGAAGATATATATCTTATTAGACTGTTTGATGTGGAATTTGTATTTTCGAGTTACGCTGTATTTTGACGAGCCTTCAGGCGAGTCAAAATGCAAGTTGACGAGTAAAATATCCAGCCATATTCCACATCAAACTGTCTAATAAGTTATTTATTATCCAACTATCTGGTTAACTTGAAAAAAAAGCGTAAAAATCGAAAGAAAAGTTATTTTCAATTCCTTAAAAAAAAAATTGGACATTGCGTGACATACGTATTGCATTTTGATTTGCTTATATTTCATACAGGTCAAACCGGTTTTAGTAGCTCACACAAACACGCCGTGTAATTTTGTCACATTTTTACACAAATTTTGGCTGTGTTTTGAGGAAAAAAAGAGAGAAAACGTCAAGAAGACAAAGGAAAGAACAACTACAATTTGGAAACTTTGATGAAGTCAAATACAAACTGGAGTAACAAAGTAAATATTGTCTAGAACTTGCAGTGATCATAGTGATTTCGTTTCCGATTCTTGGATCGTAGTTGCCTGCTTAAATTAGCTTTACACTTCTACTATAAGGGACATTTTGCAGCTCTTCCACTGAAGGATTACATTTTGTTGTATTAAGGTAATATTTCTTTTTTTTTTTTCTTTTCCTTGTACGAGCTAGTTCTGTCAATAAACTTGTGAGCTTACAAAGCAGCTTCTGTTCTCTGTGTTTACATGCTCACTTTGACTCTGTTTTCAATTTTAATTTCAAATTTTCGTTGTAATCTTATTAACACGGAAAAATTTGAAAGCTTTTTCTGTAGAAAAAGTTCAGTTTAAGAAATAAATTCAGTTTTCCTTGCAGACATTTTATCTCTAGATGGTGTAGATGAAAACCTGTCAAACTGGTATAGACAGCGAAAAATATCGCTGTATATTTTTACTCGATCCAGTTGGATAATAAATCCAACTAAACGATTAGGACACACTTATAAATAAACTGTGTCAGGGGTGGTGTGGGGAGATTTGTCAAGAAATCTGCATTTTTTGACTGAAGACGAACAAAAAGACAAAAAACAGCCCAATTTTTAAACTCGGGCACTCCTTTGGGGAAGCCCGACCAAACTGTTGCCCAATTATTCTTTATAACCCTAACCGCATAGGTATGACGTCACCTGGTCATATCTGGTACCATGTAGTTCAATAGAATGCATGAGTTCTAATTGAATGAAATGCAATTCATATGTATTGATTCTTTATTTGTTCACTATTATATAACTTGAACCCGCATTTCATTATGACTTGTGCAAATAGCTTGAGCAACAATCGAATACTCAATCTGAACAAGTACGTTGCCTCATCAGTCCGGTGGAAAAAACCCTAAAAATTAGCGAACTAGTGCACAGTATTCTCAAAAAATCTACAAGGCTGTTTGCATACATGAGATATATACTTTATCTGCAATTGTTTTGTTAACTCGTGACAGTGTGCAAGAAGGCGGAAGAATCAAAGAGAGCATCACGCAGGTCTTGCCAGCATGTAACACCAGTCCAATATACAACAACATATAACGTCGCCTACTTAGAAGTTTGGTATCTAAAAGCAATATATGGCAACTGTGATTGTGCTGTTATTGCGTTGTTATAGGAGTGTAATAGTATTATAAATTACTTGCAACCCAAATCGAACCGTTGTTGAATAGGCGAGTTACTTGCTTAAGCGAGTACGTTAAGTCTTCAAATTGTTATGCGATGCCTATACTACAAGAACTCCCCGTCGTATAAACTGATCCGGCCGGGCCTATATGTCGAATCTGCAGAAAAAGATCAGGTACACTAGTTGAATTTTTTAAATTCTATTTTTTAGTGGTGTTTTTCTCAAAGAACCAAACCACTTTAGTTGACACCTGGTTTAAAAGAAACATTCAGGACACTGTAAATGACCTGAAAATTATCAGTCATGGCAAAGAGTGCAACCTGTCTAATAAACTTAACCTGTTCACATTATTCGGCTGGTGCTGGTAATGCACCTATTAGAAACAGGGCTAAAGAAAGTAGATTCTGTGTCCTGTTACGTTCAAACAAGACCGCAAGTCTGCACGATTCGTCGCACCCACGTTCCAGCATAGGTCCCAGCAGACATTCAGTCACGTCTCAATTCAAAACAACAAACATACTTACATTGACTTGAAAATTGTCTCCATTCTTTGGAAGTCTTGAAAGTTATCAAAAGTCATGCAATCAATGCAAGATCTGATCTCGATATGATGTTTAATTGAAGATGGGACGATCGAAACTGATTAGGATCTTAACCCTTTAGGCCTGGCCGGACAAATGTTGATTAAGTTTACACCAAATTTACAATTTAAGCGCATTTCGGTAGGTGGAACTGTTAAACATCGACCTGAAGTTTCATATACCAATGAAGCAATAGAATAGTGTTTTGTGTTTTTCGACGGCCTCTTTTCTCGAAGTTCTAGGAGCACGGAATTTCAATTGATGGTGTTGAAATTTTGCATCGATTAAGGTTCATATGTCTACACAAAAACGGTGTTTTTTTATATCTTGCCGCGTTTGTGAGTTATAACTGACGTACGCCAAACGAATATTTTTGCAAAGAATGCGTTAACCCAAAAAATAAGATACACTTTCCTCTAAACGAGTATTGGTAGTGTGTGTAAAGTAATTCCGTGTTCCTGGAACGCCACGAAAACAGGTAACCAATTAACAATCATAAAACACTACAACTATTTTAACCCTAATTATGATGGTTCACTAGAACAAAGAAACTTTCCGCTTGTCATCCATTGATATTTCAAAATGAAAAGTCATTCGTATTAAGCATAAGTACTAGACTTCTCAGGCAGGTTGTACAAAGCCTGAACTGAAATGGATCCCTATACGGTAAATATAAAGGCCAAAGAAATCCTCTGCAGTGGAGCACTTTATACCGGCTCCTGCTGGTAACCGACTCAGAGTATAAGCATGCGTCATTAGCCATGCTCTTTTGCTTGTGTAAATGTAGCTCTTTGCAGACCATTCTAAGAACTGTATGGTTTGTCTGGTCTTGTCAGTGGGATTCCAGTCTGGCAACATCTGAACAGCTTAATGCAGCAGTTTTTAAAACAATTCTCGATAACTCGATAAAAATCAAAGTATTTGTAAAGTGACTTTTTTATTGTCTTGGAAATTGCATGCCAGCTTTTATGGTAAGCACTTTTAATTTCAGCTTTTTTAAACTAGTTTATAGAGAACCGAACTCTAGACCTCGAATGAATACAATTTGTGTGTAATATATAAAGTGTATAGAAAGACCCTAGAAAGTGTAGTTTATTAAACAAAATTTCTTCTGTTTAAACAAATTTTGTATACTTTTATGTAAAGCAACTCGGTCCATTTCCATCAGCATGTTGGCAAAGTATAGCTAAAAAAGTACATTGAACAAAATATGTCCGTTTAGATTGAAAGTAAGTACTGGAACATCATGAAAAAGAAACTCAAAAACCGCAAAGCACGTACAACTGGGAGGTATTGGAAGTGAACTAAAAAGAGAAAGTAAACGAAAAAAAGAGTATATGTTGGCTATGATAATAATATTGTACTTTTTTGAAGTCTCAAAGTTACTTTAAGCATTTCTACTGATTGAGGAAACGGCTCTCACACTCACTACCCCTACATTTACTAGCACACCTTTTCTTTTTACTTCAGTATTTACTAACGAAAGAAGACTATATTAACGATATAATTTTCGAAACCCATGCAGTTTCCCGGCTGTTTTGAACCTTAGTTTTTTAATACATTCTGTTCAAAATGCTTTATTCAATAGATTTTAATATTGTGCGGAAAAATCAAATACGTCGAAAAAATAGCAACTCGTAAAAATCCAATTTGATTTTTATTTCATTTTTATTAGAAATTACATGTCCCTCTATTGCAAATTGAGCTTGTTTACCTTTATTTCACTAATAACTTTACTTGAATGCTTCAAGTTATTGTACTTGATTGTAATTAAAACATGATGAATCCGGCCAAATAAAATTAGCTTGTTGAGGCAAGGAAACGAATTTCAGACTCCCGTTGAACCATGTCGGTCTTTATGATTGTAGTTTTGATCAACTGCTAAGCATGTGTTTTATTATGATAAAAATCGCTGCAGGTTATTTATTTAAAATTAACAAGAACTCCACCCTGAACTCCCCATAACTGAGCTAAACACTTGAACGCGGCCATTAGAACATCAAAGCACTACACTTAGCTTTCTTGTCCAGACTCAGTCTATGAACTATAGAACCCAGTGGATTTCAAAGCCCTGCATCGATTTTACAAAGGTACGTAAGATTTCCCCTCTTGCAGTTTATGTACACAGATATTTGTATGATTTCATTCCCGCTAACTTTTCAGTTGATTTTATCTCTATTGCTGAGAAAAAAACAAGATATATCAATTAAGATAACTAGATGACTCTGTGTCGCATTAAACCCACTTCACTTTGTTTTCCACAAGTCTTTCAAGTGATCTTGAGTTGAAGATGAACGATTGGTATTATTCAGCACCCCATGCAGTGGCCAAACCACCGTATAGTGTTCAACAAAACCTAGATTATGGACATACCGTCCCACTAACTCATGCTCCGATGATAATCCATCAAGATCAAATCACAAGTGTTACTAGTGGCTATCATCAAACGAGCGGTAGCAATCAATATTGTGGAAGAGGTTCTTTAGCTAGTAGTAGGAATACAATTAACACCAAAAATAGACTGGAGCGACAAAGAACACCCGATAAAAAGAGACTACAAACTGCGGACTTTCGATGGATGTTTACCAAGAGAAAAGGTAATAAAAATAAAATGAATGAAATCCTTTTTTCTTCCATCTTTGCAATCCTTTTCGTCCGTTTTTCTATTTTACTTCCTTTGTTTGTTTCTCTTATTTTCTTTCATTTTGTCAGACTTCTCCTTCCGCGATTCGTTATCAAAACTTTAGTTCTCTTTTTTCCTCTCTTTATCAGTTTCTCTATTCCTTCAGTCTCGTAAACCGTTTTCTTACTTTTCTGTATTTTGTTCCGCTTACCCAGACAGAAAAAGAAAGACGATTGTAATACAAACAAAGTCGATCCAATTGGCGTGGAATTCATTGATTTGAAGCGTGCTACATTCAAAACTAACTTAAAACGATTAATGGAATACATGTTATTATCAGTTAAAACAAAACTTTATTTCTTCCACAAATGTATAAAATTGATATAAATAAAATAACTACTAGAATTGAGTGTGACTTCACGAGGACGAACTCATGCATGACAGAATTCAACATGGAAAACAAACTTCCACATAAAATCCACACAGAACAACTCACATGCACAGTTTATTTTTTTTTTGGCAAGGCCGGCCTGTCGTTATCTCAAAATTTCCAAGTCTAACAAAAACACTCTCATTTCATTAACTTGGTCAAAAATTTCAAATGAAGCTTATTATTCAATTCATCCCAGAAATCTTTTTAAATCAAAATATTCCCGCAACGAACTCTAATTAAATTATCCTAATTAATATACCCCGAACGGAGGGCACCGTACCTAATTTATACAGCACGAGACTTCTGTGAATTGAGCAAAAAACTTTTCTTGACTTTAAATTGGGAATAATAGGTTTTTATAGCTTGAATTTATTATGTGCTTCAAGTGAAAGGGAACTGATGTTTTGTCCGCTGCCTTTGGCTATTTCATTTAGCTTGGCGTTTTTGCGCATGTTGTCAACGTATAATAGGGAAACAACGAAAAAATGACGACAATCACAGTAAAAACTATCTACAATATCACATAAAATAACGGAAAACTATCACATTTACATGTTTATTTGTCGAATCAAGTGTATTTGAAGTGTAGATTAACTTAATTGGAAGGGCTGACGATGAAAAATCTGATAACTGCTCAACCATGCACCTGTTTCGACATTGTGACTCTTGCCTCGAGATATTTACACATTCACAAATTAGTTTCTTTTTGAATTTTAAGAGTGGTTTTGAATGAAAATCACTTGTCTCCAAAGAAATAATTGATATGACTAAGTATTTTTGAAAAATAGATAATTTTATGATTAAGAAAATCAAGCACAATTCAAAAATGCAAAAAGGTAAAAATGTATCAACATTTTCAATTTGAACTTCATTTTTTTTGCATTGTTACTGTCAAGAGGTTTATACACTTGAAACATTGAGCATTACACTTCAAATGGCTCTTATATCTAATCGCTATAATTTGGAAGGTATTACTAGTTATGTATAAAATGATAACAACAAAGAAAAACAGTTATGATAAATGCTGGTTTGGTTCTATTTACAAAAATCCGAATGATTCAGAATCTTTCTCTTTAGTGTGAGAGAAATGCAGAATTACGACATCCGCTGAATTTTTTTGGGCATTCATATTCTCTCAAATTTGCTCTAATATTTTAAAACACTCATTAGAGCTAAATCGCCATAATGTTTTTATCTATAGGAAAAACAACAGCAAAAGAAGATAAAACAAACGAAAAATCCACAGAAAAGGATAACATGTCGTTGTCAGCAAGTCAAAAGAAAAGGTTTACTTTCACACAACTACAGTTGGTTGAATTGGAAAAGGAATTTCATTTTAGCAAGTACCTGACAAGATCAAGAAGAATAGAAATAGCGACGAGTCTCAAACTCACCGAAACTCAAATTAAAATTTGGTTTCAAAATAGAAGAATGAAGTGGAAAAGAGAATTGAAAGACGCTTTGCAAAGCAGCACTTTACGCGCAAATGCACAACGTGCCCAGCAAAGATACCATCAACAGTACAACACCAATTTTTACTCGTACAACAATTTTGCCCCAACTATTTCCTCAAACATCAACAATCCTTTATCGAGTACTTCAAGTTATAATAACATGTGGCATACGAGCTAAATAACGTTTTTGCAATTCCTGATTCATGGCATTCAACTGATTACAACCAAGATAGCATAGATAACTTTGGAATTCTCAAAGAATCCAGAACCCATACCTAGTACATTTAAAGTAAAAAATATTGCTAAGTTCCCAACACTCGCAGTAAACGATGAAGACAAAGCAAAAGTGAGAAAGGATCTTTGCCAACTAGTACAAGCGCAAAGTAAGTCATTGGATGATTTCCAACTCAAAATCGTGTTTTTCAAAAAGCCGTCCAACAAACGATTACCATTGACCACTGGTAACAAGTAGCTACAAAAAAACGAAATTCAGTTAGGGACGGACCAGAAGATATTTGAGGGGAGGTGAAAAAAAAAAATACAAAAAAAATATCGAGCAAAGCCTTAAACAGGGAAAAGAATATCGTGCACGGCAGATGTGCCAGTAAAAAATATCGTGCATGGCATGGAGAAACAAAAATATCCTGCACAACCATCACATGGGAAAAAATATCCTGAAAAAAAAAAAAAAAAAAAAAATTGCCCCCCTCAAATATTCAAAGGTTCGTCCTTTCATGTTTTTTTTAAAAAACATTCTAGCTCTAGACTGAAAAAAAATAGCTTGTATATTCATTGAGTCTAAATACTACAGTAAGTATTTATTAACTGTAAAGTTTATTTAGTATAGTGTGACTACATGTACATTATATAAACAGTCTGAATACACTTCATCAAATAGAATAACCACGGACTAATTTTTAAAAAAATCGTGCTTTTATTTCTTGTATGAAGCAGGGATAAGACTTATCCAAAAGACTAAATAGGCCATTTTGTCATTTATTGACATTTAGGCCATTTTAGTTTTCATATGATTAAAGCATATTAGTATAGATTTTTAGCGCTGGATGATTTGACAATATGAACAGTCCCAGGTAGTGTTTTTCCAGTGAAAAGAATGAAAAGAATCTGAATGCATCTCGTCAGAATTCATATATCCTACTTACGCCTTTGTGACCACGTCTACGCTCTCGTCGGGGACGTCGCCAGGCAATTGGTAATATTAATTTCATGAACATATAGTTCTTTTAGTTCTAGATCTTTCTAACATCACAGTCTATGTTATTAATCAATTATATATATAACGAGAGCTAGGTAAATGTGTACATATATGTATTGTTTTCTGGCATTGTCAAATTAATTTTTCTCATCAGAGTTATAACCGGTTGCTATTCTTACTGTAAGTGCAAGAAATTTACACTTGCTCTATTGTATTGTGAAGAGAGTCAGCTACTTGTTGTGTTCCAGTAGCAACGAACCTGATATGTGTTTTTGAGGCGGGTAACATTCATGGAAACTTAGCATACTAAAATGGCCGTAGAAGACTAACTCATATATACTAATAACATAAGAATCACAGAAAACTAATTACCTATTACTTGGCTTGCTAAAACTATCATTTGTACATAAATTATTTATCAACTGTTTCATATCTCAAAATCTATCGTCTATATTGACCGGGCTGACCGGGCTGGCCTGGTTGTTGAGGGTATGGATATCCCCCGGGGGGAGGGGGTTGTCCATAATAGTATCCACCAGGGAGGGGTGGAGCAGATGGTCCTTGAGGCATTCCATAACCTCCCATGCCACCAGCAGGCGCATAGGCACCATATCCATAAGGTGCGTAACCAGGTGCTGGCATAGGTTGGTAATAACCGCCCTGGTATGGTTGTTGTGTAGCTGGATATTGTCCCTGGGGTTGAGTAGGAGGTGCTTGGCTGGTTTGTGGTGGTGGTGGGCGTGGTGGAGGCTGTCTGTTTTCTAGTTTGAAATAAAAAAGACTGATTACTTTGTGTTGACGTTCTGACCCATGACGCACATTGACGATACATAGTGATAACCAAAACGAGGTTCATGGCGTCAATGATGGCGTTGACTATGACGCCACAATGAGATGACAACAAAATATGCAAGGGGAGCTTACATGAGACTAGGAAGATTCTAACACTAGGACCACTAGGCGAATCACCCTATTTGCATACATCCACTGCCTGTCTGACAGAGAGAAAGATCCTTGTACTGGGTTTGTGTCTGACCCTGACTATACACATGTAGACGAAAAAGGTAGAGATAACTCGCAAACTAGGGCCAAGGAATATCTATCTTGAGTTTCCTGCAGTGTGACGGAGAGTAATTGTGTTTTTTCGCTTCGTCCCTCTCGCACTAAACAAAAAAACGCTCTTTCCCTACTAGGATGCTTGATCTTTGTTCTAGGATCTTTCTAGTTTCATGTTAACGCCGCCTTAGAAGATGTCAGTTCCAACAATAATTTTAAGGATGCTCCATATAGTTATGGGGCGTCTAGGATCTTATCAACGCAATGGCTGTCATAATAACGCTCATTTTTAACATAGAAAAAATAAAAACTCTATTTTTAAGCGGTAAATTTTTTTTGAAAACATTGTATATGGATTTCAGTACGATGACCTAGCATATATGGCCGTGACAAAAAAAATCCCAACTGTAGAACTTCCGAAGGAGGGGGAAAGGAAAGCCTGACACTCAGACGAGTGATTGTGTAATGACAAGGATATTGATGTGACCGTCATTACAACAATGCCAACCATTGATAGTTTAACTAATTCTACCTTGATGATGGGATGGCGTCGATGGTGTTGATTCTGCTGGTTGATTGGCGAGCGTGTTTTGCAGATCCCTACAATGTTGAATTATACATGCGTTAGATAGCTGAAATTAAATTGAAGGAACATATAAATTACTACAAAGGCTACAAAGATATAGCTCGGAAAAAATTCTGTCAAAATTTTGACTGGCATCAAAAAATCACCTGTGCGTATAGCCTTGTTTCAGGGACAAAAATAAAAATAAAAACATACGAATAAGTGGGATCCGTGGCGGTCGTCGATGTGTTTCTTGAAAAAAAAAAAAAAAAAAAAAAAAAAAAACTGACCAGATGCGACTAACAAAAAGAAATTCTTTATAAGAAAAGCTCAATGTCAATGTCGTTATCGATTCCTCTTTAAATTCTGTATTCTGTGGTTCGCCCTAAGGATTTAAATCGGGTGTCTTTTTTTTTTCAAACGGGAGATTACACAGGGCTCCAAAAATAATAAAAATAATTAAAAAAACAATCACACGAGCATCAAAACCCAGTCTGGCGCAGTCTGGCACTCCCTTCTACAATTAGACGACGAAAATCTTACATACTTGGACAGGTCATCTCTTTCTGTTTTACGAGCAAACACAAGATCGCTGATCTTTTGTTGAAATCTCAGTAGAATTGGCGTCAGATCATTATAAAACTGAAAAAAAGACAAAATGAAATCTAAGAAATGCGTAATACTTTCGCGCCACATTGACACAAAATAGCAATCATATAGAGTGGTGTTCGTTATTGTGCAAAGTCACGTCGGAAAACAGCGAGTGTACGTGTCGAGTTGTTTCTTGTACTTTAAATGGAAGATTATATCCATGCTGTCGCAAAAAAGGACTTTAAACCGTGAAAATACTATGAGAACCTTTCATTACACCGAATGCTAATTAATGAAAAATGTGATAAACAATTATGAACGATAAATACAGTTTAAAATTATACTCAGCACTGTTTTTGCTCCCGTCCTGGGAAAAATGTCACCACGAGGAATTTTTGGCGGTCAAACGTCCTCGGTATAATCGTGAAGAGATCGGAATGATATCGAAAAAAATATCCGATGACCCTGTGATTGATCATTGTACGAAAGTTACGAAGCGTTTTGACTCGATTGGGCTTCCTGTGAGTCTTTGGATCAAAGGCCAGGGTCATCACGTCAGATAGTTACTTTCTTACAATTTGCATACAACTCTATAACAAGAGTGTCTACTTTTTCTAGTAGACACAAAAATAATTGAATATCAGCAGAATACAAGTAAATAAACGCTACGAAAATTCACTCTAAAAGGCAATAATGTTTTTTAAACAAAACGCATTCGATCAGTGTATATTTAACGTTATGGTAGTACGGTCGACTTACTTTAGTGCCTTCCTTGAGGTTAGCAGTGAGTTCCATATAGCTATCGTGAGCAGTTGCTAGCTCTTTTAGCTTGGCTTCTCTCTCACTCACTGCTTTACCAGATTGTCTCTCTTGGACAAACCGTTCATTGGTTGCCTAGATTAAAAGAGACATTACTGGTCAGGTAACGAAGGTAATGCAGATTTGATAAAATATAGGAAAAGGTAAAAACTGGCAAGAAATACCAGATAAAATATAGGAAGCCGAGGATTGATGTTGATGTGGTGTTAATTTACCAATATTGACCAACAGAATAGCGTGTTGACTACACTGCGAGAAGCGCTTGAAAGAGAGGTAGAAAATTTCTCAAAAGGATGTTTAAACCGTTGCCTTGCTGAAGCTGTCGAGGGCCGACAATAGAACAAACTATGCCAGCTGTCATTTTGGGGAGTTATTGAAAATGTTGAACCAGTTTCAATTCACCTGCCCAGAATATAATATGTGAACTGAGTTGGATAATGACTGATATGTTTTCACTCATGAGGCAAGTTCTGTTGAGCGTAGTCTCTCTTGTCACCGATTTTCGTTTTTGGGCTTTCTGTTCCAGTCTTAACACAGGAAGTCCTTAAACTAAAATCGGCTGGAGGGTTTAGGTGTGAACTAACCTGGAGTGCAGCAAGAACCCTCTCTTGTGCGGCCATGCTCTCAGATACCCTTTGTTTTAGAGGATCAAATGAAGAACTAAGGTTTCCCCCGATGATACCCTCTACATCAGTGATGATTCCATCAGCTGCCAACGCACTCAAAAACTTCACAGCTATGGCGGGAAAATTGGTTGTTAGTTCATACAATGTGACTAATAAAATGCGTGGATGAAAATGAAACAGAGCCTGTGATATAGAGTTACAGTTGTAAAGCAATTACACTAGGTCTACAATCGGTTTGGAGGGATTCGTTTTCAGCATGATACCCTGAGGTAAAAGAAAGCGACATTGCGGGATCAGGACGAAATTGAGGAACAATGGAATTTGAGAACCCCTATCCTCATAACCTATGGTATGTCATATATCTTGCCCTGTCTGCTGTGCTATTGTACTAAACTTGCTCTAGTAGAAGGACAAGATCAGTTAAACAAACAGTCAATTCAAAAATGACAGATGGTTGGAAAGACAGACAGATAGACAGACAGACAAACATTTAAACTCACCCATATCATCTTCTTGTCCTTTCAACTCTTCTTCCAGTGACTGTCTCTCTTCTTTGATAGCTTCTATTTCATTGATTTGTTTTCGAAGTTCCATGACAGACCCACTTTTGGCTGCACTTGCTGAAGCTGCACCTACTTTTGGTAAAAATGCTGCAATCTCTGCCTACAACATATACAGAGACAAAATCAGCATTACCTTTTATAATCGATAAGGTTTAGGAACTTGACACAAAAAGAGCTTGTGTAAACAGGGTAAAGTAAAGCCACATTAATTGTACTATCGTTTCTATCCACAATTTTACTGAAGGACAACTTCCTCAAAGGGCCAAGCTGAAATCCCCACCCCTTGAGTGAATTTTTGGTTTTATTTTTGAAGATGTAATTTTATCGTTTGCTTCAAGACTTTTGATTTCATTATTGAAACAAATCTTGCAAATTTCACAACAAACCTGATTTGAAAATATTTGTCACGGGTTACAGATAATTAGATAGAATGCACTTTACTCTGTTATATGTATTTACATAATTCTATCTTTTTCTACTTAGTTATAAACAATACATACCTCTCCTTTACACAAGACATCCATTGCTCGTCGACTTTCATTATATTTTTCACGAACAATACTATCTGCTCTGACAGCATTTTCTAAGATACCGCGGTACTTAGTTGCTTCTTCTCGTAGTTGAGCAGTTAGCTCTGCTGATGGTTTGGGCGTCCATCGATCCTTGAAGCGTTCTCTTAACTGTGTGTCTTGACGTTCTTCCTCGTCAAGTAGACGTACAGCCTGGCGAAGGAGACATTAATGAAATGATATAGCACACTTTCTATATGTATGTAAAAGTATATAAATACGAATTATAGTACAGTTAGTTCTGAGTTAAAAACTTTACCTCATCCAGAATTTCACGATTTCTTTGTAGCAATTCAGGAAGATCCTGCATAAGTGTGTCCAATGTACTGACTCCTCCCCTTTCTTTAACCTTATCTGCTTTTTCTAGCACTGACTTGGGTACTTTATCACCAGACAAATCCTCTATGGCAGCAGGGAGATTCAATGAAACTAACACACTAAAGAGACAAAGATTGAATATCTTTTTGCATTTCTTATACAAAACAGAATATGTCTCTTGCCTGTTAAAAAAGTAAATTTTACAATAAAAAATATCAAAATTATTTCGATGTGAACTTTTTAGATCTACACATTTTTTGGAAGTCTATTTTCAAAGCCATCATACAATTTTTAAAATCAACAGGTACAGCCTTGTAGCTTAATTTTGCATATCCATTTATTTGCTCAGTCATTCATTTGTATATCCACTCAGTTCATTTATCCATTCATTCATGCATTTATTCATATTTTATCCATTTATTTCATTCATTTATACATTCACCTATTTATTCATTCATTCAATCATTCAGACATTCATTTATTCTTTTTTTCATGCATTCACTGACAGAATAATTACAATTTCCGTAAGTGACCTAGGTAGCATTAGGATAATAGAAATATTCTAGAGTCACAGGATATTATGAATTAGCTATGCACATTCGAGATCAGAGTCAAGATAGTGAGTAAAATGTAAAATAATGAGTGTTGACTGAAATAATTCAGACATCAAAATATTTCAACTTCAAACCTGTTTATCAACTGAGTCCCCTCTCTCATTCTTGCAATCTCAAAGTTGACAATCTCAGCTTTGCGGCTTTCATAGGCAACAAGCGCATTGTGTACTGCCATGGGGACCATCTTTGTAAAAATATCCATGAAATTTTCAGAAGCTGGTTTAGATAGCTGTAGAGGTTTAGCCAGAGCTGCACGACCTATGACAGGAAGGTTAGCTTCATTTGGTATCATGTCGTGGTATATCAGGTTGTTGTCTTTGTGATCTTCAGCATAAGTGCGTTTGATACGATCTAGCCAGCTATCAAGTTTAAACAATCCTAGACTGTCCTTCTTAGCTTCTTCTGCCTTTTGTTGAGCAGCCTTAAGAAAAGTGAAGTGGAAAAGTATTAATCGGTAAATTAAAATATAAAACTGATAAGTAACTATCTTTCGATAGGGGTTACTATTGGTTTTTGCAATATTAAACTAATAAAAAAAATTGTTATTTCGTTTTCATTCATTCATTCTGATTTTCAGTCATTCACAAGCTCACAACTTACGGTAGTATGCTCAAGCAGTCACTCATCTATCCACTCATTCATATGGCCCCCATTCAAACACTCACTAGGTCAATAATTTATTCATTCATTTAACGTCTATTTATCCTGTGTTGTAACCCGGACCTGATTTTTCTCTGATAAAGTCAGTTAAAGTCATTTAATTCTGAAGCAATTAAATAAGCCTGAAATTAGATGATTTTTACAGCTGCTGTCTTTTTAGCATAATGACAAGTTTAAAAAATTATCATTTCAAAACGATTTGAATATTATAGTCTGGATCAGTCATCATAATAGACCTTCCCCACATTTGCTTGACTGCCCACAAAACAATAGATTCACACTGAGGCTGGAGGTAGTAAATCCATACATTATCTGTATTTTATACACTCCAGCATGCCTTTGTTTCTCTATAAGTCAAGCAAATGCAGGGAAGGTCTACTTAAGAACAAACTAGGGAATTATGAAAGGGATTATAGCAGTATGGAGATGGTGAAACAAACCTTCATTCTTGCAACATTTTCTCCATAGTGCCCTATTTCTCTGGCTACCACACCCTGGTGATAGTTAGCTATTGCCAGGAAATAACTGGACTTGGCCCTCAGCACTGACATCCACTCCTTAAACAATATCAGAATAAAGAAATATAGATCATTTTATATAACATAGCATCCATAAATGACATCCAATCTGCAGACCAACTGAGAGATTTGTTTCCAAAAGGGACACAATAAAAAATAAAATCATGTAATTTTCAATTGAAGTCAGTCTTATTGTTGGGCGCCATTTCACCACCTCCGTACCGATGGTTCTATATAGCATTTAAAGTTATCACAACTTGCAGTAAAAAGAAAAAAAGTTGAAACAAGGATGTGTTGTAATTGGAAATCGAACTCAGGACTCTTCACACCAAACACTGTATAACACTAACCAACTGTGCCTTAGATTTCTTAATGAGAAAATGCTTCATCTCCACAATGGCACCCCCTCTAGTACCTTTTCAAGCTGTTGTTTGACACTTGATACTTCACAAGCCTGTTGTGCTTCTCTGTAAAGATCTGATGCTTGGGCGGCGACCTTGGCGATAATTGCTGACTTCATCTTATCTGAAATCATACAACAACAAAAGTACATTTCATTTTTTTACAGCCACATTTATTGTATCATCATGACATGCCATTTCAAAACATTGATGTGACTTTAGGTCTTTGCTGTAACAAGTTTGATTAATATTAACTTTGGTTGATCTAAACTAAACTCCACTCTAAAATTAGATGGCCCTGAAAAGATGAAAGCCAACAATGCCATGGAAATTACCAAACAGGAAAAAAAGGAAGGAAGGAAGGAAGGAAGGATGGAAGGGAGGGAGAAAGGAAGAAAGGAAGGAGGAAAGGAAGGAAGAAAGAAAGGAAGGAAGAAAGGAAAGTGAGAAGGAAAGTTAGCCAAAGACAGTTATTAGCGGTCTTGGGCAACTCTTTCTGCTTTTTGTTTGTCTGCACCTTTCTTCTTACTATAGCTATATGAAAGCATAGATTCTTCATTGCATTGCAATATTGACCAGATCACAATCATACCATTCTCAGTTTTATGCCAAATACATTCCTGTCCCTGTGCAAGCATGATGCTATTTAGAGCATTCAACATCTCCAAGGAAAGATCTGGTGTTGGAACTTGATGGAGTTGAGGAAAAACCATCTCTTTTAACATTTGGAAAGACCCACTTGCATACTTAAAGACAAGACATTTGATAAATTATAAAAATGATTGAAAGTCTTGTTGTTAAAGCCAATAAATAATAATAATAAATCCAGACAAAGATCAGATCATAGCCAGAGCAGATTATTTAATTGATTTGTAGAATTATAATTATAGTGTACCTGGAACATCTTTGCTGCCAGTTTGATGCCATCTTCAGAGTTAAGGTTCTGCGCACTGGCTATTTGACTTTCTAAAGCACCAATGTTAAATAACAGACAGATTTTCTCATAAGCACCACTTGCTAATGCTGCAAAAATCAACATGGAATTATTATTATATCATTGGGCTAAATAAATATCTGGGAATCTCTCACTAAGGATGAGCCTCTATAATTAAATTCAAAGCCATCCTCATAGTCAAAGACAAACAGATAGACACTCAATGATTAGGTTTGATGACTGGTCCATTGTCCATTAAAATCATAGATAACTTTATCTAAACTTAAGGACAAAAGGTGGAAATTGAACTTGGTATTCAAGAGGTTAAGTTTCACAAAAAGGTGGAACCATTCTGTCAGTTAGCTATAGAATGATATCAGGCCATTCGGGTCAGCTTTTTAAATGACCGGAACGAACAAATGAACGAACGAACGAACAAACGAACCAACGAACCAACGAAACAAACAAACAAATAAACAACATTGATGCTTCATACAAAAGATGTAGAAACAATTAACATTGCCGAACCTCTTAAACCAGTCTGACACATAAAAATAACCAGCAGTACCACCCTTTCTTTAAAAGTCAAGCCTGATACTTACAAGCTTTCTTGTAACCAAACATAGATCCTTTGTCAAAAGCATCATACCAAGTAAATGACACACGGATCTATGAATCAAACACAAAAATGCACATCTCACATGGTGAATATCAAATAATATAACTTTAACATTTTTATATTTAATACATCTGACAACAATTTTCTGCTACTCATATCATTTGAATTCTTGTTAAGAAGGACCATATGCTTAACTAACATTTATATTCAAATCATAATGGCTATAATTATTAGAAGGGATCATTTAGTGTTGGCTTTTACTTTATGTTAACACATGTCTAGAGATGACCAAGGAGTGAGGTGGCTGGAGGGGGTGACTGATCACAAATTACAAATGATTTACAGAAACCTTTAGCAGATCACAAAAACTTAATTTGACTCTAATCATTATCCCATGCATTTCCCCTTATCCACCGTATAGATAAAAACGTTTTTTTTTTTGTAAATAAAAGTATACATAATTTAGCACCTGTGATTCAGACAATGGTAGCTTCCCCTCCATAGCCACAAGCTGGTCATAATACCTGCAATAAATAAAAACACATTACAATCTACATCATAGATACTATTGTCACATATTTTCACAAGACATCAACTTTATAATTTACATCGCTAGCTACTAGCAAGCTATGTGGACCAAACATGGTTATAGTAAAGATTAAGGGGACCCTTACACTATGCATTTGAAAAAAATTGATACCTCCTTTTTCTCATTAGATATTTCAATAAGAGTGACTGTTGCGGACATTACCCTAAAATCAACCATGTTTTAGGTGATCATTTTAAAGATGAAATTCCTATGAATTGTGAAAAGCTTTCAAGAAAATACAAACTTGGGTAGTTTTAGCAATAATGGGAGTTTAATAATAGTCAAAAACTTTGCTATATAATCTTCAATTTTTGTGGAAGCTAGAGTAATTTCTTTGTTGCGGACATTACCCAAAAATGTTGCGGACATTACCTTTTTGGGATAGTAGTAGATTTTTACTATAAAAACCAACATGAACTCAATGTATTACAGTGTGTGTAACTAAATGCTAAACATTGAATTTGGGGTTAAATCATGCCTAATAAAAGCACTTTTTGTTTCTCTGCAAGATTTTGCAGCCAAAAAAAAAAAAAAAAAATTCAAAGATTTCACAAGTTCTTCATCTTATCATCACCGACTTAATAATTGTTAAATGCCTAACAATTATTTTCAAAATCAGAGTGCATCTTGCATGAAAACTGTGCATTTGATTGTTTTTGCTTTTGTCATGTCTCATGTGGAATTGACCATGTGGGGAGGTCATGGGTTTATGCCCTTTGAGGGTCTTAAAATAATTAAGGAGAAGTTGCTGCCTTTGTTTCTCTATTTGCAAATGGTAAGATCTTCACATCCTCCCAGATAACGGCGTAAAATCAGAGGTGACCCGTCTACTCTATACTCTAATCCAGTTGTGGATCTTAAAGAACCACTGAGGACACAGGTACGACCATCCTCAGTGTCTGTACTTATTGACAACGGGGGCATAACCACTAACAATTATTCTATATACTCATGTTTGTAAACTGCAAAAAGCAGTCTGTAAAGTCCCCCAAAGAACAATTGTAAACAGTAATTGAAAAGCCCCAAGGGGAATTACTGAATAACTATACATTCTACAGGTCATAAAAAGATATCAAATTAAATATATGTTATATAATATATATATATATATATATGTATATATATGTATATATATATAATATATATAATATATAATATATAGTTTGGATCAAATAAATTAATGGCCTGTTGACATTAAAATGGAAAAAAAATGCAAATTACTATATACAAAGAAACAAATAAAAATAAATCACAGATAGATATTATTAAGTTAGCTTGTTTAATTGTAATAAACTGACAAAGTCACATTTGAAATTAGCCCACCCCCACATTTAGCATCTGACTCATCAATTCACTAGAATGTACATGTATGTACAAACGTCAGAATGCGAAATTAGAAAGCCCATAACATCAAATAGCATCCAACATGCAACAAAAATTGACAAATGCACGCAATTTAAAACCAGTTAACTGGATGCAATGTTCTTCTTTACTTCTTCCATAAGAAGTGAAAAAGTTTTTATTCAATTTGATAACAAATCATACCTTTCGATTACAAAAGAAACGTTTCAATATAGCTGATATTAAATCGAGATATTTCGATCTAACAAACATCTATATTGTTTATACTTTTACCTCAATAAAGGCTGCAAAGCAGACTCGTGTTTTTCCGGACTCTGCATAACTGCAGAGTTTCGAAGCTTGTTCAAATCAGCTATTGTATCTGCATTTTCGTTCAGTATTTCCTCGCTAAAAGTGTTCTTTATAAACTTTTCGAGAGGTTTTTTGTAGTCAACTGCATCTGTTCTCTTCAATGGGATCGTTATCCAGCCTGCCATTGTAGTTTAAGTAATAAAGACCATCAATTTTGAGGAATAACGTTTAACGAAATCTTCCAAAATGAAGGAAATACAAATTTTCTATTTATAGAAACAACAGGGAGAGACTGATCACTAGCATACGATCGAGGTGAAAGCACAGGCATCCCAAAACAGCACAGGCAGTCCAAAGCTGACTATTGCTGAAGTGATATCATTTTTTTAAATTATTAAAAATGTCTCAGTATTCGCGTAATAAAATATTTCTGCCATTCACTTCAGCTATTTTTTAAAATCCAAAACTAAAAATTGAGAACACACAAATAAAACTCTAAAATCCTTTGAATTCCTGACCTTCAAGAGAACCACTAGCCTCCTCTCGCATCCGTTTTTAGTGTCGGGCTTCCTGTCCCTCCGAGGGACAGGAAGCCCAACACTAAAACGGATGCGAGAGGAGGCTAGAGAACCACTGACAGCTCTGGATACCGATGTAATTATTAAATTGGGGTGGAGTGCTATTTTCACGGGGGGGTACTACCCTATATCGACTATACGGGGATGATCCGCTGAACAGGGTATGGTTTTTCGACCTTGGTGTCATGAACAGGGTATCTAATTTTACTCTATTTCCGATTTAATCCAAACTTCCTGTCATACTCAGGGCCCAAAAAATGAGAGAAATTATTTTGCATTCAGGAAATTGGCAGGAATAAGATCGTTGACTTTAAAAAAAAATGAGAGCAGCACGTGTGTCTGAATTGATATATTTATACAAATCATATAATGTTTGTAAACAATTGTAATTTGTCATAAACAGGGTATGGAAGTTAAGTATTTTTTGTCATAAACAGGGTAACCCCTACAGGATCCCAGCGGAACACCCCTACCCAAATTGAAGGGAGTACCCCCCCGGCCCGGGCTATTTTATGCTAATTTTTATCGTTTTCTTTTGTTTAATTTGTGTTATTTACTACTAAATAGTGACAACTGTTGCACACATTTAGTGTTTGCACTGTAATCCATTCATGATAGATTTAGGAACTTTTGATGCAGGAACAGCACTTGTATAAAACCGATAAACGTCAGTAATACTTAAAATAGTGGATAACACAAAACCATTAAAACTGACAAATCAAAACATTGAAACGCATTAAAATAACGTCAATGGATATATTAAAAACTTTTTCACTGCATTATATAGTAAATTCAATAAATTACAAAAACTGTGTGGACCTAACCCTGAGTAACTATCACGGTTATGTTTTTGAACTTGCCATGTCACTTTCCAATAGACATATTTTATACACGTCTACAACATTATTTACTACTATATTATGTATGTATTCAAGCTTAAATTCAGTAATTACATTTCAACATTTTCTCAGTCATTTTTTTTTTTTTTTTTTTTTTTTTTTTTTTTTTGCATTTCCTATTTTTAAGTCCACAATCTTTTCTGGACTATTTGAGCTCAATTTTACTCGTCAACATTTCTTGTCATCCTCGGAAACCCAAGCAGTATACTCTAACGTTCAAAACTCTAAGAGTAAATATATTTTCTCTGGGAACGAGTTTCGAGCGACAGAGTGTACTGCCAATGTTTCCGAGGATTCATTTCTTGTATACTATTTTACACTTCTACAATGTTTTCTTGACAATTCTATTTTCTGTGTTCGAGCTCAAATTCTGTAATTCCATATCAACATTTTCTTGGTTCTTTTTCTTGAGTATTTCGCCGCCAGCAAAGCCTGCAATTCCACCCGTAACTGCAGCAGCGGCACCTAGTTTTAAACCAAATACCATTCCAACTGGACCACCAGCAACTGTCCCAATTAATGCACCAAGAACGGGTAGCATTACTGTCTGGAGTTTTCTCGCCTGAAAAGAAAGAAATGCTCTAGTTATTCACTTGATATGCATTGACGTCTGCCAACGTTTTTCAGTCAATGTTCACTAGAAGGCAATGGATTTAGTCATTTACTAAGAAGACAAGATGAAAATATTGTCATCTGACGTTTCCCAAAAAGATATTAAAAAAGATATTAGTCCTTTACTTAAAATATATGTTCAAAAACAATGTCGTTCGACGCTTCATTCCAATTTATAGTTAGAGGAAAGAAATACGGAGCCCGGTGGGGGGGGGGGGGGGGGTGGGGGGAGTAATGATTCATAGATCAGATAGATTGACTGCTTCATTTAATGATCATTCAACAGCTTTAAATATATGCAAATAAAAGTTTTCTAAATAGCTTACAAAAAAGCCTACAATGAATTTGCTTCATTGGCCACAAAACAATATATTCACATCAAGGCCGGAGGGTATGAAACACAGAGAATGTGTAGATTTAACGCATCTTGAAGCCATTGTTGCATGGTCACTTGACATGTGAATTCAGGAAAGGTCTATGCAATACTAATAATACGATAACATTATTAATTATGACATGTCCTACCTTTCCAAGTTCCTTAGTGCCTTGCTGTACATTAACTTGAGCTCTTTCTATATTGTCAGTGATAGTATCCAGAGTTGACTGTTGGTCCTGTGTAATACAAACAACCTTGATTTAGTCACAGCAGCCTTAAGGGTTGTGGAGTTTTTTTTATGCTCTGAAGGAGTGCCCTTTGCAAGGAAGAGAACTTCCAGCTTGGTTGAGCCAGGCAGCACTGAATTTTATTTGCTTATCAAACTAGATGAAAATTTACTTAATTTATGCGATTTCTTACTCATATGTCTATCATATGAGGCCTTATGCACCATGAAGAAGACAAGTGAAGTGAAGTGATGTTCATCATATATTAACCTTAAAACCCCAAAGATAGCATCTTGGCATTTGCTGGGGGTTGACACACACATAATTTTTCAAGACTGGTTTTAGTGGTTGCATGACCAGCTTTGAAGCTTAGTTAGTATGTGTTGATTACTGTTACATAATTTTGAGAATAAAGTGTATTGAGGGCATGGAGAACCCTCAGGCCCAAGCATCAAATGTGTGTATTGACTTCATTCACGTTTCATTCAAGTTTTTACTTACATGGACCATCGCTGAAAAGTCATGAATGAGAGTATTCAAGTCTTCAAGGTTCTGAAAATAACATATTTTTAATTACCTGATTATTAAGTTGTGGTATCATTGCAATCAAGAGAAAGAAACAGGAAATCAGGCCAAAATGACTAGCTGTAGCCCTGATATGTTTGGTACACATCAAACCCAAGAGAACATTACATAAAATGTTACAAAAATATATAATTTACAATAACATTAAAAACATTTTCCTTTTTTATAACATTCCAATTTCCATCTCAGATCTGATTTTCTGAAATGTACTTGATGGTGTTTGTACTAATTAATTGTGACAAACCTGTTGTAAAACATCCCATGAAGCTGCACTCTCTTCCTCTAGTAGTAGCTGCTGTTGCTGATAATCTGTGCGCAGTCTTGAGAACTCTTCTTGTCCTGATGCATAATCTGTACTACTTCTATTTGATGCTAAAAGGTATTGAACAATAAATAAATCGATGGAAGGACAAAACCGATGTAGAAATATGTTTGGTGTCCTGCCTAGTATTTTTTACTAGTTTTTACCTGTTTGCATGGTGAATGAATGAAACATAAAAAATAGCCAAATGCACAAATGGATGAATGAGAGTGAAAGAAGGAAAGAATGAGAAAAATTCAAAACAATATTCTCAACAACTATGTCTAGTGAAAAACAAAACATGCAAAAAGGGGAGGGGGAGGCTTACCATCATGATTGTTATGCTGTTTTCTCTTATGTCTTTCTGAGTAAAGTCTCTGTACATCTCTGAAAGACCTGACACCTTCTAAGGCTTCATCTTTAATTGATAACACTCTTTCATCAAAGACTGGAATATCTGTCTGAATTAGCTGATGTCTGATGTTTTCCATCTCTCTAATGTTCACCTTCAGTTGCTGATTGAAAACACAATAGATTTAGTCATATATATAATATTATACAATCATTTAAATATTTTACAGTCATCTCATTCACGTAAGGTGGTAATTCTTGAGATAGATGTTCACGCTCACTGCCCCAGGCTACAATAATTATTCACATGAATTGATTATCTACACATCTTTCACCATTGTGAAGGGCAACGCCAATTACCATGACCAATAACTGTTGTATCCAGTATCTCAATTACATTAAATTTAACTGTTTTAATTTATTACAATTTATTTTTGATAATTAATAATGTCGGTGAAAAGTATTTGATATTCACCTGCACAGTCCTTGCTGCATTGATCTGTTCTGCATTCAGTTCATGCCAAGATCTTGACTCATAAAACTATACAGTCAAAATTCTAAATTTTAAAATTTACAAACCCATATAATGTCTTAATTTTAAAATGGTCTTTAAGGGCTTAAAAAAAACTAAAAAAATATTTCAAAATTTTAGTAGCCTTGAGATTACTATTTTGATATTTTCTGATGATTGCACACATATTCACATTAATTGAAAATTAACTAAAATAGAAATGCGAGGGAAGTCAGTAATTAATAATCAATCAATGATGCAAAAAGACAGAAAAGTGCACCTTTTCCATGTTCATCTGGTGTCTGTGTAGACGTTGCAAGTCAGTTGGTAGAGCAACCTTCACAAACTTCTCCAATGCTGGTTCAAATCTTTTTAGCGGATGCTTTGGTAAGCTGGACATCACATCTTTTTGATTTTCTATGGAAATGAATATATAATAAATTAATATCAATTTGCCATATTTTTTTCAAATTTGTTGATAAATGTACATTAAATTATCATATATACCTAGTAATAATATTATTGCCCAGTTCCTCAACCAAGTGATTTAACAGCACAATAAAAAATTCTATCTATGTCAGACTATGTTGTTGAATTAAGAGACAATCTCTGTAAAAGTGAACCACTGCATTTCGACTTCCAGCAAATGCTGCCTTCAAACTTTTATCATAGAAAGGCTATTAATAGTGAGTAAATAAAATGGCTTTAGTTTTTGGAAATTCCTCAAAATTAATTTTTTGGAGCGACTTTTTTATTGACTGCTGTAGACGCTAAAAATTTCAGTTTTTGCCAGTAAAAAATCATTGATTTTTGAAATGATGTAGCTCGCATACAAAACACATTTACGCGATACATTTTTTACCACAGTTTTATTATTTGTTCTTTGCTAGGAAAATGCAAAAAGATTTTATAAAAATCAAAAAAGCAGTAAAAATTAGTTATATTCAATTATAGCCGTGTTTCGACATTTTGGAATATACAAAATAAACCCTTTCCTAAGCAGCTTTTATCTCCTAAGTCCAGACTCGTCAGCTCTAACCTTTTACACCAATCTATTCCTCTAATGATGCTTATTATAACTATGTAAAAACATTATGCGCTTTTGGCCTAGTTTTTGCACAGTGACCGTGGGAATTTAGCCCTTTTTGCTAAAATTAACGACATAAATATGCAAATTACGCTGAAATCAAATCGCAGAATTCTTCTATCAAAGACTTTTATTTGCCTTTATTTCGATACTGCATGTCTAAATACACCAAATATGAGCGTTTCCTTTTTTTAAATGTATCCAGGGCTAAAGAAATATCACTTTATGACCGGTTTTTGAAACCGACAACCGATATTGTTTTGACGTTTATGCAAATTACTTTTCGATGGTCGGCGATCAAAACAAAACTTTGATGAAAAAATTTCTTTCCCTTCTCGATCTTTATTTTAGTTATCAAAAAAGTCTTTTTAGGCCTTTATGTATTTATACCAAGTAAAAAGTAACATCTGAAATGAATTTTAACCTGAACTTCGGAATTATTCGCAGTTGGAATGTCAAATAAAATATTTTTTGGCAATTAATCGTAAAAGCTCGTGGCTTGATTTAATTCATTTATTGGTTCGTTTGTTCGTTTGTTCATTCATCAATTAATTCCTTCATTCATTCTTTTATTTTTTTATTCATATATCTATGCATTCATTCATGATTCATTCATTCATTCTTTTATTTACTTTGTTATTTATTTGTTTACTTTTCGATTGATTGCAATTGTTTTTTATCAACTTTCATCTGTTTTAACTAAGTGAGTACAGTAACAACAGAGCTAGCTACAACACCATAATGTCACACCTTGAAAAAGGGGAAAAACGGTTTTACAATGATTATGGCAATGATGGTTATGCTTGTCATTAGGATCAAGATAAAGATTATGTTAATATGACAATTTTGATCTGCGTCATATTCTCCATTTATTCATTCATAAATTGCTTCATTTGTTTGTTTGTTTGTTTGTTGGTTGGTTGGTTGGTTGGTTTGTTTGTTTGTTTGTTTTTTATAGGCTTTACACATGCATATGTGTGAGTCCACCACAACAGAGCTAGACTCCAATAACTGAGTGGCTCATTAAAAAAAATACATACGAATAAATAAATGAACATAATGGTATTACAGGAAATATATATATATATATATATAAAGGGAAAAAAATAGAAATCTAAATAATTAATTGCAGCATATGTTGGTTTGGCTGTAAGTTTGTTGGTGTGACAGCACTTTTGGCAAACAGTCTAAGTTTATGGAATATCAGTGTCATACCTATTTAGAGCTTTTGTATAATAGTGTAACAGATTCTTTTTAATGATACTAGCAAATTTACTTAGACGTAATTACTCAGGTAAAGAGTTTCAAAATTTTGGTAGAATGCAATAAAACGAATTTTCTCTCATGTCAAACATTGCAGATCTTACTAAAATCAATTCATACTCAGTTATGGAAGTTCGAGTGAAATGGAGAGATGCAAGGTGATTTTCGACACTGTCTTTGCAATCTAACAGATTGTATAACCCTGAAATAACTCTTGAGTCTCTTTAATGTTCTGAGGTATATGTAATATTGAACGGCAATGACCAGAATAACCTCTCTGACCTCCAGGTTTAGTATCAGCTCTCATTATAGGTAGACCACGAACTACAAAATATATCCAAACATCACCAAGTTTCAGCTATTATTTTTTTAATACCACGGCAATCTAACTTTTTCATAACCACACCAACCAACCACTCGCAGCACTCCTCTTTTGATCAAAATCCCTAGTACAATTATATTTATACAAGAATAATGCACCGCTGATTCGATGGCAATCAAACTAGTGTTGTCATTGGATATATGAGCGTATGCACATCAAGATTATAATGCCTTTCAGATTTTACTTTTTAATTGATATAAAAATATATAAATACTAAGTCACTTTGGATCATTTTCTGGCGTTCATGTGATTGCATTTAGCTCTAAAATAACTTCTTTGATGACTCAAATTCACATCAAGAAAGAAAAGGATTTTTTTCATCAAAGTTTTGCTTTGATCGCCGACCATCGAAAAGTAATTTGCATAAACGTCAAAACAATATCGGTTGTCATAAAGTGATATTTCTTTAGCCCTAGATACATTTAAATAAATGAAACGCTCATATTTGGTGTATTTAGACATGCAGTATCGAAATAAAGGCAAATAAAAGTTTTTGATAGAAGAATTCTGCGATTTGATTTCAGCCTAATTTGCATATTAATGTAGTTAATTTTAGCAAAAAGGGCTAAATTCCCACGGTCGCTGTGCAAAAACTAGGCCAAAAGCGCATAATGTTTTTACACAGTTATAATAAGCATCATTAGAGGAATAGATTGGTGTAAAAGGTTAGAGCTGACGAGTCTGGACTTAGGAGATAAAAGCTGCTTAGGAAAGGGTTTATTTTGTATATTCCAAAATGTCGAAACACGGCTATAATTGAATATAACTAATTTTTACTGCTTTTTTGATTTTTATAAAATCTTTTTGCATTTTCCTAGCAAAGAACAAATAGTGAAACTGTGGTAAAAAATGTATCGCGTAAATGTGTTTTGTATGCGAGCTACATTATTTCAAAAATCAATGATTTTTTACTGGCAAAAACTGAATTTTTTAGCGTTTACAGCAGTCAATAAAAAAGTCGCTCCAAAAAATTAATTTTGAGGAATTTCCAAAAACTAAAGCCATTTTATTTACTCAATATTAATAGCCTTTCTGTGATAAGAGTTTGAAGGCAGCATTTGCTGGAAGTCGAAATGCAGTGGTTCACTTTTACAGAGATTGTCTCTTAAGAATCAATCGAGAAAAACTGAAAAATACAGACGTTTTTGTGTATATAAATTATAGGTGGTTATAGATTTTCCTGTCTCACTGTGAGACCAGTAGGTTTCAATCTGTTTTTATTGGCATTTTTGACTTGGACAGTTTTCAAATTCAATTAAATTGCAAGTGTTAGTCTGTTGAAGTTGGAGTTAATATATACATAACAACTTCAAAATGTAGTATTCTGCATTAAGCAGTTACATATGTTTGTGATGTGTTACAAGAGATTTAGGGATAATGATCACCACAACGGCTTAAATTATGATAACCATTAAATATTTGAGGTACTAAACAAATAAAATATCCATGACCCAGTGTATTTACTGTTGTGTTTACTTTCGCTTTCCTTTTGGTCAATACAGCTATACCTTTAGTCTAATATCATCACAGGTAGCCCAAGCTAGCTGTTTGTGACCGTTTTTAACAATAAAACGAAAAAAATAAAATATGATAAAAATTAAACTCTGTATATGTGTATTGTCTATTCATTTATGTTCCGGTAGAGTTTCAGCCCATTTGGAGCAATATTAAGCGATTTATTTAAAATTACCTACCAACGTCCTAAGAAGAAGGGAAGGTAGCACACTCGATCGACCTCGCCGCTCAGAAGCCGTCAGAAATCCACTTCTAACTCATCCAAAACTATAAATTACGCCAAAATTCTCTCGGATTATGTTGTTCGAATAAATAACCCATCCACTCTACGAATTTCATTTCAATACTTCCACTATTTCACTTCAAAAAACCAATTCTCCTAAACGAAATCGCCGTAAGTCGATGCTTGGTTCCATCTACCCCGTAACGGCTTCAACGGATTTTGACCTTTGGTAACTACCACCTCCCCCAACGCAAAACTACGTCACTGCCATTGTACAAAACCGACCAATGGGAAAGCGACATTTTATCAACATCTTATGTTCGAAAAATTTCAACTGTAATTCGTTTGGTAATCTTTTGTAAACAGTTTGTAATAGTAGTTTTGCGTTGGGGGAGGTAGTAGTTACCAAAGGTCAAAATCCGTTGAAGCCATTACGGGGTAGATGGAACCAAGCATCGACTTACGGCGATTTCGTTTAGGAGAATTGGTTTTTTGAAGTGAAATAGTGGAAGTATTGAAATGAAATTCGTAGAGTGGATGGGTTATTTATTCGAACAACATAATCCGAGAGAATTTTGGCGTAATTTATAGTTTTGGATGAGTTAGAAGTGGATTTCTGACAGCTTCTGAGCGGCGAGGTCGATCGAGTGTGCTACCTTCCCTTCTTCTTAGGACGTTGGTGGGTAATTTTAAATAAATCGCTTAATATTGCTCCAAATGGGCTGAAACTCTACCGGAACATAAATGAATAGACAATACACATATACAGAGTTTAATTTTTATCAAATTTTATATTCTTCGTTTTATTGTTAAAAACGGTCACAAACAGCTAGCTTGGGCTACCTGTGATATCATTTGAACTTTTGAATTTAAACTCAATCGTAGGGAAAGTATTTTTTCTTTCTCGATGTACACAGCACTGAACAACAATGTGTATTTTGTTGTATATATGTATTCTATTCCATTTATCCTTCAAGGTTTTAAAAGTATGTTAATATTTTATAAATAAATTTTATAAGCTTAGTGGTAAAAAGTATTCAAGTCGGCCACAAAGAGATTGGGGAGCCACAATTCTGGTCCCGAAACCAAATATCAAGTAATTAGAATAAAACAGAAGTATAACTTACTTCTTGATGCGTAATCTTCAAACGACGCCATGTTGTTGTTTTATATTTGTTGCTTTACGAACCCATCATTAAAACAAATTATAAAAATTTGTTTTCGCAGAAAGTATTCCGTTATCCCAATTTCTTTTACGATTTTATCGAATTCTCAGCATAAAAGGATAAACAGATACCAAAATATCAAAGAACTATTACTTTTAAAAATATCCAAGGTAAATTTGCCAGAAGAAATAAGAATACAACAAGAAAGGAAAAAAAATTGTGTTGTTGTTCATGCTCAACGCTTTTCCTGTTTTGTTCATGAGAAAACCGCTGACATTACTTTTTTTTTGTCACCAGTTCATCACCTCCAAAATAGCCACAGGCATCCCAAATTTTTTACATTAGTCGCTCAAATAAATTGTAATGATTCTTACATAATATAAAAAGTAATGTTACCATTCAGATTTACCAGAATTCCTGGTCATTAATTATCATTCTAGTAGTCGAACCTTTTGTTATATCATTTGAAACTGTGCCGGAATCTGATCAGAGCACAGATAACCCAAGCTAGTTGTTTGTGACATTATTAGCAATAAAACGAAAAAATAAAAATATGATAAAAATTAAAGTATGTATTTGTGTATTGACTATTTATTTATTTTCCGGTAGAGTTTTAGACCTGAAAAATGGCCAAATGGCCTGAAACTCTACCGGGAAACAAATAAATAGACAATACACATATACAGACTTTAATTTTTATAATTATTTTATTTTTTTTTCGTTTTATTGCTAAAAACGGTCACAAACAGTATGCTTGGGCTACCTTTGCTTTTAATCCATAGTAGTACCGGATCTTGAAAATTTGTCAATTCTATCATTTGAAGTTCATTGCTGAAAAGAAAGGTGGCTACCGGGAATCTACCTCAACAAATAAATTCAAATTAATCGGATCAATTTACATGCGGTGTTGAGTTTTGAAAACATATCTAGATTAAAAACCCATCTAACATTTTATAAGTAGTATAAAAAATAAATTCTAAAAAGCAAAGCTCCTCGTATTCAGCCGATGTGGAATCACCGAAGAAAATAAGTTCAAAATCGGGGATCAAATGTTTTGTTAATACTTGTAAGGGATCAAAATCTAAAAAAAACCTCCCTGTTGTGGTCGACCTATTAAATCACCAAATCGCCTCTTTGGCGCCTAAAAACTATGACAATCATTACGACGTTGACATCATTTATTTGATTATATTTTTTCTCCCGATCATATTACTAATGGCTCACTTGTATGACATTAGACTTAAAATTGGGATATTAGGCATCACAGAAGCAGAAATCGTGATTGTCTTGTAAAAAATCAATTATTTGATTAATTGAAATTGGAATGGATCACATATGCTGGTCTAATGCTTTTACACGCACGTATGTAGTAACAGGGATATCAAGGTCCGGGGGGGGGGGGGGGGGGGGGGGCACTCCGAGGATAAACGATCGGGGATGCTCGTCGTATCTTTTAGGGGTAAAAATCGACGATCTGGTATCTTTTAGGGTTTAAAAATATGAAATTTGCCAAATTCTCACTTTTTGGTATTTTTTATGGGTTGAAAGCCACTGAAACTCATGATTTTGGTATCTTTTAGGGATGAAAAACTTGTGAAGCCACGCCCTTTTGAAAAACGTCCGGTATCTTTTAGGGGTATTTTTTTTTAAATCCGACGAGCATCCCCGATCGTTTATCCGCGGAGTCCCCCCATCCCCGGGTATCAAGGGCGGCGCAGAGGGGTAGCTTTTCATACAGTATCTGACTGTTATGAAACCCAATGCAACCCGTTCTTCTCTTTGATTCTCTCCGCACTTAAAAAACGCCACTGCGCGGCCTCTGTGTGAATTATAGAAACACAAGTTATGCTGGCATCCGCATCGTCCATTTGCGAAATATATGTTTACCTTCTTTTATTATTTTTTGCTGTGTATAGTTGAAGAGCTAGTATATATTTTACAACCCAAACTATGCTATCATCATGCTATACTGAGTCGTTTAATAAGTCACCGTGTATCTCAATCACGTTTCTGTTCCACCAAAGGTTATTGATAAAGTTTAAGATAACGTCCACTCGATAAAATGATTTATCCACCGCATTTTATATTTTGGTTAAAAGAGAGAGGCTTTTAAAATTAGTGTGACTGACCCCAGTTGTTTGACAAATTTACAACTTTATCAAAATGGAATTGTCAGCGACAATAATATTGTCATTATTGAAATTATGCATTTGGAAAGTTCAGTCAAGGAATGCCTAGTTGATTCCTAAGAAACAGCAGCGAATTGTCGCGTACCTGACACAACATTTTTATTGTCTTGTTTGTTTGTGCGTTCTCATAAAATTTTCTTTCATTTTATGCAGTTCTGTTTATAATAATTCATAAAAGTAGTTGTTTTTAGCATCACAGCAATAACATGACAAGAAGTTTGGCTTGTTTCTAAAATTTAGCGTGTTGCAAAATTTTATTTCGACGAAGCACATGCATGCTATAGGTACAGCTTTGTCCTCATTTCTTCAAAAACGAAGTTCCAGTGCACGTACTAATTTATCTTCACCCGGATACGAAGCTATTCGTAGTATTGGCATAGGAGATCAACAGGATCATAAACCGAACTTTTTAAATGCACAGATGAACGGACTTTTGGCATTATGTATTTAGTATCTGATTTTATAGATTAAGAGAGAGCCCCATCACGCATGCATCTTAACCTTGTTTCCGTTTAGACAGTGACGCAACGCACTCATGGTTTAACCACGCGAAAATATAGTGTTTGAATAGTTTAATCGCAGCTAGTTTTGCTATTCACAATGACAAGGTAGAAATGGGCTGATGATTACGTGCAAGCTAGTCATTGATCAAACTAAAGATGGTCAAATATCAAATGAAGATGGCAATAAGTCATGTGGGTGTACTAGCCGTAGGATAAGCGGGTGTAACTTGCCATTGCACATGCTCGCTAAGTAATTAATTCGAAATGATACTTGGTCCACTATAAGACCAGTAAGTATAGCATTTTACTTTGTTTTGATAAGGAATGAATAATTAACTCAAAATGGTATTGGTTGAGAAAAAAGTAAAGAATTTTCGAAAAAAATTATATTGACGATGTTCTTTTAATCAGCGAGTTTTGCAATGTTTATGAGAATATCTTTAAAAAAATTAAAATCTTTGCATTTTTCTGAGTGTTTCCATGCCAACTATTGTCTCTATCACTTTATTTCGGTCAGTTCCTCTCCTTGCCTCGGGGCTTAGACTAACAAGTACGCGAGAAGTAAAATGACAGATTAGTTTAATGATGTTAGGAAGGATTTCGCCTGCAGATATTCAACCAGTGCAACACAAACAGCCCAATTTGTCGATATGATTTCCTAAACTGGATGCTTTGGTAGCTAAATAGAGCTGGGTTGAGAGCCGAGTTGAGGTATCCCATCCATAAGAGAACGTCCATCCACGTTGAAAGATTTGGCAGTCGGTAACAGGGAGGACCACAGATGTTGAAGCCAACACTCATGGTAGTGAAAGGCATCCAGCAGATTAAAAATGCGCCAACAATGATAGATATTGTACGAGCTGCTTTAGTATTCATAGCAAAATGCTTCAGCTTTCTTTTGTTTGAATATGTGAGTGTATCATTCATTTTCCCGCGTTGATCTTTAACACAGTGCGACGCGTCATCATCAGACTTTTTGTCGAACTTTTTGAGGCTGCAGACATCTTCGTCGCTTTGAAAAGCGCTTTTTTGGTTTAGTCTCTTCTTCAAGGGGAGAAATCGGCCTCCTTCTTTACTGAGCGAATATTCAGATGAACTTTTAATCAGGTTGGACTTTATTTTAGAAAATTCTTGCAGGTTTTCTTTAGGATCTGTGCTATGACTAGTCAGCTGTTGAGGTTTTTCAAGGATTTGTTCGTCGAGGACGTCATCAAAAGATTTCTTTAATCCCCTTTGCTTTGCACGTAAATTATCCCTCTCAAAGCTGCTAAGATGGTCACTAACAGCTGAAGCAGGTTTGCTTGATAACATCACTTTTGCTGGGAGGAATTTTTTTTTGGTATCTTCAACAAAAACGTCCTTTTCGTTTCCGCATTTATTGGAGCCATAATAGTCATTGTTACTGGCATGATCATGCTGGACGTCATGTTTTTGTTGCTGCTTACGGCATTTTTTGTCATTTAAGTTGTATGACAACGATGTCGATATGTCCTTTTTCTCCAAACCATATTGTTGATCGTTGGCTTGAATTGCGCCACCAAAGTAGCCGCTGACATTCGTGTCGTTTTGCAGTGCTTTTGTATTTAGGTCTTCATTCTGTGTTTCTTTATCCTCTACTCTTGTCGTGGGTTCTCGTTGCATTTTCGTAATTACTGACATATCACGCACATCCGAGGAACCTTTGATGTAAGTACCGCTATTTTCGTCGAGGAAAAATGAAACGTTTTCAAGCCCAACAGTGGTATCGACAGTACCGTTATCTTGTTTGTTGTCTGTGTCCCCATCTTGACTATGCTGTTGGTCAATCGAAGGTGGGCTTAGGCTATCTGCATTAAATAACGTACTGCCAGCAGTATGTGACTCGTTAGTAGACACCTTGTGTAAACGCGTTTCTAAGGCTTGCGGACATTTGCGATGAGAGTGCGCAATGCGGTAGACTTTGTAATAAATACCACACATGGCGAACATTGGTAAATAAAAGTTCATAAACGATCCAACAACGCTGTAATGTAGCGAGATATTAAATCGGCAATAGTTGTTATAGACACTTTGTGAATATGCTCTCAAAGTCCACACCATGACTGGAAGCAACGCAAAACCCAAGCAATAAACCCATAAGATTGCAATTGTTATGAAAGCACGTCTTTTCGTCATGGACTGTGATTCTTTGAAGCGGTTCCAGGGGTTCTTCAACGTCTTGTAACGGTCAACACTCATAACGAACAGATTCCATATAGAAGAAGGAACAGTGATGAGATAAGCCGTGGTCCAAACGATACACAATGCTTCTCCGTGATACCATCGTCTGTGCATAGTAAACGCTTGCACATCAAATGACATAGCAAAACTAGCTGTACCAATGTCTGAAACTGCAAGGGATACTATAAAATACGATGCTGCATTCTGCCTTAGATTGGGATTAATGTACACGGCGATGCAAACTAGTATGTTTCCAAGTAAAGCAGAGAAAATAACAATGATGTACAAGATTACCATTGTAACATAAAAACTGTTCGTATACCATGGAGCGAGTGTGGTAGCTTTAGTAGATAGACATGTCGCATTCACCAAGCTAACGTTACAAGTTGCATTCATGATGGACTTTTTAAGCACCTTAGCGCACGGTGGTCCTAGCGATGTGTGATGACCCAAGCAGAGCGCACACTAAGCGACTGCTCTCTTACACCAGGACCTTGTCGGCAAATCTAAACAGTCACCGCCTACATAAGAAATTGAAGTGTCCTGATTGTCATGACATAATTTCGTTAACAGGTAAGAAGCTCTTACACGGAGGAAACGATCGCTTGCAAAAAAGGCTCGTTAGTAGAGTGCCTTCCTCTTGTGAAAGGCTAAGAACCTGAAGTCAGCTGGTGTTATCAAGTTTCATCAAACCTTGTATCGATAGCCATATCAGCTAAGTTCACGGAAACCCCATGCAAATGAAGACAACACAACACAGAGGAAATTGAAATCCTCGGTATTAGCATATTATATATTGAGCATTTTCTGTTGAACGCACCTAAAATATATTTTTTTTTCTTGGTGTTTCACAAATTAAAGGATTTATTAGTTCGGTTGGATGAGAAGACAATATAATATAAATATGCTGCATTATGCTGTATCCATTAACAATCTGGTGGGCGTAAGTGAAAAAATGAGAAGAGAGGGAAAAAAATGAAACATGTAGAAATGCTTCCAGAAAGTAGACAGGAAAGGTTTCATATATTCATGTATATTGTTTTGCGTTGCGCAAATAGCATGCAATCAAACCAATTCAAACTAAATTATGCTCTTAAGTTTGAAAAGAAAATTTTCCGCCGCTTTTAAGTGCACAATTTTAAACAAGTACAAACCTATTCATGTTTGTAAGGTGATATTCAACAAAAGTAAGTACACAATAACGTGAATTCGCATGCGATGGAATACGCACGAAAAAACTCTCTAATCGTTCTTCCTGTTCGATAAAAATAAATCAATTCAATTAATCAATACAAAGTGAAAAAGGCAGTTTCTTATATCATAAAAAAGAAATAATTTTTAGTAGTATCTTATTTTTGATCGAAAGTCCCACCTCTCTCACCAACATGTCTGTCTTACGAGAGAAAATGGTGCCATTCAGTTTGCTTATGTTGGCAGCAAAGCTGAAGGCGCGATGATGTTTTCGACCAAATGTTTAGGGATTTTTTAAAAGCAATGGTTCCGGTTCAGTTAAAGAGCTTGTGATTTCTGATCACTTGTATGCAAAACATATTGACAGCGATACAATTTTGAATATTCTTATTTTAGTCCCCTCACACGAAAGTCTTCGATATCAATTTTGTGTAAACAAGGTCAACGCGTCTATAAAACCCAGATGATTTTAGTACGGCTGATCCTCTAAAATTATGGCAGCTTTTGTGCCATCTCTATATCAAATTTAACGATATCGATGATTTAAAGTTAGATTTCGATATATTAATGCCTAGAAGTTTTTTCAGCTGCTTTTAATGGCGCCAATGTTCTGTCTTTTGAAACGTTGAACCGTTTATTATACTTGTTGAATGGTCTCTCGATTATATGGAACCATCTCTGGCTAATCCCTAACCCTGGTGAAGCTATACTCATATTTTTGACACAAAAAGGAAGGACTTGCTAATCTTTTAATACGAATTTAGATTTCACATTTTCTAAAAGATATTACTGGCAGGTATCTCATTGCAAGGGTTACCGTTGCTTAACGACGCATGAAGAGAGGTAAATGCAAATGAAAATTAAAAAAAAGAAAGAAAGAATGGAGTGCAATGGATAAATGAGCGAAAGAAAAACATTTATGATACTCATAAGTGACATTGTGTAAACGCGTTTTTGAGGTTCATAACGCGATGTGCTAACATTATAATAATTATATACGGACAATACGGCACACAGCAAACATTGTCAAATTTAAGTCAGAATATTATTGAAACTATATTTTTGGCCATTGTCTACATCATTTTCATCACCTGATCGCCTTGATCCAGCAGTATCTCCCACCCGCTTGCTCATTCTCTCACTCCGAGTATAAATAATTACAGAAAATGAATAGTTGAATGAGAAGGGAATGAATCGAGGGAAAGAGCAAAAGAAGAGGTCACGAACGCTGGTTAATATATGTAGCAACAACAGTGTCCAACATTTTTTGTAATATTTTGTGCCTTTATAGTCAAATAAATTCACCGACTGACTTCAGTGGAACTATAAAATCATAAAGAACATATTTTGTCTGCTAATCAAGTACGTTTGAAATTTCTTACGACATTACAACTTCGCGTGAATAACCCAATTCAAAGAACGTATAAGCTTTTTTTTTACTTATTTTCGATTATGAAACAAACTGTTGTATATTTGTGAAATGAGATCGTTTTCGTCTCGCTATCGCACGTGGCTCCCCTTGAGTTTTGACCATTAGTTGATCAATGATCATTTTACTGTTGGCTTTAATTTCAGTCATCAATGTTACTATATTTTATTACCAAGAATGATAGTAAAAAATAGTATTTAATGTTTGTGTAACGCAAAAACTATAATAGAATTTTAAATATTCAAATCCGCTTATTAATTGTATTTCAATTTCCATCCAATTCCTCAAATTTTAATTCAAAATGTAGTTAAATTTTGTTTACTTCATCCAAACGCACCAAAACATCCAATATTTATTTGCAAAGTCTATTGACGGAGGCCATTACAGCCTCAGTTTATCAGATCAAAACATTTCCTGGCTATAAATGTACTCAGTGATACATATCACAGACTTGGAGTACTAAGAATTTAATAATATTAACTGCGAAACAAGGAAACCTTTTACATATGAGCTTTTCTCGGTAATGCACTATTTATCTAAATATAATATCAAAGTTCTAAAATTATCAAATCAGGAATAGAACAGCGGCAGAGAGAACGAAAATGTCATTAAAATCGAAAGTGCCAATGAAAGCTAGCTAAGCTAGTTCTGATTATCGCTATTCCATTATAAGATTATATATAGGTCGTAAGGTTTACCCTTTTAGAAGGTCGGCAGGGCCTATATTCGGTATATACTAGAAAAATGTTGTTTTTCTCTATTTTTGTTGTATTTTTCAAGATCAAGATACAGAAGATACAGTGAAACAGATTCGCATCTTGTTTATCGGTCAATATACTTCGAAAACGCGAACTAAACTAAAATACAAGCAAACAAATATATCCGATGTAGGCATTTTGGTTACTGAATCCACTTATTTCATTTTTCAAGTTGATTGCATTTTTTCCCTTTTTCTTTATTTGACTGCTCAAACGAAAAAACATATATGATAAGTATATAACGCGTTTTGAATCTGACATGGGTGTTTTCCATCGGTTTAGGTGACTGCAGCCGACAGCTTTTCATGACATATAGCACGACTTGACTGAAAGACAAACTAGGAAAACATGTTTTGCAGTGCTAGATAAAGGTTTTTGCTTCTTTCGGCTAACACGCCAGGTACACCATATATAACTTGCAAAAAATAGCGAAGAACAAAAGTGATGCAACAAAAAAAAAAAAAAAAAAAAACAAAAAAAAAAAAAAAAATCAAACAAAGGATACACCAAAACGTGACTAGCAATAAAGACCATTGCGGAAATTCAATGACTTTTCCATTTATGTTTTAATATCTGATAAATAAAAAAGATACTATTCTATATAATGTTGTTGTGATTGATGAGTTCCGTTGCTATTGTTTTTCAAAAAATGGGTGGATTTTTTGACAAGTATGTTTTCATTGTACTACGTTTTGGACATTTTTTTTTTTCATTATTTGATATCTTGTAGTTTATATTCTCTTGTAGTTTTATCATACAAGATGTATTATAACAATCAGATTAAAAGCATTCTTTGGGTTGCTAGGGAATAATAGAAATATCAACTGTCAAAGCCATCAAGGTTTTCATCACATTAAAGCCGTTAAAAGCGCATCACAAGAAACCGAACGAAAATAGAGAAAACTAGTAGTATTATAGCAATTTGCAGTTAAAAAATAGTAATAACATATCGCTAACAAAAATTGCGGAAATAATTTCCCAGAGTGAACATTTATCATTAGTAGTAGTATTTGATGGCAAAATCATTCGAGGTATTTTTTTACAAAAAAAAATAAACTAAATATTGAATCCATAGCAAAATCTTGTAATATTAACTTTAGTAAAAATATCTGTCAATAATTCAATAAGTAAAAGTGTTCATAAATTACAGTTAGCAATAATAGGAAAAGAATGAATCACTTTCTTCCATCTCTTTTCCCTTCAATTTCATTCGTGATGTGTTTGTGATATTCAGTATTACACTTAAACAAACTACTGTCAATAAATACACATGTTGAAATATAATCAAAATTTTGTTTTAGTGATTTTTTTTCTTGACTTGCAAATATACCCGCATGTATATAATTACATGGACAGGGCCTTAACCAAGGGGGTGCATAGGGTGCGTGCACGTGCACCCCCCAACAAGAGTAAAAAGGTCCGCTCCATCTCCATTTTTTTTTTTCAATAAAAGAATTTTTTTCTTCAAAACAACTCTAAAGCGCAAAAAGAGCAGTAAATTGTGATACGGGTTTCCATGGGTTTTTGAAAAGCACGCCGACTTTTGAAAAATATGACAGCTACTAATAAAAAACGCTATTAAAAACCATCAGTAGTCCAGGATTTTTTTATGTGCACCCCCCTTGTTAAAGTTCTGGTTACGGCCCTGATGGGCGAGTAGAGTTTAAAGCAGTTAGTTGGTTTGTTTTGAATTCCCTCATGTTGGTAAATGGGTAGTGGTCAAAAATTATAAACAATGGACATTGACTTTCCAGAATGTAGTCCAAGCCCCCCCCCCCCCCCCCCCCCCCCAAAGACAGCCGACTACGCTGGCTATACAGAATGATAAATCCCTTCTTCAGTTACATTCATAAACAAAATTGTTAATAGGAACCCTAAAATCATTAATAAACAAATCAAGAAGAAACAAAACGGACTTTTTACAAATGTTTTTCAGGTTTCAAAGATCTTTTTTTTCTCATTTCTTTATCCTCTTTTACTTTCAATTTTAAGAATGAATTCACAAATTTAGCCCGCCACACAGATCAACCACATTGTTTTTCGATTTTTTCTCACTTCAGCACAACTTTCTAAAGCACTACAATGCATTTACTCAATTGACAGAAATAGAATTCACAGATAAGATAAGTTGAATTACGTCAGAGTTAACTGTCATTAGGCAAGGTTCTTTTTCATTATCTGGAAAGTTGAAGTCCAGTGACTCGACGCATGGGTAAGCTTATTGGCTTAAGCAGTTTTGAACAGCTGTCACTTTACTCAGTTTTGCTTTGCAAGCACCATAATCGCCATCATCATCATAATCACCACCATCATCCTAATTACAACCACCAAATCTATGACCAATACTACCGTAATCACTTACGTTTTCTTTTATAGCATCACCTTCATAATCATCACCATCATCACTACCATCATTATCACCATCATCATCAACAATATTATCAACAACACCGAAATAACAATTTAAATGTTTTACTATTTTACGTCACTTACAAAATGATAGCTCCTTTATTTTCTACATAAATAAAACTTGAATTCTTATGAACCACATATTTACATCAAGGTAGACTCTTATCAAGTTTATCTAATGCTCTGTTTACACAAATATCTTATATTTCAGGTGTTTTTAAACCCAATTCCTACCATAATAATAATTAGTTTTGTAGTTTCCACCAGGTCAATCAGATTAACATGTAACAAAACATCAAGGAGAATGTCCTATATATTATGTCTAATAAAAAAACAAAAATAAAATGTTTTTAAACCACTCATATCTTAGCAAGTAATCTTGAGGAAGTTAATGGAATCATCTCAAGCAGGATGCTTTGCGTGCCTCTATCACTGTTTACATGCATTGTCAAGTGAATTCTTTAGAGTTTCTTATTGATTGATTTTGAGGATTTTTTGTAGATTTGTTTATTTTACTCATTGAGTAAAATAAACAAATCTACAAAAAATCCTCAAAATCAATCAATAAGAAACTCTAAAGAATTCACTTGTATGGTGTGAGTGAAGAATTCAAAGAGATTTTATTTTTCTAGCAGCCATTTTCATTCACCTCAAAAATGGCCACTCTAAGCAAATGATTGACCACAGGAACACAAAGCATCCTGGCTGAGACGACTCCTTTAAAACCATGCAAATGATTTTATATTATATCAAAGGGCCTATATATAGCTTATGTGAAGTTTTGACCATTTTCAGTTCACTATTATCTTGCCATTAAATAGTACAATATATACGGCTCCTTTAAAACCATGCAAATGATTTATCACATCAAAGGGCCTATATATAGCGTATGTGAAGTTTTGACCATTTTCAGTTCACTATTATCTTGCCATTAAATAGTACAACATATTTTCTGTATTTGGCAGTCGTTTACACGAAAGACATGTTCAATTTTATTCACTCATATTTAACCTATTCAATCAATCATGACCAAAAAAATAACTTTCACTTCGTCTGCAAATAGGTGTCATTTAAACCATTAAATAATTCACATTCCTTCTAGTAACTGTACACTGTTTCTTTTTTCAAAGTTTTTGGTAGATTTTTCTACAGTATGACATTTTGCCTTGTAGCTGGGCCTTCCTGAGAACCACGTAAGTGAGTTAGACACCCTCATTAAAGATTATTATTAAATTTGAATCATTAGCCTCAGTCAGCTATTCCATTGTGAAAAGATTACACAAGAAGTGTGTGAATTTACAGTCTTTAGAGACTATTAATTTCTATGAAACAACAATAACCAGGGGCAGATCCAGGATATTGAGAAAGAGGGGGCCGGCCAATTAAAATGGCATTTTTGCTAAAAAATACTTCATTTTTTTTTAATTGAAAAAATAATTAAGATTATTTTTTTTATTCAACAAAAGGGGGGCACGGCCCTTTTGGCCCACCCCTAAATCCGCCCCTGATAACTGTACATTTATAATAAAAATATTTGTGATCTACATACATCCATTAGCAATAACTCTTCATAGATCTCTTCTGAACAAGCCCTTTATCAGCTGGTAGCCATTTCTGCAGTATCTTGTGCAACTGCATCTTGTAAGTCAGACACAGCATTGACAATATCTGCAAGTCTTGGATTGGCTGTAAGGCTTCGGCGAGAAACAGGGTTTTTACAAAGAGGACAAGAACACTGATTTGTTGTCTTCTTGTTGCTCTTTTCAATTACATTACTAATGCAGAGCCTACAATGAAAATGAATAATAATTATTTAATAGATAATTACTGAAGCACACGTACAGCATTCATTCAGATTCATTCAAATAAAAATACTACTACGGCAGTCACCGGGAGTATAAAAGTGTCACGACGCGGCAGAGGCAGTCGCGCGCGCGACAAAACAGATCATTTCCACTACTGACAATAGAAATAATGCCCATGAGAACTATTCAAACTGATAGTTTTTGATAGTTAGTTTATAATTCACAAGTTTTTTCTAATACAACTTACCAACAAAACTGATGATTACACTTGGTAGAGTGGGGGTTGTTCAACAGCTCCAAACTGCATGGAAATATATTAAAGCCAAACAGTAAAGTCTCAAACATATAACCGCGTAAAAGTTTGGATAGAAGTTTTCTTTGACTTACCAGATAGAACATTCAATATTTTTTTGCATATCTTGTAAGGATTTCATGATTTGTTTGGCAACAACAACTTCGTCTTTGTTCACATTTGCCGCCATTTTTTGTTCAGTTTTCTACCGATTTCTTTCCGATAACAAAACGAAGTGACAACGAGTGGTATGTGAGGAATGCCTGCTGGAAATTGACACTGACGAGTTGCTGAAACTGATCGAGTTGAAAAAGGACGAAAAGTCTTCATGAATGCCTATGAATAGGGGGAAAGTACTACTAAAATAATTGGAATGAAAGTACTAACCGTTAAGGTGAACATTTGTGGCGAGAGGATAAAGCGCATGTCAAAATGACAGTCTTTAAGGCAGGCCATGCACTCGAGAAATTCAGAAAAGTTTTCAAGAGGTGCATCAGCAGCAGTGAAGAAAATCTCGTTCAAAAAAGATACAAATAGACATAAAAATGACAAAACAAAGCATTCTTCAGGTGTTGTTGTAAGTTCTGAGTTAAAAGATGTCCAAAATAGCGTTGATAAGCCATCGAAACACAGAAATGAGCTTCCTTCAACATCACAACAACCTATTGCATCTTCGTCAGTTGAAAGTAGTACTGCAATGCGACAACAGATCAAAGTAAAGAGAAAATCACTGATTGGTATTTCACGCTGCGTCAAAAAGAGACTTTCGTCGTTTGATTGCACAGTTAATCTACCCAGTAACAGAAATGAAGCAAGCGATGGTGGAAGTGTCCCAAGTCATTCAGACAGCTTGACTGACTTTTGGGGTGATGATCATCTGTTTGCAGACTTTAACATAAGTGATGTTATTCACACATCAACTGAAAGCAACAAAATTAATTCAGCAAGTACTCCAATTGTTAAGGTCAATTCTGTAGAAAAGAGGTCAAAGGGAAGGGATTTAATTGAACAAGAGACATTTTATGGTTTGCCAATGACTGTTAAAAATATGTTTTCACAGTACAGAGGGATTGAGGAACTCTATGGTGAGTTTACAGAAATATTGACTTTTTTAGTTTTTGATGGCACGAATTAACTCTGATTTACCTGTTTATTCAACATCGTTCTTTTTCTCTGGGTCTTTACTCATGAAGTGATAACCATTGTCAATATTAATTAAACAAGCCAGTCATGATTCATTCACTCATGAATTCATTCTTTCATACATCTATTCCTGAAGACATTCTTTCATATTCAATCATTAGTGGACTTTTTTAGAGTCTCAAGGTTATCTGGTATTTCATCTACTAATTGAAGAGACTAATTCTCACTATTCTTCGTTTGCAACCACGTGATAATTCAGGCAAAATGTTTTATTTTAAATCCTACAGAAAATCTACATTGATTTCATATCCTTTGAGAGCATTCCAAACAACGTAATTGTATGGCGTCGCCATGTTGGATGATGACTTATAACATCCAACATGGCAGATAGAACTTTAGTGGTCTAAAAATAAGGCAAATTCAGTATTATAGATCAGGTTTTTGGATTGTGTACTTGAATTGAATCACTAGGAGTCTATTTGAGACAAAGTCTTATAACAGAGATGAATTTATTGCGATATTTCTCCTTCGAATCGAATTATGTGATAGCGTAGCGTGACACAATTTAAACCTAAATATCTCGCAAGTGAGTAACATTTTTGGACCCATATTCCTACAAAGTATTTTGATAATCATTAGCTATAATAATATAGTGCATATGTTTCAATTTAATTTAAAAATGAATTTGTTATACTTTTGATGACGTCACATGAAAACGAAGAATATACCCAGGCCTACATCTTTACATACAGTTGATTTTTGCATTGAGGGAGAAAAACCAGAGTACATGTACCTTCATGGTGAAAAACCCACATGGGATAGGAGAACGAAACAAGTTTAACTTATAACAAACTCTATTAAGACACATAATCCAGTGCCCTGGCCAGCTGGGGCTCATTAATCCAGACCATTTGTTCATCCATTTCTCCAATCATTTGTATGTTTATTTTATTTATTTATAATTTGTTTGTCTATTTTTTATAGTCTGTTACAATTTCTACTCTGTCATATCATTTGTTAATTTATGCTATTGTAAATTATTAACTTACTTTTTTGCTGCATTAAAAAAAACTTAATTCCAGGTTATTAAGTAATCTTTATTTTATTTTGCTACCTCAATGTTTTTCATTTGTAGAATGGCAAAAAGATTGTCTTAGTTTACCTGCTGTGAAAGAAGGAAGAAATCTCATTTACTCTCTTCCTACAAGTGGAGGGAAAACACTTGTCTCTGAAATTCTGTTTCTAAGAGAGCTTATAGTTAACAAAAAAGATGTGATTTTTGTGCTGCCATTTGTTTCCATTGTACAGGAAAAAGTGAGTATTAACTATATCATTCTCAAACAAATAAATTCATCCTGGCAAATATAAAAATTTTATATAATTATTATTGGTGACTATAAATCCTGTATGAGGAATGTGTTGTTGGCCTTTTCAAGGACAATCAATGCTTCCCATACAATATGCAGTAGAATGTTGCTCATCTTTTATTTGTGAGCATGCATTTAAAACCAATGAGCAGGCAAGCATTGATGAGGGATCCTGATACAATGTATGGGTATAATGCAGGCACTTCTTCCTAGTAAAAGAGCTCACTTTCTCAATATATCTTTTCAAAATAGTCTCTTATTTATTTTTGTGAAAACTTGGTGGTGAACTACCTCCTGGAGTCGAACAAACCCTTGATCTGCTCTTGAGCTCTTCAATGAAGGTCCAAGTACATTAAGTTAAAAAAAGTGGTGGATAGGAAAGTTTTTTTAGTTTAAACAGATAAATGCTGGTATCCTTACAGCTGGTATTAGGGACTGCTAGAAATCATTTTGACTTTTCTGAAAGCTTTAGGATGTGAATGAGTACATTTTGCATAAATTATACAAATTTGTTTTTCACTTTCTAGGTAAAAAACCTAACTCAGTTTGCTGTTGATCTGGATTTTGTTATTGAAGAGTATGCAGCCAATAAAGGAAAGTTTCCACCTAGGAAGAGAAGAAAAAAGAAGACTCTTTATATTGCTACTATTGAAAAGGTATAAATACATGAAGATAATAAAATATTTTACACATCTCATCCATATAGCGGTTATTATTGACAGAGATGAATGCTCACATTCACTACCACTGCATTTAATTATAATTATTTTACACACATCTTTGCAAGCATGTTGATTTTGATGAGGGAGGAAAACCGAAGAATCAAATAAAAAACACTGTTGAGAAAAACAACACATTAAACAAACAGTTCACATATCACTTCGGCCAATCCAGGGATTAAATATACATGTCACAGCAGTGAAAGGCCAGTGCTCTCACCTCTCGGATGGCCATACCACCCAATGGCTATTGAGGATAAATGTAGATGAACAATAATAGGCAATGTGTACATGAAGTGCAACATTTTAGAGCAAAGGATGATGGGAAACTGTACTAATGGTATTTGTCATGAATCAAATAAAGTAATACTTGAGTTTTTTCGGAAAAAGAAATAGTTTTTGCATGTCAAACTTGTTAGAAAATTATTTTTGGGATTTATTCAAGACATCATTCAAGGAACATGGTCTTAACTTCTAAGTTAATCATGTATCAATGTATCAAATTAATTTTTATTATTTTTTTTACCTCTCCATGTGCAAATGTTAAGGCCAATGGATTGTTCAACAGCTTTATTGAAGGATCACGAACTGATTCATTAGGGCTTGTAGTTGTAGATGAGGTAAGATTTAAGTTGAATGTCTACTACATAATCATACAGAGACTGCAGACACTGACAATTACTAGTACTTAATAACTGAAGCGAGATGGCAAGTGTAGTAGTGACCTGCAGAGAAACTGGAGGTAGAAGGATGAAATACCTATAAAAATCCTGCATTTCTCTGGGATCTACTCTCCTTCAAAGTTTGTACATTTTGTATATTAATAATTTTTGATTTTTAGATGTTGATGGATTGAATAATTATTTTGTACTAATTGTAGCTTCATATGATTGGAGAGGGTGGAAGGCGAGGTGCTATTCTTGAGATGTGCCTGACTAAGGTTATGTATACTTCAGGTTAGTACCCTTATGTGCACATTATGCTGGGAGTTGTGTGGAGAAATGATAGGTTTTGAAACATCAGACACAGGTGGATCCATGAAGGGGGGGGGGGGGGGGGGGGGGGGGGGGGGGGGGGGTGGGTGGGGGTGGGGGGGGGGGGGGGGGGGGGGGGGGGGGGGGGCTTGGGGGTTGATACAACAGACAAATAAAAAACTGATTTTGACTAACATTCTAATATTTTTATATTTGACATTAAATTTTGACATAAAAATCCTGGATGCCCCCCTGTCAGACATGCAGCTGACCAATATATCTTTCAGTTGCCAAGTAATTCTTACACAGAGTCAGACAATCACTATTGATTTATACAGTTACAGTTACTTAAAAATTCCCTCTATGGTTGGGGTATTTTAGAATGCATTATTATATACTTGAGATACTACGCACATTTTCATTGGCCGAGAAGCGTGCTCTATAAGTGAACAAAGCACAATCTTGACATCATTTTTGTAACATTTGCTCTGATTGTTCTATTGATCAGAGCGTGCACAACTGATCCTGTCAGGGTGAAAGTTGGCTGAAAGTCACCAGTGGAAAGTTTTATCGCCTAAAATGAGCCAGACTGCTTTGGTGTTTGAGTTTAGTTTCTCGATCGAGTAATTCACTTGTATGCGAAAGAAAAGCTGAATGAAATTGCACATATCTATGTAAAAGAACCTTGCTGTCAATGTTATTATTTTTGTTATTATTTGATTGCTTTGCATGTTTTTGACTTTTTTTGGTTCAAAATGGTTGTGATTCCCTAAGATCTTTTTATGTAGATTTCCTTTGTCATTCAGCTTTTAGCAATTTAGCGGAAAATTAAAAGCAAGTATATAATAAATCAAATAGAAGAGGCTTGAGCATGCTTTGTTCAGTAATAGAACACTCTGAAAATTAAGTGAAGAGAGCACTCAAGAAATAAAGAGAACTTGCTTTCAACTCGTTCTTCTCCCATCACTTCTTTCATGCTCTCATCACTTTCCATCGTGTTCTATTACTGAACAAAGCACGCTCAAGGCTCTTCTATTTGATAAATATTTAATTCTGGAATTTTTGTGTGCAATTTTAGAACTTTTTATCTTCTTTCTATAGAACATGTTCAGATCATTGGCATGAGTGCAACATTAAGTAACATAGAAGACCTGCAGCAATTTCTGAAGGCTGATGTATATACAAATGATTTCAGACCAGTAAGCACAAAAATCATTTAATTGAACATAATCAAGTTGTGTTGTATGTGGGCACATTTTAATTCATCTCATTTGTTTCCATGGCTATTATATTCAATAATAAAGCTGTCTTAGCTGTCTATTGTGTGCCACCCATTGGAATATAATACTAGATATTAAGTAGTAAACCAAGCTTTTTGATCACTGAATGACTGAGTGAACTTGCGGAACATTTTTCTAGCTATGGGACTAATGTACTCTGGTTCAATAAGTAATTTCAATTTTGTGTTTTACAGTTCACACTGTTCTGACATTAATTTTTGTTTACAAACTTGTCAGTGTTAAAACCTATACTCAGACATATGAGCGAAAAAAACACCCGAGAAAGATTTCCACAGTCTAATATTCAAAATTAAACCAAGTTTATCTGTTGAACATTTTTCTGGCAACTCCCCTCTCTCTATCACATGTTAGTATAATCAATGATGATTTTGGTATGAAATGAAACCTCATTCAACATTGTTTAGGGGGGGGGGGGGGGATTAACTGGGATATTGTAGAGAGAAAAAGAAAAAAAGTGTGAAAGAACGAAATAGCGTTGAAAAAAATGACATTGTCCCAACAATTTTGAAACTTAGTGCAGGATCAACTTGCGGAATCTGTCTACAAATACTAGTGTAGCTGTGCAAACATTTACTTAATAATAATCATTATTTTGCAACATTTTGCAATCATTTCATTTTGTTTAGGTGATGTTACATGAATATGTAAAAGTGGAAAATAAGATCTATGCAACTGTTGATAATGAAGTCAGTAATGAGCCAATAAGATGTCTTCCTGTGCAGGTAGGGTAATATTTATCCATTTTAAGGAAGAACTGTAATTGTCATCATTAAATGGTGATATATTTAACTAATCAAAAACTGTTTTCCATGTTTGATACTCTGATAAAACAGGCAGGGTGTTGAGAGAACTTGAGAGCGGCATAGCTTCTTAAACTTCTCTAGCATTTCTCAAGTTTCTCTCTTCTCAAGGGTTTCTAAACATCCCCAAGTGTTTTCATCAGATTATCAAGTACGGAAAACTGTTTTTGATTTATTTTATAAAATAACAAACATGCATAAAGACCAAAAAAAGTGAATTCAAAGTTAATTATCCCTACATTATGTTTTATTTAATCAGACTGTCCAATAAGCACTCGTGATGGGTTGGAATTTGGCAGTTGAAATGCTTGCGCATGCTAAAATGACGACAGAATGTTTTGATACTCTCATCAAACATGGTTTTCGACCAATCATAGTGCTATGCTATTCCAAATTATTTTATAAAAGGGTTATCAAAAACATACGTCTCCAAAAGAACTTGTAATTATCATATTAGTCCTCTGGTTAAACTCACTGCAAAGGTCCATCAATATGTACAATTGTACAACTTATACCTGATTGGCAGTTTAGCTCAGTTAGGAGAGCATTGTCAACCGGTAGGTTGCTGGTTTGAATCCTCAGCCAGACCATTACAGCTCCGGGTCTTAAAATAGTTATAATTTATCGCCTCAATAATCAATTATTGAGGAGGATGGTCTTTGATTTATAATTGTTAGGCTTCACGTCTTCTTGGATAAGGATGTTAAATTGGAGGTCCTTAATCTAACGCCAATATAATTTGAACTGTCTGTATCAATCTTTTGTAGTCTAACAAAAAGAGAAGTCTAAAAGATCCTGATGATCTTGTATTACTGGTAACTGAAGTGATACCTAAGTACTCCTGTCTTATCTTCTGCTCAACAAAAAGAAACTGTGAGAATGTTGCCAAGCTCTTGATCAGTTTTATGCCAAGGTAAAAGAGTCGACAATGTCATGAAATAGAAAAAATTTGGTTATTGAATGTATAAAGAAAACTAAAGTAGTTATAAATAGTTAAAAGTTAAAATATTTTCAACTTGAGACAGTTCAGAAGGCCAATTCATTGGTTTTGGCTGTTGTATGTTATAAAGGCCAGTTCACCTATTTGCATTCTGAGGGTGATTTATTTATGACAAGTTGAAAATGTCTCATTAATGTTTATTGATTTTGTTATTTGTTTGTTTAATTTTCTCTGTAGTTGTTGTTATGTTTGTCAGTCATAGCACAGTCAGTTTGTTTGTTGACTTCAGGCAAACAACTGACCACTAGCTGATCAAAATAATATACATTTTATAGGGACATGTGTAAAATAAACACCAGAGAAAGAAAAGACCTTCTGAAAGCCTTGTACAATCAAGCTAATGGTCTTTGCCCTGTGTTAAAGAGTACTATACCTTATGGCATAGCGTACCATCACAGTGGACTTACTGCTGATGAGAGAAGACTAATAGAAGATGCTTACAGTAGTGGTGTATTGTGTGCACTCACCTGTACTTCAACACTTGCTGCAGGTGTGAACCTGCCGGCTAAAAGGTAACAAAATGCTGCTGTCACTATTACTGCAATACTTATGAAAACACTATGAGTTGTATGGTTTTCCTCGGTTTAACCTATGCGGTTATTTTGATTCATAGGGTTTTTTTGCAGTTTTTAAAAAATGACACTATGAAATGATTTCATAGGTAATGCTTTGAAAGCTATGAAAAACCTAGTATAAATATAAATACCTATGAAAAACCTAGTATAAACCTATGGGCAAAAATCGCACTTTTTCAAAAAAAAAAAAAAAAAAAAAAAAAGAAAATCGCCTTTTTTTTTATTTTTTTCACACACTTTTTCAGATGTCCTGATATGTGCAGAATTATAAATTTATTTCCATGCTCCAATTTCCAGTCCACGGCAAGTTATTCCAACACTCAGATTAATTTCATGCAACATCTTCATCAGCAAACTAATGTCATGACAAGTTGTAACAATTCTGGTTTAATTTATTGAAATTTCTTTCCTTTTAATAATTATTCATTGTGCTTTAGAGTGATTGTGCGAGCACCTTATGTAGGCAGTAATGTAATCAGCAGAAGTCAATACAAACAGATGATTGGACGAGCTGGAAGAGCTGGCATTGATACATCTGGTGAAAGTATTTTAATACTCAATGAAAAAGACAAGTACAAGGTCAGCTACAGCATTCAGCTATGCATTTTATATTGATGTACAAATTAAATTAAGTGAACAAAATGAGCAAATATGTGCAGTCTTCATGTGAGGTATTCTCGTATGATTTATAGGGACTGAACTTCCTGTGTAGACTCCCTCAGGCCCAATCCCCTATGGAATGAAAACGACTGTAACTTAGTCTCTAGCTAGCTACCATGTGTAGCTTGGAGTGACTTACTTAATATATACGTCTAGTAAAAAGAGGAGCATTCATTGTAACTCAGACACGAAAAAATGCACATTTTCTGACTTCTTAGAGACAAGATTACTCCACTTACTCAACTTACAAGATTAAGAATACATTTTTCTTTCCCTTACAACACAAAAAATCATTTCTATATGATGATAACTGAGAAGGTCGAAAGCTAGCACAAATTTATTACAATTGATTAAACAAACTACAATGTCATTAATTGTCGTTTTAGGTTGGTAGTATATTTAGTGGTCCTTATGATTGCTGTAAGACAAGTCTGTTGTATGAAGCAAATAAAGGGGTTCGTTTGTTGATTCTCAGCTTGCTAGGTCTCAAGGTAAGTTGACAATGCATACCTTATATACGAAACAAAAAGAGAAACCAAGATAATTAAAGGAAGGAAAAAACTGAATAAAATAATTATGAATGAATGAATGAATGAATGAAAGAAAATGAATGAATGAATGAATGAATGGATGGATGAAAGAAAATGAATGAATAGATGAAAGAAAATGAATAAAAGTAATGTAAAGAATTCCCTCTGAGATTGTGCTATACAAAGTTATTTTTCTAGCACTGCATATTAACAGTACATCTCAAACCTGATTCAGTTAAGTTTGTCAGTGAAATTCATGATTTCTTGTGGTCAGATTTGTGAAACGCAAGCACAATTAGTATCAGCAGTGAAGCATACATTGATGTCTATCCAATCCGATAGTGCATCGTTTACATCAGAATGTACACTGGATGCTATTGAAACACTAGAACGCCTTGGTCATGTGAAAAAGAAGCACAAAGATGATGGGGAAATCCTTATTGCCGTAACTAATCTTGGCCATGCTTCTTATAAAGGTATTTTTAAAAGAAAGAACACTCAATATAGAAAGAGGCTTTACAGGGGCGCAGCGTTGTCCTTTTTTCCGGTACGCAAGTTCATATGATTTTAAAAAATTGGTGTGGATCCTCAAGCCTTTTTAAAATGAAGCACGCTGACCAACAGCACTGCATGGCATTATGTAAAACAGTACAATGCAAATCTTATTTGGAACATCGTTAGCTTTTGTTTTAGATTCAATTTTACAATTTAATCTAAGTGTTTTTTTCATCACAAAATCTTGGTTGCATACAAATGAAATTTTAAAAAAAGACCAATTTCGGGTAAAAATTTGAAAATTTAAGGTAACTTCAATTAAGCACGTTTGTATATGCGGAAAGGACGCTTTAGAAGGTACAAATTGCCAAAGATGCTTCACTCAAGTATAAACTCAAATACCACTTTTTCAGCAGATGTTTTATCTGTCTATCTGTCTGTCTGCTTTATCAGTGGTCGTAACGCATGTTAGAGTTGTTTTTGCATGAGTGGGAAACAGTAGTGTATCGTATCGTATCGCCACCGTAAAACATTCGAATTATCTACCGTATCGTAGCGTTATCGTGACCGCACCGTTTTTCACTCATACGAAAAAGACTCTATTTGTTTGCTTGTTTGTGTTTGTTTGTTTGTTTGTTTGTTCATAGCTTATTTTATGTTTGGCCAGGTTGTCTAGATGTAGATTTAACCCCATCAATCTACAGTGGACTACAAAATGCACTAGAAGGCCTAGTGTTGGTCAATGAACTTCATCTTCTGTATCTTGTTACTCCAATGGACATCAGCATGCCGTGTGAACCAGAATGGATGGTTTATCAAAAACAAGTACGTACAGCTAAACGTCGGTGAGATTCGAATTGTTTTGTTTGATTTTTCTGTGTGATTAGCGGGCAAATCATAGATCTTGAAAATAGGAACTAATACTGAAGTTGAATTATTTTGTACAGTTGCACTGGAGCGCATATTCTGGTATTTTGTTCTCTTTAATTGTAATAAGAAAAATCAAAGAAACGCTATAGAGCGAACGCAGGGAAAGCATGAAATAGAAAGAAACTAAATGCTGACAAAATAGTAGCTATTTAGTAAATAGTTTCAGTAGTTGCATCACAGCCTTACCATTTGGAAGAGGTTTTGACGTATCCAGTTATCCTATCCGAATTCTACCTGCTGTGAACAAACATGCAAAAAGGAAAACATGAATGAAAACAAAATGAATAAACTGATATTAAGGAGTTCATGAATAATAGTTTTCTTCAAAACAACAAGTTAATAGTGCCAAGTCCCTGAGCTTTGAATGTTGTAATACAGTTCTACTAACACGTTTTCAGTTAATAACTTTTGTTATATTTTCAGTACATTTCCTTTTGTTTTCTTCTTGACCATAAATTATTTAATATAAAAATTAGGTAAACCTAATAGCGGAGCTCCGATTTAATGAAATGAATTATTTATTCAATCATTCATTCTTTCATTTGTTCATTCACTACGAATTATCAAATTCTTGAATTTTTTTTTTTTTTTTTTTTTTTTTTTTTTGCTATGTTATTTTCTATTCATGACCAAATAATGATATAATCAATTGAAATACACAAAGCTTTATGCATGCGACAACATTTTATTATACGCAAAAATGCGAAAAATATTTTGTAATGCATGGTAAAAATAGCACTTGTCAATTAAAATTGATTGTCCAATGAGAAGTTAGAAAAGCACAAACTTGGCTTCTTTGAGTTGTAAACAAATCCCCTCGCGCTTCTCGCTTTACGCTCTTTCACATTTGAAAAAAAAATGTTATAACAATCGACAAAAATTTCACTTTTCTGGTGAAATGTGTAATGAATTACTTATTGGTAATCTAGCTATCTAAAACGGTTGTGAATTTTTAATTATCAAATGTGAATACTGCGTATAAACTCGCTAAAAAATAGCTAGTACAATCACGAATTCATACAAGCGTTTTATTTTCAATAACAAATCAAAGATAACAAGAATCAAAATAAAAAACACACACACATAACAATGGATAAATATCTTACAAAAACTAGTAAATATAATTATTGCAAACTGCTTTCATGTGGATGGTAAAAAAAGAAATCCATTAAAGATCGTCAAAAAATGTAAACATACCGGTGCCACGTTTCTTGTCCTGTACTGTCACTTTTCCACTGAACTTTTTGTCCTCAGTTCTGTTTACAATAAGCTTGTTCATGTTTTTTGGATTTTAAAAGTGGCAATCTGATTACAATAAGCTTGTTCATGTTTTCAGAATTTTAAAAGTGAAAAAAACATTTTCACCGCCTCTAAAAAGTTTACACAGTTCAACAGAACGGCCGGCGTAGTATGGCTAGCTCGAGTTGCTCGATGACACATTGTGCTAAATTTGCATTTCCATCCACTCCCTGAACTGGAAGTTCTACTTTTATACATCGTGTATGAAAAGTTATTTTTTGTTTTGAATAGTTGATAAATCTGCATTGATCCTAAAGCTCTCCGTGTTCTGAATTGCCCGTAAAAAATTGATGAATGAACAGAGTGAAGTCATCTTCGTGATCGCGTGTTCATTTTGCTTTTCACCTCTTCCTTTGAATATAATGGCCGCAAATGGACGGGTTTTTTTTTTTGAAATTTTGGTCGCCGTCGATTTTACTTCTAAGAGTAGATTAGTCGATGAGTAATGATTGGAAAACACCACGAAGAATCCACGAACCCGAAGAATATATCCGTGTTTACCAGGATCTTGCAAACTCGCCAAATAAACTCTTCCAGAAAATATAACTTGTAAAATGACTTCACATTAATTTTGACTAGTTAAAAACATCGGCACGGGACTTGTCAGTGTAAATATTTTGAAGCTTTTCTTCGTTGAATCGTAGTTCTTTTTCTTTTTGCAAATTCGGCGTACGCGTCTTTGTTTTTCTTTCTCAGTCAAAACTCTTTTAGCCGGCAGCTTAGCTTGACTATTTTTTGTTCTTTGTCCATTTTAGAAATACATTTGTAGAAAGTTTCAGTCAGTAAACTGTAAAAAATCGATTGTGAATTTTGATGTGTGGAGATCAGTAAATTTTGTCAAAGTTTTGGCGCCCACTAAAAATGGTCAGCGACCTCGCGCTTATGGGCACGGACGCCGGACGGAAGGACGTATTACGGTCGCGCGGGCTTCCTGTGTCTGTCGACGAAAACTCAGCTCGATGGTTTACCATATTTTCTTAATTATGGTGCTCCGCTTGCGCGGGCCTTCGGCCCGCGCGGAGCTCCGCTATTAAATCGTAAATACTAGCTCTCTACCTTTGATTAGCCCTATATGGTAATTGTAGAGAGCTTGTACCAATATATACGTTTTAATGCAACATCTTCATTATAGCGGAGCTTCGCGCGGGCCGAAGGCCCGCGCAAGCGGAGCACCATAATTAAGAAAATATGGTAAACCATCGAGCTCATTTGAAATCGACCACAGGAAGCCCGGATTTCAGAAATACGTACGTCCGTCCGTGTACATTCACGCAAAATTTGCTGAGCAGTTTTAGTGGGCGCAAAACAATCAATTTTTTTTGCAGTTTACTGAAATTTTTCTACAAAATGTATTTCTGCATTGGACAAAGAATATGAAAATGGTAAAGCTAAGCTGACGGCTTGAAGAGGTTTGACTACGAAAGGGTACAAAGGCCGCGGCGTGAAAAAGAAAAATATCTACGATTCAATGATGAAAAGCTTCAAAATATTCAGTTCACTGACAAAATGTGCAAAATTCGCTCGTTTTTAACTATTCAAATGTGCAGTCATGCAGAGCTGTTAAAACTTTATTTGATACTTCATTCAATAGTCATTAAAAGCTGAAGATTTTACAAGTTGTATTTTCTGGAAGAGTTTATTTGACGGCAAGTTTGTCAGATGGTACCTTAGTAAAAAAGGCCGTATTCTTCGTGGATTCTTCGTGGCGTTTTTCAATCATTACTGATGGACTAATCTACTTTTAAAAGTAAAATCAACGGCGACAAAACGTTCATGAAAAAAAAAAAAAAAAAATATGCGCTGCATTTGCAGCAATTCAAAACAGGTGAAAAGCAAGACGAAGAAGACTCACGAAGCTAGATAACTCCACTCTGTTCATTCATCAACTTTTTACAAGCAATTCATAACACGGAGAGCTTTAGGATCAATACAGATTTATCAACTATTCACAACAAAAAACTTTTCATTCAAGATGTAATGTTTGTCAACAAAGTAGGACTGCCAGTTCAGGGAAGGAATGAAAATGCAAATTTTACCACAATGTGTGATCGACCAACACGAGCTTGCCATCGCCGTTCAGTTGAACTGTGTAAACTTTTTAGAGGCGGTGAAAATGTTTTTTTGCCACTTTTAAAATTCTAAAAACATGAACAAGCTTATTGCAATCAGAACTGAGGACGAAAAGTTCAGTGGAAAAGTGACAGTACAGGACAAGAAACGTGGCGCCGGTATGTTTACCTTTTTTGACGATCTTTAATGAATTTCTTTTTTATACCATCCACATGAAAGCAGTTTGCAATAATTATATTTACTTCTTTTCGTAAGATATTTCTCCATCGTTGAGATCTTTATGTGTGTGTTTTTAATTTAATTGTTGTAATTTTTTGATTTGTTATTGAATTGCAAATTCGTCATTGTACTCATCTGCAAGTTAAAATTTCAAAAGTTCATACTAGCTATTTTTTAACGAGTTACGCAGTATTCGCATTTGATAATTAAAAATGCACAACAGTTTTAGATAGCTAGATTACCAATAAGTAATTCATTACACATTTCACCAGAAAAGTGAAATTTTTGTCGATTTTTATAACATTTTTTCAAACGTAAAAGAGCGTAAAGCGAGAAGCGCGCGGGGATTTGTTTACAACTCTTATAAAATTCATGAATAATTAATGAACCCAGAACAATAGAAAATCACTACCGTGAAGGCATCTGTATATTTTATACAGAAATCGTCCTGATTTGCATAAGGTTTATCTTGAAATATCTCGGCCAAATTAAATCTAATTTCAAAAACATTACCCTAGAATAGCAGCATTAATCTAGACATTTTATAAGTAATATACAATATTCGCGTCCGATCTGTATGGAATATAAAATGTCTCGCCTTCGGCTCGACATTGTATATTCCATACAGATCGGCCGATCATATTGTATATATTACAAAGAAGCCATTTTAGTGCTTTTCTAACTTCTGATTGGACAATCAATTTTAATTGACAAGTGCAATTTTTACCATGCATAACAACAAGCCAAAAATATATACGGTCGGATATTTTTCGCATTTAATTTTTGTGCATATTTCTTGGGTATAATAAAATGTTGTCGTATGCATAAAGATTTGAATATTTCAATTGAATATATGATTATTTGGTCATGAAAAGCAAACATAGCAAAAAAAAAATAAAAAAATAAAAAAAGAGAGAAAATTATCCCGCACTTCTCCCTTTTTTTTGCTATGTTATTTTCTTTTCATGATTATTTGAATTGATTCATTCATTCATTCATTTATTTATTTGTTTACTTTTTTATCTATAGTCATTTTTGATTGATTGATTGATCAACAATTTGATAATTGGTAGTGAATGAATGAATGAATGAATGATTGAATAAATAATTCATTTCTTTAAATCGGAGCTCCGCTATTAGGTTTACCTAATTTTTATATTAAATAGGATTTATAAAGGTACTAATAAAATATTTGTATTGTTATTGTCTTATATGTTAACACTTAATGTCTAAATTACGAATTTAGTATCTCTTCCATATCCTTATTTATTTACCTAAAACAACCACATTTGTGGTTTAATGTGTTTAACACTTTTCATACTTTTTTTTCCATATAGCTAACCTTAATTCAATTTTTTTTTCTTCGTATTTAGATCTACAATGACCTATGAGTTTTTTCTAACACAGAGAATCGTTGACTAACTAGTATAGCTTTTCAGTTATTTTAGTCAACTGTACCTAAAATCAGTTAAATTTGAACTATCTTGTAAATATATATATATTTCTATATGAAGGTACTAAATAAAAAATTGTCATTGTCATTGTCATTGTCATACTAAACTTAATCAATCAACATTGTTTTGCACAGGTTGCTCTTTTGAAAGACAACGAGAAGAAAGCAACAAATGCGATAGGAATTTCAGAGATTTATCTTCTTGGCAAAGCTTATGGTCAACGTCTCACAAAGGTATCTTTACTAACATTAGAGACCCATGAGTTGTGTCATTAATTTTTTCTTGAGATCTATAGTCTAGTCTGTGTGGCATCCATGAGATTTCTACTCGAAATAAATTCTATATGGATGCTATTTATACGAGCGATTTAGGATAGTTTTGATTCTGCTAATGCACAAAAGTCCAGATGACTAGCTACGACGAAGAGATTGCGTATTATAGTCATTTCTCGCCCGTCGAACGCTTTGGTATTAGGGACACCGTGTTGAAGCAGACAGAAGCTGTAATATCTCATTTCAAAACTGGAAAGAAATTCATACAGATGCCGTTATGAAACAAAACATCTCGCTTGGAGTGCACACACTAAAAGCGTGAAAAAATAAATAAAATAAAAACCACAGTAAATAGTGCTATTTTATACGAATTCTATTGTTTTCTTTTGTTTAATCAGTGCTATTTACTACTAAATAGTGATAACTGTTGCACACTTTTAGTGCGTGCACTCTATTATCAATAACAAACTTTATGAGAAACAAAATTGTTTCAATAATTCATTTACCTTTTTTAATGATAGAGATCATAATTGAGGTAATTGACATCCATCAAGAACGAGTTTGAAGAGAGACGTTTCTGCTTTGCTTAGACGTGTGTTGTTGAGAAGCACTTCTATATACGTTTTTAACTTTTGTGTTTTCAGTGTAGCGATGAAGATGTAGTGTATCGTTTCTACATGACGCTAATGCTGTACAGACTTATTCAAGGAGAATCCATATGGAAAATAGCAGACCTATTCAAAGTACCTCGAGGATTTTTACAAAACCTACTAACGTCTTCATCGTCTTATGCTACATGTTTGGTTCATTTTACACAGGTAGGACTCTACTAGAGCTGTTACAATCGGCACCATTATTATCAACACCATTGTCATCATCTCTCTTCATTATCAACACCATTGTCATCATCTCTCTCTTCATTATCAACACCATTGTCATCATCTCTCTCTCGTTATCGACACCATTGTCATCATCTCTTTCTCCAACATCGTGATCATCATCATCACACTATCATCACCATCAAGGTCATCATTATCACCACCACCATCATCATCGCCATCATCATCAGCATCATTGTCATCAGCAGCAGCAACGTCATCATCACCTGTGTCTTGGTGCATTTTCCTTAGGGTGTCTATTCCCATAGCTGACACTACCAAGTGATACACTGAGTATTCAAAGCATACTACACTCAACTCACAGGGTGATTTTTTTTGCTAAAGAGGAAAAATTGGGCCACGCCAGTTAAATCCCTCGTGCAAATGAAAAACAATAATATGAAATAAACTGAATTGTCGACCGTAGACAATTTATGCACTGTGTTATTTGAACTTATAGGAGCTGAATGAATTCTGGTCCATCAATCTTCTCTTTGAGTCGTTAGTCAAGAAATTGACCTACACTGCAAGTCTGGAACTTGTCCCTCTCATGGAGATATCTGGGGTAAAACAGGTCCGTACACTTAACTTGTCCTTTGATTTGAGAGAGAGGTTTTCCTAACCCTCACTTTATCTGTTTCCATTGTCGTTTTGTAGGGGCGTGTCCGTCAGTTATTTCTATGTAGATTTGTTTTAAATGTATTCTATGCTCGTCAGTTCTTTCCATCTATTGTACTTGTATTCTAGGGCCGGGCTCGTCAGTTATTTAATGCCGGTTATCGTTCACTAAGTGACGTCGCTCGTGCCAGTCCCCAGACTCTAGCTGAAGAAATTGAGCATCTCTTTGTCAAGCAAGCCAAACAAATAGTATCAGCTGCAAAGGTGAGATATATTATGAAAGTATTAGGATATGTATATACTCTCTACTGTCTACTCTTAGTGTTGCTCGTATTATCTGTAAGAAGCACAGGCAGCCCAGACAATCGGCTTGTCCTCTTTTCAAGATGGCGGTTTATTGAAAGTACGTAAGTTCGCGAACAACGCCGGGCGACTTGTGGAAATAGAGCGTTCTCCGTCGCAGCTCCTTATTTATGGAATCAATGAATCGCCATCTTGAAAAGAGGACAATTGGATTGCTTGGGTTGCTTGTTTAAAAGGGGGCTTCAAATGAACTCCATTTTAAAGAGACATCACCATTCAACGCTACGTCGACTTTGTTTGTTCAAGCAAGCTCATGCGTGAATATTGTGTTGTTCTGCTGTTCTAAATAGATGCTGCTCCAAGAAAAGGCCGATGCACTTCGAGAGGAAGCCGAAGAATTGATGTCATAAGGCCAATATTTTGTGACTTGGTCTACAAATACTGTAAACGCCCGCGTATAAAAACCTGGATTTTTAAAGTAAGCCTAATCAGTTTCCTAATATACAAGTGGCATTTAACGAAATGTAATCTAATAAAATAGGTTCTTGCAAATAATTAGTATGAAATGTAAATCGTTAGTACCATATTCTTACAACCTATGGAGGTTCTTATACGCGGGTTTTTACTGAGCACACACTGGAAAATGTCTTCAACTCACAGGGTTTGGTCAAGCTTAAAAAAATATATTATTTAAAATCTTTGTAAATATATTACAAATCAGATTTACAGGAAAACTGTACTCTTTCAGAGTTTGTTAGATTACAGTCAAAAGTCCTGTAAATCCTCTATAAATTATTTTATAAGTAATGCAAAGTACAGATTCTGCAGCTGATTGAAAAATGTACACAGAACCCTGAATATCCATGGGAGAGTTGAGTTAGTCATGTTGTTGTGTTTTAAGTTAATCAAATTAGGCTTACTGGTGTTATTGACGTTTGTATAACTGTGAGCCTCTTTTATGGATCTTCTACGGCATGAAGATCACTGTGTTTCACTATTCATTTAGTCTGATTATAACGTCGCCTTACCACATGTTTATGCATGGTGGCGTGAAACTTTCCGCAATCTCGCAGCTAACAGCTTTACCAGCGTAAGTTTCAGAGAGTTTTGTTACGTTTCCATGAAGAATAAAATAATATATGATCATTTTATGTTTACTGAGCTGGAGGTGTTTTGCAAATACAGGATACAGTTTTTCCCATTGGATAATAATAACGCTTGGCATGCATAACCTTATATCCAGATAAAGTGAACATTACAAAAGGAACACAAATTATTTCACATATAATTTCATAGATTGTAAATATGATAACAGAAATGAAAATTGATTAAAATAAATTTCGTTATACTTATCTTGATTTCTAAACAATGCGAGGGAAGAACAATTGAAGTGGGCGCTCTCTCGAATGCCACTCTTAAGCTACGTCCACACTAGCCGGGATAAATGTAAAAACGCAACATTTATCCGTTTCGGCCTTTCGACCACACTAAGACGCTTGAATCCGAAATAATAGGCGATCTGCATTATAGCGTCATATACTACAACTACCAGAATGCTTTGCTTACTTTCTTTTGTAGCGCAATTAGCACAAATTGGGAATAAGAATTTGAATATGAAAGAGAATTTGTAAAGAATGCTGGAAGTTGTAGTAAAAATAACGCTATAATGCAAATCGCCTATTTCATGCTCATTCTATCGATTTAACAAAACTTGCGTTTTCAGATTTTTCCGGGATCTTAGTGTAGCCATGGGCTTAGTGACATGATTTTGAATGATCAGTCTCATTGTGTGCGGGAGATTTCGTTTGGTTTATTTGTCATATCTTTATATTTCTGGTCTTGCTTTAATTTATTTTTATTTATTTAAACTTATTAGTCGAAGCTGTTTTTAAATTATTGATCAATTTATCTCACATTATCTCTCTTTACATGTACGGTTGGTACAAAATTCATTAAAATATCCCATTGGGTTCAAATATTTGCTCAATTATTACATGAAACTCAAAGCATTCTTTATTTATGCGCCATTTTATTTTTATACAAAAGTATGGCATTATGTTTATAAAATTATGTTTCGAATTCAAATTATTATTCAAAAAAACATATACATGTTCTGTGTGTGGCTTCTTTTTACAATTAGTTATTAGACCGTTTTCACATAATGAGCTATCCTATGCTAATGAGTTCTAAAAAATGTTCATGAGAATTGCACGTGGGAATGTACGCCTTGATTTACAAAGACAAAGGACCTGTTTATATGAGGCTAGCCAGTCTGGTTAAGCGAGCTAGCCCGATTTGCCGAGATATCGGCAGATTAATCATTCTTTGAGAAATAATGAGACGTGTTTTTATGGAATTTTTCCAGCCCGCCATGTCGAGATCCCGGCAAAGCGGGCTGGAAAAATTCCATATAAACACACCATCCCGGTTTACCGAGATGAAACATTTGCAATATGAACCGGGCTGGCTCGCTTACCGGGCTTGCCCGCCTCCATAAAAACACAATGTAAAATAGTATCTCGGCAAAGCGGGCTGGCCCGCTTAACCAGTCTGGCTCGCCTCATATAAACAGGCCCAAAGGCAAGTTTGATCAGCTGATTATCGTAAACGTAAACGCCGATAATCAGCTGATTGAGCTTTCCTTTGTCTTTGTGCATCAAAGCTTACATTGCCGCGTGCAATGCTCATTGGCAGAGCTCCTCTGGCTCATTAGCATTTTGTAGAACTCATTAGCATAAGATAGCTTGTTGTGTGAAAACGCTCTATTCAGTTTATCATGTCCAAATTATTGTTGGATATATCAGACATAGAATTCGATGCATCCTCTGTCCTCACAAGTCCGTGCTGCTCCATGAGGATAGTACTCGGTTTCTTCAGGACTGGAAGTGTGTTTTCCAACAAAACAATGCCCCAAGTTAATGGTACTAAAATCCTTTTGCTGCTGTACCCAGTATTCTTTCGTACAAACCGTACATCGTACACACGCGGTGTCATCTCGTTGAGGTTGTATTATCAGTTTGTTCTTGGGATGTTCCAAATAACAGTCATTAATGCCATACTGGGGGTCATATTGTTTGTGGCATCGGACGCAGTGTTTTGTCTCGCCTGAGAACTGTTTCTTGGGTAACAATCTTCCTAACGCAAGTATAGATTGAGTGTGCTTCTTTCTAAGTTGGTGTTTCATAATCGAATGTAGTTTAAATGGATCTATATGCTCAAGAATACTTTCTAGCCTTTTGTACTCCATATCTATGTTAGGGTTACTGCTTGTCTCTTTATTTTTGCATCTTTTTTGCTTGCTTAAACAGTGATGTTTACTCTCCATAGCAAATCCTTCCGTGTTAAAAGCGCTTTCTTCAAAAGTCACTTTTTTCTGGTTGGAACGCTGTTGAGGTTTTTGAGTATGTGAAGTTGTAACAATCCTATCTTCTAAGCGAGGGTGAGATGCACGACAGTGCTTCGTGTTAGAGTTCGTTGATGAAAGCGTTTCTTTGTCAGATCCTGAGCTGTACATTGAAATACCTGACTCATCATCGTAAGCTTCTTGTGTTGAACAAGGTTGTTTGAAATGTTTTGTTGAGCTACTGTGGTTGCGCATGTGCGCATAGTTGTATCGTGGGTGAACTTGATTATCTACGTTATTTTCTAATGTCAAAGCACGCACTTTTCTTCTCACGTCAAGACTATCTTGAGTAGTGCGTGGCTGATTGTGTTGGTAACCCAAGCCTTTACGGTTCTTTGAAGATGCCATTGATGCAAAAACATCATCGTTTCGATGTTTTTGGTTAATGCCACCCGCGAATGGCAAACCGTTCGATGCATACTCATTCACAGTATCATTGATGTCATCAACATCATCATAATCATCGCATAAGTCACAGCAGGAACACGTGCTGCACGAGGAGCAGCTACAACTCGAACACGAGTCACTGCAACTGCTCTCGTCCCAGTCTTCTAACGGATCGTCATCCTGTAGATGTTTGTCTGGGTTGCCATGGTGACCATTACTGAAGTCGATCGTTCCATTCATTCTCTTGGTTAGGGAGAACCTGAAAAAAAAAAAAAAAAAAAAAAAAATGAACAAAACTGGACGTGATTCACCTTGCTACGCAAAGATTGAATATCAAGCTCTTAGTTCAGTTACGACAAAATTATATTGATTGAAGCGGCTTACAACGTCAGACTGACACCCAAAATACCTGTTTTTATTCATCACCACGGAGATAGAACCGCCTATTTTTGATACGCAATGGTTTTATTCGAAACACCAACTTGTTTCACCATGATCACATTTAGAATGTCAAAACGTTATAGTATTGACAGCTGAAAATACTGATTTTTCTATCGCAATAACCCCAACCTCTTGATTTAACACTTTCAATTCATGTGCTGCGCTTCTTGCTGGGTTGCGCTCGTTTGATGATCAGACTTTAACCACATAACAGACCTCAACACATTTGCAATCATTTGGCCACGACTGTGACATTTGATTAATCTAAATTCTGTCGACTCTTGTTTAGAATTCGTATGCAAACAAAAATAAGAAGAAGAATGGTGGGATATCATCTGCGTCCGGTTGTCGCACGAATAAAGTTATCCACTGAATAAAAGTTATCCATGATATAGAATTTCTTTAGAATGAATCCGCTGGATAGCGATGTATCCAATGGATAGCAAAGTAAAAGTTGAATTCAATAATTTCCGAGTGGTTGAAAAGTTATTCAATTTCTAAAACTGCCAGTTTTCTAACGTAATATGAAGCGAAACAATTTCGTATTTAGTGAATAAATTGTTGAAATGTTGTTTTCACGTTTCAGCGATTTAGCCGAAAACAATCGATCAAGTTTACTTAGGCCTTTTACTGAAATAATATATTTAACTTCAGTTCAAATGATAGCTCACCTCGTGTACGTTTTCTTGATTAGCAAATTAACCGGAGTGTTGCTGGGTAGTTTTTTTTGAATGGACAGGCTACATACAAGAGAGTTACATAGCTCAACTCGAACTACAGCCAACTAAATTACCAATCATTTAGCCAAGTGTGAAGAGAGAGAGAGAGCCAAAGGCCAATAATGATGTATACAACTAATGCCTTCTATTGATTTAGACAAAGGGCTGCTTTGCTATTCTAACGATCAATGAAGTTGAAAACCACTTAACACTAATATTGTTTGTTTTTGTGTGCTACAGTGATTTCAATGTCTTTGATGAAACCGTATTGTGAGTAATCACGCTGAAAGAATCCCCCAAGGGTATAGACAAGAAAAGAAAAGATAAGAAATTGCCGGAAGGGAGCTAAAATAAAGTAAAATAAAAATAGACAAATGGATGGGCGGATGACTGAATGAAAGGATGAGCGAATGGAAGGATGCATGGCGCGTTTGATATTCTCGCCACGAAGAACACACCATATATAAATCTCAATTATTATTATTATTATTATTATTATCATTATCATTATCATTATCATTATCATTATCATTATCATTATCATTATCATTATCATTATCATTATCATTATCATTATCATTATCATTAGTATTATTATTATTATTATTATTATTATTATTATTATTATTATTATTATTATTATTATTATTATTATTTATTTTTCACATTTTGTCTGATAGTACGTTATGATTGTTGCCGGAACCAAACCTTGGTCCTTGGGCTTAACAAAAAAATGAATTAAAATAAATAAATATATAAATAAATAATTTAAAAAATACATAAATAAAAGAATTACACTTATAAAGATATTGACAGAACTCTCCTTAATATGTGAGCAGTTCCAAGCAAAACTATTTTTTGTATCTGTATACAGTCTAAAGATGTTGGCAGTTTCTTGACATGTTTAGTTAGTGACTTCCTTACAATTCCCAATGCTCCCACAATAATTGGTATGGTAATTGTCTGCATCTGCCACATTTTTGTTATTTCTATCTCGAGGTCTTTATATTTGGATTATTATTATTATTATTATTATTATTATTATTATTATTATTATTATTATTATTATTATTATTATTATTATTATTATTATTATTATTATTATTTGCAATTGTAAAAGTGAAAAAAAAGTTCGCAAAATAAATAAAGTTTCCATTATTATTATTATTATAAATTAAATTATATATTAAAGTAGAAAGTAGTAAAAAATTAAAAGAATAGTTCTATGAATGAATGGATGAATCAATAAATGAAAAAAAAGTTAGAAATAAAAAATAAAATGAATAAACGAGTGTCAATACTGACTGATTGATTGCGCAACTAATGCACTAATAAATTGAACCCGGGAAAAGGCGGGGTTTTTCGTGTTTTTAGTAATGTCTTCTTGTTATACATTTTTGCTTTTTTGTGCGTTTTTGTCTCTGAAGACCGGTGAAAAGCCGTCACTGCACTGGTGAGAGTTACTTCCCCGCTATTTACCGGGTGTCCAGGGGACCGGGGTTTTAATTGACTAGTGCATAATGACCTCAGATCGTGAGAAAGGCCACGTAAAAAGAATATTTTCAACCGGTCAATCCGTCGTCTGATGGTTCATTAGTAAGTAGTTAGTAAGCTAAACCATAAGCCTGTAATAACAAACAATGTGTATAAAACCCCCTTGTGCCGCTGTAGTATGCTTTCCTGAGGTGTTAGAGCCGGATCAGCAAAATAGTCATTGATTATCTTAATTTTACTTAAACTATTTCCGTCTACTATATCATTCATTTGTCGTTTTTACTATGAACAAAAGACTGATGTGCAAAGCGTCAGCGAGATTTTAACTGAACAGTCAACCACCTAATAATTTTGATTTCAACTACTTCCGTAAACTGTTGACCCGAGTTTCATTACTACTATTCCACCAAATGCCTTAATGGAAATAAGCTCATTGACAAGCTTACTATCCTAAAAAATGTTGTCATATCATAAGGACAAACATAAAATCATATGGAATTATTGTTTCACCAGTATCGCTTATGAAAGATAAATCAAGAATCACGTTGCCAAAATAACTATATTTTTCAAACAATCCCGCACTCAAACTATCATGGCTAGTGTTATGCAACTAGGTTATAAAATATTCATCGTGGAATGTAAGATAAAATTGTCTCACGATGAAGGTCATGGATTTGGTATCAGAAAGAATCATCCAACAGAGACTTTCAGATTGTATGACGTCACTCCGACTATATATAAGCTGTTCTGTGATTGGTTGATTAACCTACGTCGCTTAGGCCAACGCACAGCGGGACGAGTTGAAGTTCAAAAGTATTCCGGGCCACACCAACAATGAATGACTGAAAAAGGTTATTTTTACGTTAAAAATCCATTAAATGAACTCAATAGACCAGAATTACAAACAACTGGAAAAGCAATTACATGCATCGACCTAGGAAACGACGTCTTTAGTCACGTTCAGGGCATTGTATGCTGACACATCAAATACTGAGTTCAATTCAGTCACGCAGACGTTACATTTCTCTCAAACAGAGCACAAAACCACAAAACATGTTCAAAATCATTGCGGAAACATACCACCGTTACGAAAACGTTTCTTTAAACATGAGCAATTTAATAGAATAGTACTGTTAAATGGGTGCATGAATATCAATCGATCTTTTGCTTCGTTCAGCGTATTACATTATTGTACTTTATTATTCTATTACTCTTTTTTGATATTATTACTATGTTTCACAACTCACATACACGTCTTTTCTAGTAAGGTAAAGTAAAGTGTTACGCAATTTTGCCGGGCGACACAAAAGTCGAGGTGGCTCTAGATATCAACAATGTCAAAATCTGAATAATATTCGCAATGCCGGATTCAAATCCGTGCTAATAAATTGAGATGTGATTGTTAATTTTTGCATTCGTACAACCGATATGAATCCCCGGCAAAATATCAACCCGAATTCTACTCGTAGAGATGAACAACTATTAGATTATTTCAAGCTCAGTCAAAATTAAAACAAAGTAAATTGTTGTTTTCGAGTTATTTTTGAAGCATTACTACCAACAGAGCTAGTGTAAGATTTCCTCAAAAAAAGTATTTCCATTGTTTTGAGTCTTTTAAAAAATACCAGTGAAAATGAATGTAATTTTCGCATGAGACAACGCAGCCTTACCTCTTCGCAGATAAACACTGTCGAAACATTCTTCAAAGAAACAGGAAAAGAGCGGAAATAGTAATGAACTAAGCACAATACACTGGCAATTACTCAAATATGCTAAGATCATTAGCTGCGTGACTCTTTTAGATACTAGTTCTTACGACTGCTCAACAATTTCAAATTCGACTTTTCCAGATGTTGCTTCTTCTTTGTCCATCACCACCACCCAAAACATCGATAAATCAGTGTTTACTGTTACTAAAGAAAACACATATATCTTCACTAATCTGGGGATTATTTTATTAAGGATTTACTCGATTCATTCAATCAAAACCTGTTTGTTTCATAAACACCGTTTTTTGAAATTTACTTTACAAAACACGGGCTTCCTGTGGTTGGAGTATAATTGAGTTAATATGGCGGTAATAATCATGATAATGTGTCGGATTCTTTTGTTAAAACGTTAACATGGCTTTTGCTATCTGAGTTATGGAAGAACATTAATCATACGGTGGACAACCATAGACCGACATGTGTGTGCATTTATTTCTGGAAGAAAGTGAAATTCTTACTCGTTCCAGTATCGTCATTATATTTTTTGGTATTCAGCGACCTGCTGTTTTGTATCTCTAATCAGGATGCCTTTAGTTTATTATTTCCACACTTGTCAATCATTAGTAGTAGGCAAAAATAGAAGGATATTGTTCAAATAACTTTGTTTTGCCCAAGGTGAGCATCGCCTGAACAGCAGCCCTTCTGCACGACCGAGAAAACCGAAGGGAGGGGAAGGAACTTGGGGAAGAGGCAGCCAAGATTTGGATCGCCGCAAGAGGAATATTAAACGTCGTTTTACCTGTGGTACGTTGGATTAAAGTAATGCATCCTTTGCTTATTTACAAATCGTGAGGACATGCTAGGTAGACGGCTTGCTATGAACGTAATTACTTCAACAAAATTCTTGAAGTGCTTGTTTTCAGTTTGACAGTACTTCTGACACCTTCAGCTAATTTTCATTGGTAAAGTAGTATCAACTGTAACAAATACAAAGCATACGAAGACTCTATGCAGAATCTTGCTTTGGAGACCTGTCGATGCCACGTTTGATTAACGCATGCTTACTTCGTGACGTGACCAGTTACATAATTTTTTGCCAATTTTGTAAAATAAGACTCGAAATGAATATTATTTATTGTTATTCGTTTATGGAAATAACTGAACGATTGGCTGCTTTGCTGATTGATTAAGTGATTGATTGGATGATTGATTGATTGATTGATTGATTGATTGATTGATTGATTAATTATTTAGTTGACAGAATGATTGAATGACCGAATGATTGATTGGCTGATTGATTGATTGATTGATTTGTTGATTGATTGATTGATTGATTGATTGATTGATTGATTGATTGATTGATTGATTGATTGATTGATTGATTGATTGATTGGTTAGTTGGTTGGTTGGTTGGTTGATCAATTGATTGATTGATTGATTGGCTGTTTGATTCATTGATTTGTTTATTGTTTCTATGTAATGATTCATTGATTTGTTGATTGTTTCTATGTAATGATTCATTGATTTGTTTGTTGTTTCTATGTATTCATCTGCTAACTAGTATGAAGAATATCGTTCACCATCTTCTTCTCTGCCTCCATGGCGTGTTTTTGAAATCGACCATTTAGGCTTTAAGTGGCACAGTTTGGGCTCAAATCGATACTCGGGAACAAATGCTTTGTAGTCGAATATCGGTGAGAAAGGACATAACTTGGTAAAATTAACAATGTCTGGGATCTGATATATGATCTTTTCTTTTTTCTTCTTGCGCAAAGTCTGTGATAAAAGCCAAAATTGCCTCATAGCTCTGGGATATGATCCATGAAGGCTAATGTATGTCTCACATATATCTGTTCGTAAAAATTCAGGGTTTTCTCCTGCACTCTTGTGTACGATTCTCTTATTATCCATGAAGTAGATAATATCTTGCTCACTGCGGTTTATCCACATTGCAACCGCTTGGTCGCCATACGGACTGCAATAAACGCTCTGATCTGATCTCCTTCTCATGATTTCTGTCACGAGATTGCGTGACATCATGAGCCAAGCCTCGTCCACGCGTACTGTTCTAGGTTGGCAATGGACAAATCCCCAGTATAGACCATTCTTTGGCCTGTCACGAAGTTCACGCAATAGACGGTCAACACAGAGGAAATGGTCGTCGTCTATTCGCAAGAAGTAGTCGTAATGGATGTCTTCTTGCTTAATCCATTCCCATATGAGAAGAAGGCGCTCAGCAAAGGCAAAACTATCTAAGAAGAGATAAAAATTTAATGCATCACTTCTTGGATTTGAAACTACTTGTGTTGGACATAAATTAGGTTATTACTATTACTTGACATAAAACCTCGTTTAATTAATTTATTTAATTAATGTAATGCATTTATAAAGACACCGGTAGCTAGAAACTGTCCTCACAATGCCTTACGGAAGTATTCACGACAAGCTTATGACGGCAACGTATTGGGTATTGGCCGTGTACGCTTTTATGCTACAAAGAATTAGGTACTAGCTATAATTATAAAGGTTGCAAGTTTATCACGCCCTGATCGCAACAAATTGACATGTTAACAAGTATCCAACGGCCACAAAGGACTTGAACCGATTTATCTCTCTAATTACATCATGCAAAGTATACATCACCAATGATTGATCTTAGCTAGACATCGCGTTTATAGGGCTTGCGAAATGCGCAAGAACTGTTAATAAAATTAATATGAGGAAGTCCCCACTAAAGGATTTAGCTGAAGCTAGCCTGGAGTATTTGTTTTACTGATTTAGATCAAATAAATAGATTTTACTTTTCAAAGTTAAAGACGGCAGTTGTTATTTCGTCGCTAGTAAAGACTTTTTCAACAATCCGGCAAGAGACCTCTGTTCCAGAACAGGAAAAGACGAGAAAAAAATATGTCCAACTATAGCAAGAGGGGACACCAATTAAAATTGAAATTTAACGACGAAATGAATTGAGCATGAATGAATAAAGATGTAAGAAAATCTGAAAAATGCTGCAATGAGCAAATATATAAAAAACACAATTATGTAAAAATCCCGATTACATTTATTCTCACCTGTGGCGTTCAAAATCACCAAGTCATTATTCTGTCTTTGCTCTTGTTTCAATGCTTGCTGTCCGAGCTCATCTAGTCCAACATCATCTGTAAAAAATTTACAGCTAACTTGTTTCGCATTTCGGTCACAAAGTTGCATCCATGTTTCACGTATAGCCTCCCTTCTTTCTTTCCTAATCGAGTGAGTTAAAATAGCTATAAAAAGACGCGCCGACTGTTGATCCTGAAACTCATTACTTTCTATATCATTTGAAAACTTTCCTACGGGTAGTAGATGATTATCTTTAAGGGAATATAGCCATGAAGCAATTCCAAAAATAATCAACTGTAAAAGGCAGATTAGCAATAAAACTGCACAGCGTAATTTGAAGATGTCTAGTTTAGCCATTGTTAATGTATTTGGTCACTCTGACGAGGAATTCCATCTTGGGTCGTTGCGTTGCTATGGGTGGTTTTGTGACGTTTCTGAGTGTTATTTGGTGAATTTATTAAATACACTCTAAATACTTGGCACTTTAACATTTGTATTTAAAATATAATAATACAATGTAATATAATTTAAACTCAAATACTTTCCAAAACTGTATTATAAATTAATGTTAAGCTAAAGGAGTTTTTATTTGCTGTTTTCTGTCTGACGAGTGCGAAAGCACGAAACTCAGAGTAACAGAGAACCTTCGTCTCATTTTATTCATTGTATTTCAAATTATTGATTTTCTAGTTAAAATAATTGTACATTTATTGTGCTATTGTCATAGACAACGTTTCCTTCACATGTATTTGTGAAACGTAATGATCCACGGCGACAAAAAGTTCATAACAACAAAAACAAAACAAATGTGCACTGCATTTGCAGCAATTCAAAAGAGGTGACAAGCAAGACGAAAACGACTCACGAAGATTTATTTTTGTCTCTGTTCCGTTCATCAATGTTTTACTGGAAATTCAGAACAACGGAGAGCTTTAGGATCATATCAATGCAGATTTACCAACTATTCACAACAAAACACCTTTTCGTACACGATGTATGTCAACAAAGTAGGCCAGTTCAGGGAGAGTGGATGCGAATGCAAATTTAGAGCAACACGAGCTAGCAATTGCCGTTCTGTTGAACTGTGTGAGCTTTTTAGAGGCGGTGAAAATGTTTTTCACTTTTAAAATTCCAAAAACACGAACAAGCTTATTGTAATCAGAACTGAGGACGAAAATTTCAGTGGAAAAGTGACAGTACAGAACAAGAAACGTGGCGCTGTATGTTTACATTTTTTGCCGATCTTTCTTTAATTAATTTCTTTTTTACCATCCACGGCATATAAGCTGTTTGCAATAATTCCTGCAAGCTATTTACTTGTTTTTGTAAGATATTTATCCATCGCAGAGATCTTTATGTGTTTTTTTAATTTGACCCTTGTAATTCTTTTAATTTGTAATTTAATTGCAACTAGACCTGCCCTGCAGGATTCACTCGTGCCTTGTTCATGCGTCCAGAATAGTGTTAGCAACACACTGACAGTCTAGCTACTGGTGATGAGGATAATTTAATGTACTGGTGTGTTTATTTCCATGGGGTTGCATTGTGGACTAGTTAACATCAAACTCAGGCAAATCTGTAGGATTGTCATATATCTAGTTTCTGCTGCCGGATCATGATACAAATACGTAGACTGGAACGTTTTCAGTACAGTAATAATCAAAATGTCTTACTGTAGCTCACTAAACTCTAGCCTGGGTTAGGGTACATTTCAAAAGGGGAGAGTCAGAAAAAATAAGAACCCTTAAAGAGGTGAAACAATGTATTGCTGGAGGGAAGCTTGGGGATACTAGTGAAGATATTGTAATCCTTTAACTAAGGGAGGGTCATTATATTTCCATCTCCATTTTAAATTTGTACCCCTGTTCCTGTCATTTTTTTTATTTTATTTAAACATATTTGAGCTAATGTTTGCTCCAAAAGCTTTATAGCTTATCTAGGTAGCTCACATCACTAATTTTGCATTACATTACATTACGTTACGTTACGCTACGTTACATTACATTATTAACATTGTAGTAAATTTACAATCACACGTACAAATAACACTATAATAGAGAAAAAAGGAAAACAAAAAATACAAATATACAAATTACACAGATAGTTGAATTTAGGTAGAAAAACAACAATTAGAAACGTTTTGTGTCCACAATATATTGTTGAACTGCCGAAAAAAGTTTGCAATTGTCATTCGCATTTAAATTATTGCAGCCATTCAGTAACAAGTTCGATTTCTGTTTTAATTTTCCATTTATCCATACATTTCCTAATATATCTGCAGCAGAGGCAAGTAAAAATTCCCTTTGAGCAGCATAATTTGGGCACACTAATAATTAATTTCTGACAAGTCCCTTAATTTGAAGGCTTTTAAATGATATCACACAGTCAGATGATAAGTATGGTTTGAATATAGTATTCTGTCAGTGTAACTTGAAATAAAGCCATTGTAAACCCAAGTATGTGCATTAAATGTAATATCAGGCTGTTACAATGTATGGAAACTCAGTTAAATTGTTTCATTATATCTTCATCAATACACAGTTTTTTATTCAAATTATATGCATAGACATTATTTATCTTCGATGACCTGGATACAATGGTTGCAATGTGTTTTTTTACAGCTCTTCTCAAAGTTGTTTAATTGCTTAGAGAAAGCAAATCGCATCAGCTGTTTTACAGGAAGCCTGCTTGGTTCACGGTCTCAATGAGCATGTGTATTTCTATTATGATCATTATCAGTACAAATATATTTTCTCTTGGTATGTAAGGTATGCTTTGTTCTTTCTTCTCCTTGATGCTCCTTATTTCACGTGGGTATTGCTGCTCTCCTGACAATTGCTTATTGGACAGTTGATTGTATTTAATAGAAGGTTAACAGAATATACATTCACTCTCTCTCGCTAAGTAGTCAAGGAGTTTATTCTGCTCCAACTCAAGATCGTCGAATATTCCGTTTGTGATGTCGAATGCTAACGAACATGAAGGCACATCTGACACTGGAATTGAACGCGAAAACCCTGAAGTAGGAAACCCTGCACTAGTCCACCAGGTTTTTGGTCTATTCAAAGACTACCTATCCACGCAACTATCCCAAGGAAAGAAGCTCGAGGTGAAACAGAAAATCGACAAGGACACAACCGAGCTTAAATACAAGGGAAACCAAAAGCAATTCAAATTGAATGCAGAATTGGATTGCATCTTCGACCAAATCAAAACAGTGAACGAGAAAGAAACCAACAACGCCAGTATTTCAGAGCTCATAACCGAAGGGAAAAAACTAATCCACAAACGCCAGAAGCTGATAAAAATTGCTGATAAGTCCAAGGACGGCTGGCAGGTTGTAGAAGAATACGAATCGGACGAGTTAGCTTCAAATTCTGACGACGAGAAGAAATTAAAGAAAGCCAAAGAAGCCGCCGGGAAAAAGCGTCGGGCAAAAGAAGTCAAACGACATGATGAGAAGCGTCAAAAGCCCACGTACACATACGGTGCTGATAATCAGCTTTTTCGTGGTAAGGTCTAATCATGCTTTGACTTGATACTTTGTGATTTCTCGGACTACTCTGCAAGAGTATCCATCCTATAATCTGTTGTAGTTTGATGTCTGTTTTACAGGGAATAGAAAGTGCAAAATAATTTACGTTCGTTTGAACGAAGTGAATTAGAACGTAAATATATTTTCTCTTGGTATGTAAGGTATGTTTTGTTCTTTCTTCTCCTTAATGCTCCTTATTTCACGTGGGTATTGCTGCTCTCCTGACAATTGCTTATTGGACAGTTGATTGTATTTAATAGAAGGTTAACAGAATAGACATTCACTCTCTCTCGCTAAGTAGTCAAGGAGTTTATTCTGCTCTAACTCAAGACTACCCACCCACCCTCCCTTACTCAGTTCTATGGTCTTTTTTTTAATTGTTCTTATCTCTTATACAGGCCGTACAGACCATATGCGATGCTTCAAATGCAACAAGTTCGGTCATTGGGCAAGAGACTGCCGCGGATGGGCACATTACCAAAACGCTAGCTACGGAGCTCATCCACAAAACTCCCTCTATACTAGAGGAGGAGGACCACCGGGACCATCGACCAGCACAAATAAACAATGAGATTTCTGTTAATAACATTATTGAGGTAATAGATAATTACGAATTTACCGCTAGTCATTACGAAATTAGAGTTAAAGGAAATTTAGCTAATAATATTACTTTTTACGAATCCATTGGAGCACCAAAATTCGTACTTGATATCACTCGTAATGGATATAAATTGCCATTTGTCCAACTGCCTCGACGGGCGCGTTTTTCAAATGATAGGTCAGCTTTAAATCATTGTAACTTTGTAGACGAGGCGCTGATAGAGCTTCTTAATTCGGATCGTATTAGTGAGGTTGGGTCCCCACCAACAGTTATTAATCCCCTCTCGGTTTCAATCCAGCCCAATGGGAAAAAGAGGCTAATTCTTGACTTAAGGCACGTAAACAAATGCCTTCAGAAATATCGATTTAAATACGAGGATTGGAAAGTAGGGCTAAGTTACTTTGACAAGAATGCGTATATGTTAACTTTTGATTTAAAAAGCGGATATCATCATATAGATATAAATTCACAATTTCAGACGTATTTAGGATTTTCATGGAAATTCAATAATTCATCAGAAGTACGCTATTTCGTTTTTTCGGTCTTGCCATTCGGCCTGTCATCAGCCCCTTATATATTCACTAAATGCGTTCGCCCATTAGAAAAGTACTGGCGTTTACAAGGTATAAAGGTTGCTGTGTTTTTGGATGACGGCTTTGTTGTCGAGAGCAATTACAATAACTGCAAAAGGCTCTCACTTAGAATTAGACAAGATTTGAAACAAGTGGGTTTTATCACTAACGATGATAAGAGTATTTGGGAACCAACTCAAAACATAACATGGCTGGGTTTGTGTTGGGATTCCTTGAATGGATGTATATGCGTAACTGAGAAAAGGCTCAGCAAAATTTTCGAACACATTCAAAATATCCGTATAAACGACTACATTGTATCAGCCAGACAACTTGCTTCATTTACAGGAAAGATTATTTCCACAGGAGCCGTAGTCGGTAATGTCAGTAGAATAATGACGAGACATTGTTCAATGTCAATTGTTGTGTCTAGTGATTGGGATTCGCCTTTTAAACTTGATCAGTACTCAATCAACGAAGTCGAATTTTGGTATGAAAATCTTAATTCAGCTAATGTAAGACATTGCTTTACCAACAACACTCCGAGTTATTTCGTTTACTCGGACGCTAGTGGGACCGGGTGCGGTGCACACGTGACCTCGAACCAGGAATATATTTGTCATAGTATGTGGACCAAGGAACAGAGCACAAAGAGCTCTACTTGGCGCGAATTATACGCGATAGAGTTTGCGCTGAATTCATTTAGTAATAAGTTAAAAAATTCGCATGTGAAGTGGTTTACTGACAGTCAATCAGCAGCAAAAATAGTAGAAGTGGGCAGCATGAGAATTGATCTTCACACTATTGCCTTGAGAATTTTTGCTATCTGCGCCAGACACAAAATCTTGTTAGATATCCAATGGGTGCCACGCACACAGATTGAAAGAGCAGACTTTATCAGCAGAATAATCGATACGGATGATTGGCAGATTACTGCATCACTTTTTAGAGAGTTAGAAAATCTCTGGGGCCCACACTCGATCGATTGTTTCGCCAATCACTACAATCATAAACTCGAGCGTTTTTATTCTCGTTTCTGGACACCGGGTTGCACGGGAATCGATTTCTTTATACAAAATTTAAAAAACGAAAATTGTTTGGTAGTTCCTCCAGTTTGCTTGGTAGCTAGAACGCTTTATTATTTGTTTAATAGTAACGCTATAGGAACACTGGTAGTACCGTTATGGCCATCTTCTAGCTTTTGGCCCCTACTTATGAGAAATTTTGCATGTTTTCTTGTCGATCATCGTATTTTTTCGGGCTTTGGTGCATTAGAACACGGACGTAACAAAACTTCCCTGCTGGGGTCTAAACGTTTCAAAGGCTATGTTTTGGCTCTGCGCTTCGACTTTGCAAGAAAATTCGTTAATGAGGAACGGGAAATTTTACAGTGGAAGGCACTGGCCGTAACTGAATGATTTGTGGCTTGGGGTACTGACCCTCTCCATAGCGAAGTAGTAGTTTATATACATTTATTTATATATTGGTGGCACTGGCCTTCATCGTGAGCTAACACGTATCGAGTGGGGTTACATATCAAGGGCACTTGCCCGTAGGATATGCCACAAGTTAGGTTGTGAAATGACTGAATACGCACATTAATCTGACAGTAAATGTTATCTTGAATCCAAGGTGGTGCAAAGTAGTTCTTGTTGGTCCAATATTCCAGAAAATCTGAAGGATTACCGGCAAGATATGATCCTGCAAGTCATGTCTAGTAGAGCTAACTCGACGGCAAAAAGATATATTAATGAAATTAATAAGTTTTTAACTTGGTCTAAAGCTAACGGCATTGTTACTGAACTCCCGTACGATAGTATAATAACAGCACTGTATCTCTCATATGTTTCGAAAAGATCAAAATCAGGTACGGCAGTTGTACTGACGTTTTCCGCTTTAAAGTGGTTCCACTCATTTATTCCAGGTATTAATCCTCTGGATAACGAATTGTGTCGCAACATTATGGAATCAGCCAAGAGAAGTAAGTGCAAACCAATCCAGAAGAAGACACCTGTATCAGGCGATATTATCAAACAGATTATTGATAATTACGCTAGTCGAGATTGTAATCTAAAAGACTTGAGAATTGGTACCATGTGCACATTGGGTTTCGCAGGTTTTTTGAGATTTGACGAGTTTTCTAATATTCTTGTTAAGCATTTGCAGTTTCAGACCAATTACATGTCCATATTTATTCCACGTTCAAAAACTATTAAAAAATATTAATCGCACTTACAGTAAATATTGTCCTGTTGACCTAATTAGTAGGTATCTTAAGAAAGCTGGTATCGATCTCGGATCGGACCTCCCACTGTTCCGTCGTTTAACGTTCCATAAAAAGCTAAATTCATACTCGCTTGGTAAAAAAGGCCTTTCTTACTCTAGATGCCGAGAATTGTTTAAGGAGTGCCTAGACAAGTTAGGTTACGACTCTAAGGAGTTTGGGTTACATAGCTTAAGATCGGGCGGAATTACATCAGTAGTACATAACAGCAATAACACGATTTCCGATAGATTACTTAAGATACACGGACGTTGGAAATGTGACGTATCTAAAGATATGTACATCCATGAAGATTTGCAAAAAAGATTGGAAGTGAGTAGTTTCCTCGGGTTATAATAGCCAAATAATACGTAAGTCTGCTTAACGGATACTAGTTTAAAAAAAAAAAAAAATCATGTATAATTCCCATTATGTAGTTCTAACTAGATAACCTCATATGCACTCAATTTGTAAGATTTATTGAATAAACTCGGACTACTCTGCAAGAGTATCCATCCTATAATCTGTTGTAGTTTGATGTCTGTTTTACAGGGAATAGAAAGTGCAAAATAATTTACGTTCGTTTGAACGAAGTGAATTAGAACGTAAGGTAACAAACTTAGCATGGCGTGATCAGAAGCTCTTTATTGGGATCATTAATGCATTTTTTCTGTAATTTTTACAGATGATTCAACGGCTTCTGGCAAACAAATATCAAACTGTACATTTGGAAACATCACATGGACTCCATGAAGCATATTTAACAGTTTAAAGATAAGAATAAAAATTAAAAAAACTCAACAACTTGACAGTGAAAATGACATAACAAGGGAAGCAATACCAATAATGTAATTCACGCAAAAACTGAGTTTATTTTTTTAATACAATATGGATTTTATTTTTACAAACATTTTGCAAGGTATTTAATAGATTAAATTTTCGAAATGCCGACAAAACAAACTGCAAAATAGTATTGTAGCTCTCTTTGTTAACTAATTGCTGCTAAGACAGCTCCCTCACGAGTGGAAGGGGTGGCGACCATATAAACTTTGTTGGTCTCTTTGTTGTTTGCTGTTACTCGAACAGCTGCTCCTGGGAGAGCTCACTCACGAATGGAAGGGGTGGCGACCATATAAACTTGGTCTCTTCGTTGTTTGCTGTTACTCGAACAGCTGCGCTGCTGCTAGGACAGCTCCCTCACAAATAGAAGGGGTGGCGACCACATTATTGCTGGTCTCTTCGTCTTTAGCTCCTAAAAGAGCTCCCTTACGAATGGAAGGGGTATTATCATAGTTTGATTGGGATAGTTAACAATGTGGATGGGGAGGGAAGGTTAGAATTAAACGTCGATTTAGCTCGAGCGGGCAAGTTTGAACATGAGAAAAAGCTCGACTTAGACGGAAAAACAAATCATGATACGCGCTGCATTTCAAGACTCGTGCCGGCGAAGCCTGGGCACGAGTAAAAATACACAGTCGTATTAGATAGCTAGATTACCAATAATTACACATTTCACCAGAAAAGTGATGTTTTTGTCGATTTTTATAACATTTTTTCAAAAGTAAAAGAGCGAGAAGCGCGCGGGGATTTGTTTACATGCAATTCAAAGAAGCCATGTTCGTGCTTTTCTAACTTCGCATTGGATAATCGTTTTGATTGACAAGGAGTGCGATTTTTACCATGCATAACAACAAGGAAGCCAGTTGACTGCTACTAACAAAATATTGCCGTATATCTTTCGCATTTTTGTGCATATTTCTTGCGTATAATAAAATGTTGTCGCATGCATAAATATTTGAATATTTCAATTGATTATATGATTATTTGATCATGAAAAGATTTCTCCCCTTTTTTTTTTTTTGCTATGTTATTTTCTTTTCATGATTATTTGAATTGGTTTATTCATTCATTAATTCATTTAGTTGTTTGTTTTTTCATCTATAGTCATTTGTGATGATTGATTGATTGATCAATAATTTTAATAATTGTTAGTGAATGAAAAAGTGAGTGAATGAATTAATAATTCATTTCATTAAATCGAAGCTCCGCTAATTGGTTTACCTATACTAATTTGTATATTATTTATTATTAATTACAACGAGTAAGTTACAGTATACTAGCAGGTCTTACATAGAGCTACCTGTCCTGGCTTAAACTCTCTACAAGGACATAGTCTTTTTGTTGTAGGACTTGAAGCAGTACAGCTGTAGAGCAGAGGCTGGGCTTGAATTAGGCAAATACCATTGTCTGTACGAAATCCTGGTGCAACTAATGAGGGTGTTTCTTCTGATTTGGCAGTATCGCATGGGAAGCCAGCCCTGACGCAACAATCATATCGTTAGAATGGAATCTATTTATAAGTACCAATCTTTGATAAGATTGTCTGGACTGATTATTTTATTAAAATTAGAATTTACTTAGATATTTGATATTAAGTAACATAGTAATTCTACTTATCAAATTCATGACCCTAGATCAATACAATATCACTGTCGTAAAGACATCTTAATTAAAATCCTAAAACAGAATTCGTCCTGAATTGCTCAAAGTTTAAATAGAGACGACTCAATGGAAAATGTGCGCGTACGGTTTTTATGCACAAGTTGAGAAGTATCAAGAAAACGAACGAATGAGTGCAGCGGTACAGCTGTGATACGATTCAAGGTCAGTGTATAAAAATCGTACAAGCATTTTCCATCGTGTAATTTATTTATTCCATATATACTGAGATTTTTAAAATGTAATTTTTGGCAATTTTTGTAACGGAGCAGCAGTTTTCAAGCCAAAGTGAGACACAACGACATAAGACTACATGTAAAATAAAGCTTAGTACAGGAAAAAACAGGAAAAAAAGATTGAAACAAAATAAAATAGAATCCGAACAAATAATGCACCAAAGAATCAAAGATGAACCAAACCGGATTTAGCCTTCACTTGAACTTATAAAAGTTGATTAAAAAGTTTTTGTATCTTCTGACGATTCAGACTGTCTTAACGTGTTTATGTTTTTTTTTCTTCTGTTTTTTGTTCTTTTTTTCATGATCAATCGGCAAAGTTTCTTCAATGAAAACTTAACTCAAAAAATCCATATTTTCAGCAGATGAGTACCGTAAAGCTCCTGGCATCTTTCAGTTTCCCGTTTTTGTGGTTACTTCCATAGAAAGTAGCAGATATTTCAGACATTTGCACTCAAATAAGTGAGTTGTCGCAGCGATATCATCCAGCTGTTTTTTCTTGATTTGAGTTTTAGACGGCAGAATTATTCACAAAAAAGTATTCTCCACTATCATCGTCCCTATTTTGCATTGTTTGCAAGTCTAAAGGTTATTCAACTGGCTATTTTTTTCCGGTAGAGTACCTAAACCTGCATTGTTCAGCAATCATTTTCGCTGTGGACCAGCAAAGCCGCCTGAAAGTTTGTTGACAGAGAGCTTTGACCGTTCGCGCTTCTGATTGGACGTAGGGTTTTCACAAAGTACACTAGTTAGTAAACATCGTACGCATCCAATCAGAAGCGAGAACGATGAATTTTCACTAGTGAGAAACATCATTCGCGTCTCTGATTGGCTGAGAGCAGTGGCGAACGAATATTTACTAAATGGAATTTCCGTGCGTAAATCTCAGTATCTATGGAATGAAAAAAAAAATGCTACATCATCAAGATCACGACTCTGTGCTTTACCTTGTCAACATTCCTTTGGAGTTGATCTCTTGAAACAAATGTGGTTCACATACCATACCTAAGATAAAACAAACATACTCAATAACAATAGATAAACAATATACATATTGTATATTATTGTCATTTAAATTTTGAACCTCATGTCAAGTGAACGTTGATTGGCTAAGAAACATTGGGATATCTTAGTCACATTTTTTTAAATTTTAATAATAATACTTTGTTAATATATCAATTGCAAACTGAAATTTTTGAAAAATATGATATTTTCTATATAACTATAGAATTTAGATAAGATGAATTTTCAAGCGATAAAAAATAAAATATATAATAGAAATGCTATTTACATCATAAAACAGTCGAAGTATCTGTAAGTTCATATTATCCCAAATGGCATGAAACTCTGTTTGAAACGATCAGTTCTACAATGACGAGTATCAAGTTTACGTGGATTTCGTAGATTATATTTGTTTTGTTTTAATTCAGGTAGGAGGACATTTAATTTGTTATATTTTTGAGTGAGAATGTTCTTGTACAGCTTTTGACAATTAGCTTCTCTCACATTTGTCAAGATAGCTTACCATTATTGTGACATATCTCTTTACACGATTTGGATAGTGCTCCTTTGATTGGTCTGACAACATTCCTTGGTGGCCAGTTTGTGGCTTTACAGAAGTCCTAAATTACAGAGTGGTCATTACTTATAAATCTTACACCTAATCAATATCCAAGCAAAGATATTTCATTAGAAGATCAGTTTTTTTCACATTATTTGGGGATATATACAATTGAAGCTTCTAGCTGCACTGTTTGCCATCTAATTTTTACAAACACAGATACATTTTATACCAATGGCACACTGAAGAGACTGAAGATGAATGGGCTTCTAGCTATGGTACAATTAAGGGCGTATCGCTGACCATTATCGCTAGAATGGCCTAGCGACTAATAGCTAAGTATAGTGTAAAACTGATAAACATCGGGGGAGGATTTAAGTGATCAGCCGGCCCCTTTGGCTTTTGCAAAGTAAAAATTACGAAATGTCTGGCTTTACTTAATACTAGTGACTGAATAGACGATTTTTTCTCTGTAAATTTTCAGGGCACCCCTTTTTAATTCTTTAAATCCTAGATCCGTCCATGAACCTACATTAATTAACAAAAAAGTATGTGCTGATCAACTGACCTGGTTTTGTACAAATTCATGGAGCCTTTCCAGCATGCCTTGGTGAGTAAACTCAAATGGAAGATAGGGTTTAACCTGAAGAAACATTACAATAAATGACCATTAATTATAGTTTAAACAAACAAACAAAACAGCGACAAAATAGAAAAACAAATTAACTGGTCAAATGAAATTGTTGGTGAAAGCTTCTCGATTCTACCTAATAGACCACTTTAAGTTAACGTCCGCCATTTTGAATTGGGGCAAAGTCAGAAAAACCCTTAAGAAATTGTCATCACTTTGATTGCTTCAAACTCCGTTCATTCGACCTCAATATTAATAATTAGCTTGTTTTTGAAACTATATTAACTTCCTTATATTTGTACTAAAACGTGGTTGACATACTATAGTCATTTGATAAAGAAAATTGAGATTTTTGTTTTCAAAACAAAATGATCTGCGAACGATCGGCGCGCGTGGATCAAAATATATAGAAAACTTACCGGCTCGTAAAGTAGTAGTAAATGGTATGTTCTGGGACAGTTTTGCCATGGATTCAAATATTGGATTTTTTCCTTGATTTCAAAGATGGATTTTAATTAATAATTCACAAGGCAGAATTCACCAGAGAAAATTTTTCATTAATAACAAATAATGTATTTCAAATATTGTATTTCAAATATTGTATTTCAAATATTTCAAATATTGGATTTCATTATACCCAAAATTTCATTACACGACACCAAGGCAGAATTCATCAAACGGGTTCCGACCGGCACAGCTGTGTCGTCATATGGTTAATTGTTGGATTCATTAATATTAAAAATTAAGGTTAAAGAAAAAAATGGTTGAAACAGATAAGATTATTAATAATGATAAATCGTATAATATTCATCCTATTTACAACTTATATGCGGGTGGTGAAGATGATGGATTATGTAGTTAGTATTTCATAATGGAATTTTGCTTTGACTTAAGAGGATGGTGTGTTTATATATTATAATAGAATGGAAGACGGTAGAATTATCGTTGATGATGAGATATATTGTTTTCTATGGGCCGCCGTTACCACCAAAAATACATCAATATGCAATGGTCCAGTTAACGATATTAAATGGTCCAGCATATACTTAAACGGTCTAGCTACCGATACCAAATGGTCCAACTTGTTATGTTAAACGGTCTAGCACATAGTGAAATGGTCCAGCATATACTTAAACGGTCTAGCTACCGATACCAAATGGTCCAACTTGTTATGTTAAACGGTCTAGCATATAGTGAAATGGTCCAGCATATACTTAAACGGTCTAGCTACCGATACCAAACGGTCCAGCTTGTTATGTCAAACGGTCCAGCTTATAGTGAAACGGTCTAGCTTATTGAGAAATGGCCCAGCATGCAATGTGAAATGGCCCAGCATGCGATGTGAAATGGCCCAGCTTGTTCTGTCAATTAGCCTAGCGTGTCGAATAGCCTACGAAGTCAAATAGCCTACAATGTCAAATAGCCTGTTGTCAAGGTGGCCTACCGCAGAGTCCATAGCAACCATGTTGGTTAATGGTTAACTGCAAATAATATCTCTCATGTGTTACACAACGACTTGACCTCGTGGCGAGCTACAGTGGCTTTGTCCTAACAGGTACGTAACATAAACGCTAAATTTCGTTTTTCGTTGCCCATATTTCATTAGAGGTCGTCTCTGTTCTTGAGATATTTGATATCTAATTAACAATGTACTTACTTTTGGGGTATAAATGTCCGGAAAAGAAAGTTTTGTGTAATATATAAACTTAAAGCTCGGACTAAAGTAATAGGGCTGGGCGTAGTACATAGTAGTTCCCTTCTTTATTTTTTTCAATAAGTTGATTTCAATAACGACAAACATAAATTATATTCTTACCCAGATGCAAACTGTGCATTAATTTAATTTACTTTAAGCTTTAACTATATCATGTGAAATATCGTTCGTTGACCGTTCATTGACATTAACTATTGTACTGAAATGATTCAAAACTCTGCAATGCGTCTTGCATGTATCTTAATATTCAATGAGTTAAGTTTTGATTCTTTTATTCATCAGTTTTACAAATAGCTTCTAACCTTATAAATTTTATAAGGTAGGTTATGATCATACCACTAGCATATGACCAAACTACATATGCTTGCAAAAAAACTATCAGTGACGTAGTACACTTAGAGAAACAATTATTATTTTAGGCGTCCATTTACATTCTAAAATGTGTTTAAACTTAATGTTTAGGCGAAACTCATGAAAACCTCATGTCTTTTATTGTTAATTAGTCATCTTAGTTTGTTGACTTAGTTACAATAATATCTTTGCATATTCATTCACTTCTGTTTATACTTTACATCTATTTTATTATTGTTCAAATATTTGCTGTATTGATTGTTAAATCATCGATACGAGTACAATTTACAGGAAACTAAATGATCGTAGAAGCACCAATGAAATTACGCATTTAAAATATACGAATAAACGTTTTATTTAACAGACATGTTTCAACATTACAAATGCCATACTCAATGAGAATGAGTTCGTTATAATTTGGAAACTATATATATCTACTAGTACAATGATTGACAGTAATGATTGACATCTGATAATTGTAAAGTAATTAAAAAGATAACAGAAAGATAAACAAGTAAGGTTAAAAAAAGGATGAAATAAAACATTTAGCTCAGGAAGCCTTCCTTAGTTTTGAGTTTGAAAGGTGTGTTAGCAGAGTCGATTATTTTGAAACAATCAGAAGAAATGAGAATTCTTATCCAATTCAAGAAACTCCTTTATCCTTGTTGATAAATGACGAGTGGTCTGGCCGATATAACGAATATTGATACACATTGATTTCATTGATAAACAACAAAGGATTTAAGAGGCATAGGAATGGTATCTTTGATTTGGAAATAATTTTTAAGTTTAAAAGAAGGGTGAATACAACTTTGATATTAAGATCCGTTAAAACGTTTACAAAGTTGATTAAACTTAAAATAGATTAATCGTTAGTGGTTACCTATAAAAGTAAGTTTAAAAAGACGAATGTTACAGGAGTCATTGTTATCATTAAGGGATGAGTGTTTATTTAGATTAGATTTAGTTATGTCCTGTTTAACTACTTTATCAATGACAAAAGAAGGGAAAGAATTACGTTTTAATGTTTCAATTAGATTATTTAAGTCAGTTTGAAAACCTTTGTTAGTGTTGTTAATTTTGAAAGTTCTATCAATTAATGTTTTGATAAGCGCTACTTTATACTTACAGGAAACTTTATATCTACAAAGTTCGTTACAATAATAAATATGTGATTATTTCAAAATTTCTTAAGACGGCCTTGTTTTCACTATTACATTTTATGCGTTCATTTCAAAAAGCCATGATACTTTAAAACGCGGCCAGTCATTAACGCCGGAAATTCCATTCATTTCAAGCATGGGAGTTGCTAAAATGCGAAATAGAAATGAGCAACGCATACCTAGTTGGATAGAGAAAATATTTTTGAGTAGTTTCAATCATGAAAAGCTAGTTCAATCTTAGCTTTACAGCAAATTTTGCCGCATTCAAGTTTGTTTGTCTTCAGAATGTACATCATCACCTACAAATCAATGATATTCATCTGTCGTCGGATTTGCGCATCTAAATTAAAATAACATTGATCGCGTCACTGGTGCTTTCCCAGGCATTTCACAATGTAATTTTATCTAGACATTTTTTTACATTGGTACTTAAAAACCCCCGTACGTAAACACGGTTACACTCGCATCCGCATACCATGCAGAATCAAGAATGATAAAATCGTTTGCAAAAGAAACATAATTTTTCGACATGTGGAAACCGTTTTAGAAGTTTTTAAAACTCATAGTAGCAAAATGTTTTATGCTTGATGTCCAAAACAATATAATTTTTGTTTGGCTGATGCCTGGTATGTGTAACAGTTGACAAGACAAACATTATTACATCCCGGATTAGCGGGATTAAATTGACGAAGCAACCTGATTGGATAATTTAGCTCTTCGGTGCGGTGAATGTCATGAGCGGCTTTTTGGTTGTTTTTGACGTATCTATGGTAATTGATGGGAAACATTATCCTGTGTACCAGAGAAAAACTCCCAAGTGTAACTAAGATAAACGTACTGTCAGAAAATTTAACCGGTGTTTGCAGGTTTTTTTTGCAGGACGTGGCTTCGGATTTAGAGCACCTTATCTCTGGAATAAGCTTCCTGATCATCTTAGATGTTATTTTACGCACAAGATAATTTCTTTTTTTTATCATCTATTTTTCACTGTTTATTTTTGTGCTTTTTAAATATATTTGTTGTTTAATAAAATGTGATATAAATATTGAAACATTGAAAATCACTTAAAGATATAGTTTATAACCATTACTTTGTATTATATTTAGACATAGTTTAGGTAACGTAATAGTTTTTTTTATTTTTGTTATATATTTGTAAATAAGCATCTTATGTGAAGCGCTTTAGAATAGTACATAAAGGGTTATATAAATAATATATTATTATTATTTCATTGTTCTTCTTCATTGTGTTGCATGTTGTGTTGCAGTTCGCATGTTTTATTTCTTTGGTGTTTTTGTGAAAATGCCAATTTGAACTAAAAACTAAGTAGGGGTGGATCCTGAAATTTTGAAAGGTGGGGTCATTAATTAAGTATGATCCTGCAATTTTGAAGGGGGGTAGGGAATACTGATTATAATTAATCACCTTACTGTTTTAAGTTCATGGTGACGTGAGGATGTTTTACGCAATCACTTTAATTCACATAAAAAAAAGATTCGTGAAAAAAAGAAAAGAAAAACTGTTTAACCGTTTTATTGCCTTTTTCTTTTCTCATTTGTATCTGTAAGATATACCTTGTTAACAATAGGCATTGTATTGTATGTTCTGATTTTCAGTGATCACTTGCTTTTTCTGGCTATTGCTACTATAAAATGGTGAGTGACGAACATGTGTAACCAGCAATTTGTGGGCTTTTTTCGTTATCTAATTTTGGACTTCGCCAAGCAATATTGTGCAGATAACTAAAAGGAAAGTGGGATTGTATTATTTTTCTAATGTCATTTTATCTTTTTAGAATAATAACAACGTAAAGGAAGCAGAAAGGCTTCTCATTCAAGCAATGAATATGCTGAATGAACAAGCTAATACCTCTACACCTACCCCTACACCTACACCTAGTACAAGTTCCCACTCTGTACAAGCCTCCACTTCAGGCTATTCCTCTACGGTTGCTGCTATCCAAGAGCAGAGGCGATTATTCAGTAGACAGCAGGTAAGTATGTATGCTTTTCATTTTGGAATCCCAATAGCATCATTGACAGCCTTGGGACAATCAAAATCACTAGCCAAGGACAAAGTAGTTTCCTTAGTTAAAAAGTATTAAATTGGAATTATTTTGATTACCAGTCGATTAGAGATGCCTAATCGTAAATAAGGATTCAGCAACAATTTTGTACAACCAAATAGTTCTCATTTCAAGTTTGCAATCTTTCCATCCTTGGAAACCCAGGTGGTATAATCTGTCGTTCGAGCCTTTAAGTCTGGGAGCCAGTGTCGAGTGAGAGAGTATGCGTCTGGTTCCCTTAAGGCTCCCCATTTTTTCATTCACAATTATGTGGAAATCTGACATATGAACATTGTCCCAATAGTCAGTTTGTTTTATTTAGAGAATGCAACCTTATGGCAATAGAAGAGGTGCTCGCACTGGTAAAGCAAAAGAGGCGAAAGGTATATGTATATCTAAACCCTAATTGTAATTTATTGTAATTATTGTAATCAATGTAGTAATTCGTAGTTATGCCATGTTTCTGTACAAAAAAATACACTTTCCAAGAACGCTAAAATGTATTATAATTCTCTAATAATTATCTTCCGGATTGAGTTTTGACACGATACCTAGATCATGAAGCTAAGTAGGAAAAATAAGAGGTTGGGTGAATTGTCGATAATTAGAGGATAATTTTCTATTATATTCTTAATGATATTGCTATACATACATTTTTGTTGTTACCATTGTTATTGATATTGCTATTATCATTGTTATTAGACAGAACCTTTTCAAAAACTTTTTTGTGCCTGTCGCAAAAAGATCAAGAAACCATTCCATCGCCAATGGAACGGCTAGCATTGACAAGAAATGGTTTAGGAGAGAAAAAAGTATCCGTACCTTGCGATGTGGGATCTTGCGTCGTAAAAGATATACTTCTTGAGTAAGACGATCACTGTGTTTTACTGTAATAATGATAAGTAATGGCGTTTGGACGTTATTCCTCAATCTGGCAAATGACTTAAAGTGTCCGAAAATTTAGTACTTCTATATGATTATCAACCGTTTTAAATGATACAAATAATTCTAAAGAACTTAAAAAAAGAGAAAAATACAAGGAATTCCAATTGCATTTCAAACTAGGTGACTTAATGCAGTCATTATTTATGTATAGATATCTGATTTTTTTATTGATGGAAAGTCATGATAACGCAACTCATTAATTTATTCATTGTGATTGATTCACAGGACATTTCCGAAACTTGCCAAGTGTGGGGGATTTGAACTACTCCTGACAAAAGAACAAAGTAGGACCCAGTTGAGGGTAGTCCACACAGGTGGCTGTACCGCCGCTGAGCTGCGATGTTTTGGAACAGGACGAATTTATGTGCGACCTGTTCAAAAAGATATCTTGCTTGATACTGAAGAAGACTCGGCGGAAGATGAGTTAGTAGAGTGCTTTAGTTGTGGCATCATGGTATCACTGAAGACAATCCGTGCACATAGTGAAGAATGTCAGGTAAAGTGTGTGAAACGTTAAATTTTTCTATTGCTTACAAACGTTTTTTTAAAAGTGGCCCAAATTTGATGTCTATCGGTACAGTGAAGCTAAAATGAAATAACATGTAGTCGTCACTAACAACTTCGTACTAGCAAATTTTGAAGTTGGCTTGTATGTGGGCTTTTTTTTAGATATGTTAGTCTTTTCCACATGAGGAATAAAAAACAGTAAGTAGTGAGATGATTGACTTGAATAACTTTTGTTTTAGAGTACGAAAACACAGAATGGAACTAATGGTGTGGTAAGTCCGGTTTTTTTGGTCACATTCACCGGTAAATTGAAGCCCAATTTGTTCAGTGAACATCGGCGTTTATTTAGAAAATTCATTTTAATGAAAAATATATTTAAAAGCTTTGTTACTAACCAGTTGTTTTTGATGGAAACTCTTTCAAACAGTGCTAAACTCTCAAACAAGAAAATCCAAATGCGGATTTCGATTTTGATGAGGAAGACAAATAATATTTTTTTTTGTTTATAGGCTCAGTCTATTGATAGCGAATCCGATCATACACAGTCAGACGATAGCGATGATGAAGATGTTCTGTTAATGACATCTCCTTTCCAAGTGACAGGTAAACAAAAAAAAGATAAGCTAAACCTAAATTTAATACTATCGAAGAAACAAGATCCCAGAAATGTTGCTATAAAGATATATTTGTTTATACACATTATTTCTATTAATACTTTGTTTACCTCGTAGGCAGCAGCAGCTTGTCGACTACCACTGCCACAGCAGAAGTCACTCCACCAACAACTAGTAGAAGTAAGTGGATATCTGTCTGTCTGTCTGCCTCTCTCTGTAACAGCTCCGGTTAGTGTTAGACGTGTTAGTATTGAATGTCTTATTAATGCTTCCCGTTTTTACCTCGTAGGCAGCAGCAGCTTGTCGACTACCACTGCCACAGCAGAAGTCACTCCACCAACAACTAGTAGAAGTAAGTGGATATCTGTCTGTCTGTGTATCTGTCTGCCTCTCTCTGTAACAGCTCCGGTTAGTGTTAGACGTGTTAGTATTGAATGTCTTATTAATGCTTCCCGTTTTTACCTCGTAGGCAGCAGCAGCTTGTCGACTACCACTGCCACAGCAGAAGTCACTCCACCAACAACTAGTAGAAGTAAGTGGATATCTGTCTGTCTGTCTGCCTCTCTCTGTAACAGCTCCGGTTAGTCTTAGACGTGTTAGTTTTGAATGTCTTATGAATGCTTCCCGTTTTTACCTCGTAGGCAGCAACAGCTTGTCGACTACCACTGCCACAGCAGAAGTCACTCCACCAACAACTAGTAGAAGTAAGTGGATATCTGTCTGTCTGTCTGCCTCTCTCTGTAACAGCTCCGGTTAGTCTTAGACGTGTTAGTTTTGAATGTCTTATTAATGCTTCCCGTTTTTACCTCGTAGGCAGCAACAGCTTGTCGACTACCACTGCCACAGCAGAAGTCACTCCACCAACAACTGGTATAAGTAAGTGGATATCTGTCTGTCTGTCTGCCTCTCTTTGTAACAGCTTCAGTTAGTGATGGTTCTAAATAATGGATATTAAAGGAGCACTGAATATTTATTTGCGGTAGTTCGTTTAGAAAAGCTATTCTCTATTTAGCATAAAACGTGTACATTTAGTATTTACTCACGACAATCTGTGCATAAACTTATCTTAATACCCTTTCACCTTGCAGACAACATGTCGACTGTGCCTACTTCCTTGTTGACGAACGGAAATACTGACTTTGATACAGCAATCGAGTGTTGCATACAATATATCGACGAAAATGGGGTGAGCGAGCCTGTCGAAATACTCCGTTGTTTACAGTCTGCAGTGATGTGTGGGAGAGAGCTTGACGTCCAGAGTTTATCTCAATGTCCAGAGGGAGAAACCAATTGTATACATATTGACAGGTACATATTATATTTGAATATGGACAATAGAGTGTTCTAGCTAGTTTGAATGTTAAGTACGTATATACATATATATGGTTTTCAAATAAGACGTTAGGGATATTAAGCGTTACATTTTTCAGATAGTACTGATGCCAGGTCTATTAAAATCTACTTGGACCAAATAGAATTTCTGGCTTAGAGGGGTTCCGGTTCATTAAGGCTTTTGTATAACCATTGCAAAACACACTGTTGTGAGCTTGGTTTTGATCCTGCCAACACCCCTTAGTGGCGGTAAATCGCACTACGTTTGCTATCGAGAATTAATGTCAAAAATATCTTTTGCAGGTACAATATTTTAGAAACTGCAGTTGATGAAGTGGCTGAATTGCAGGATCTGAGATTAACACTCGATGTCTCTTTTTATGGTGAAAAAGCGGAAGATTATGGCGGACCAAGGAGAGAATTCTTCAGGCTCTGTTTGAAAGAAATACACGAAAAGTATTTTCGACATGGCCTGAAAATACATCTTCAGGCCGATTATTACGTTGTGGGATTAATTATGGCGCTCAGTGTTATACAGAATGGGGCAATCCCAAGATTTATGACAGAGGAACAACTTCAAGAGCTTTTCAATGCTGAACGGCCGTCAGCATGTGTAAAAAACTTACGTAAGGGTTTTGCCAAACTAGGCATATTTCAATTGGCAAAATCATTTCCCATCTTCGTATACCTTTTCAGGCCGTCTCCTTCAGCCAACATCACAAGGAGAATGATTTTGCACCTAGTGCAAGGTCGCTTTTCAGAGGACGGAAGCAACTCGAGACTCCTGGAAAACAGCATATACAGTATGTTTTCCAGGTACACTCGAGAAGTGAGTGCCGGCAGACGGGAAAATGTAACTCTCAATCATGTGTTAAGATTTGTAACTGGTGCTGACGAAGAGCCCCCATTAGGTTTCGGCATACGCCCAAGCATAGAGTTTCCTGAAGCAACAGGTGAAGGCGCATATTATTTTATGCCCACGGCCAACACCTGCTCCAATACATTACGACTCCCACGAGCAACACGTCAATTTATACAGCCAGAAGAAAGTACCCTGTTTGAGGTGTATGACATGGCCTTTCTGAACACCTATTTCGGCCAATTGTAAAAAAATCAGTACGTCTAGAGTAGGTCACAAATACACCCATAATGAGCAAGTAATGTTTTATATATAACGTTCAATAATAAGAAATATGTAAATACCACCACGTAGTCTTATCCACTGCATAGGTCATTTTATTGATCTTACTCTAATGAACAAGGATTTACCTAGGCCGGTTGTACAAAGCCTAAATAACACCATCCAGCGAGCGTATTTTAGAGACATTCTATGCAGTGGATGGATAAAAAACTGACACGGTGGCTGGCAGTTTATTTCTGCTATATATAAATAATTATCATATATATATATAGGGTAAATTGCAAAAACGTGGATTACAAACACTAAAAGTGTGCAATATAGGTACCACTAAATATTCTATGCTTATTATATTGCTCTTTTTTGTTTGTTTGTTTGTTTGTTAATTAGTGCTTTTTATCTACTAGTCAGCGGTGAAAACTATTGCACACATTTAATGTTTGTAAACATATCATGTATACAATTATCTAATTTCTCAATCTATCCAAAGGGAAAATTTGGTTGTTTACTGACGATATTCAAGGAGATGCACAACAGAAAACTCGAATTATATATATATCCACTTTCGCAATAACCATAATGCCTTTTGAAGGGTAGGTTTTTCAAATAATATGAATGTTATTCAAATACAAATTATTTCAAGAACAATCATTCCGCCGAAAATCAACGTATTATGGGGTTTTGAGTGCATACAGTCGTTTGCAAAAGTTATTTTGAAATTTAATTAAAAAACTCGAGATTTGTTCTAAAGTCATATATTTAGATAAGTATTTTTGTGATTAAAGTTTCACATTAATCCGCCAGTATATGCATATAATGATATCTGTTGTTCTGATTCTCAGAATTGTTGTGCATACGACTTTATAAACTACGAGAACTGCTTCCAAAAAATGACAGGCTTGAAGCTATTTTCACGTCTTAAAAGATATTTTTAAATGCTTGTAGTTAAACCGCTACTACAATCAAGTATGCCGAACGTGTCACACATTTAAGTTGACAATAAGCCTGAAGCATGGTGACGTTTTACCCCCGTCTCTAGACTAGAATCCTTTTCACATTGCTTTTGGTCACTAAACACCCTGTATATTTTGGAGGGGAAACAAAATTTGAATATGAAAGGATTTTAAAAACTATTCTGGTATAGACGGGGTAAAACGTCATCACGCTTGAGGGATTTTTGAGCAGTATCTCATATTTTCCAGCTGCTTGCGGAAACGCTTGGCATTTATTGATTGCTTAACGTACCCTTTTCGTATGATTATATCAACGTTTAACATTTCAATACATATCAGTTACTGTTCTCAATACGTACTTAATTTTCTTGTACTTGATGCATGTTGTTGCACATGTTACAAAATGAAACGTGTTTTTAATTTTACATTTATTACATAGCAATAAACAAATAATGGAATAAATTAAAACTCCAATAACAAATTTCACATATTTACAATATCAGGGAATGTCATAAATACTATATTGCAAGTGTTAAAAAGACATTCAACCAAAATGATGTATAAAGGGTCTAAGATTTATGTTAACACATGCTTTTTATTAGACACCTATTCGTAATCATTATAAATAATGTGAAATGACTGTAGACTACTGTGTAATTTGATTTTGATGAAAATAAAAAGTTAATAGTATTCATGAAGTTAGTTGATTTTAAAGAAATAACCATTAATTAGAATTGCATATTAACTATTGCACTACTCTGGTATAGTATCAGGGTCTTTGATTTTCTCTAACTTTCTTAGTCGTGCGTTGTTGCCTCTTTATCGTTTGTAGGCGAATTTTAATAGATCGAGTAGCCACAACGGATGTATTGTAGGTTATTGCAGGCTTTCATGCATGATAACATCGGTTTTCCTTTTTTTCTTTCCAAGCGGTTGCTTTGTTCTGATTACTGTTCATAATTGGACGAGCCCAGTTCCGAGGCCAGCGAATTCAGCTGATTTGAAATTTATGAAGAGAGCTACAACAGCAAGAAGAAATTAAAAATTCATAACTCCGTATTATAAAACATATTTATTACATCAGTTTCTTACTTACAGTAAAATTACATTTATTCAACATTTGGCGAAATACCACCCCTCCCCCTTTTTCTTTGCAGTTATGTTCTCACCTTAGTCGTTGAGGTTATTGACATCTTTAGCTAATCAAAGAAACTAATAGTTATGATTATCATACGTTTTCCGTATCATCCAAACATGTTTTGTTAGTTCATTTTGAACAGCAATTTTAGGAAATTCCTGAAAAAAGTCACGTCTTGGATGGCTCGTATTTTTATATATATAACCATGCAGCCCAATCCTGGATCCAGCCCTGAACGCACGATTTTCTGTATTTTTTACGACGAACTGAACTTCCCGTAGTGAACTTTATCCTAGAACTAGAATTCGCAAATAAATGTTTCTTCTACATTTTGAAACCTCTTTCAAATTATTACACAGCTTTTAACCAATTTGAAGTACTCACTTGCAGAATTATTATTTTTTCCTCAACTTTGCATTTCATTTTCAATAAAAAAATAAGTCGATCTCCAAGAAGCCGTCGGATGTTTTGTTTTAAATTTGCCGCTTTTCATTTGCCGTGGTTCGTTGCTATGGCAACTTATTTTGTACTCAGTACAGAGTACATATTAAGGATTAATTGTACTCCTCTCCCCAATAAGAATTGAGAAATTGTGCACTGTGTATTATGTGGGATAAATCTTATTACACAAGTAAAAATAACTGTTTTTTTCGAATTTTTTAAATATCATTTCGATAAATTTAGGTGTATATTTCTGTATAAGTCAGTACAAAACAAGAGCTTTAACTAATATACATTAGTTAAATACAGATATTACCCTAATGTCGACGTTTTTACATTCATCAAGATAGGAATGTATATATATGAAATATATATGAAATGTATAATATGAAATATAAAATTTTGAGTGGGCTGTTATTCTAGTCCACATTATAAGCTTTGCATTGGTAATCCGTCGATTATGTATTTGATTTTAACTCATTAAAAACTTCTACTGTCTTTATATAAGAATATGTGTTCCAAGGATCACTTCTTGGATGTAGAGAGATCACTCTTTTCAAGTGCTGAAGCTGCTCAACATTGAGATTGCATTGCGTTTCTGGGACGACGATATCGCCGTCATCTTCTATGGAATTGCACAAACCAGGCTGAGGATCGACTCCATATTCTGTAACTTCTTCCTATAAAATGAAGTTAATTATTGAGGTATTATTTATGTTTTATCAAGCAAGTGTAAGGACACCAGTCACATTATCAAAACATGACAGCGAAGCACCAAGCTCAAGAAGAATTGGGAAGAAAAAACACTTCATGGAATGTACCTGCGACGCCTTAATGACTATGATGTGCATCAAGTGCAAACGAATTCGAACAAATGGTTAAAAACATGTGGCCTGAAATCTGAAACAGAAGGATTTGCTGATCTTGCTGCTCAAGACCAGTGCATCAAACAAACTACTGCAGAAAATGATTTTTAAAGACGGCTCTAACCCGATCTGAAGAATCTGCAGTCATCCTCAAGAAACAATCGATCATGTTGTATCAGGATGTCCAGAACTTGCTCAAACAGAATGCATACATAAACATAACAAGGCAGCGATGTGTCTGTACCCACAGAACGAAAAATCTCAATAAAAACTATGGAAAACTATCTAAATAAAAAGACCTAGATAATGAAATAGAAAGAATGCGAGGCCCTAAAGCTACCTGTGATTATAGGCGCCCTTGGACTAATAAAGAACTGATTAGATAACTTTATTAATAGGATACCAGGAAGCATCAAAGTTATTGAGTTGCAAAAGATAGTACTTCTTGGTACAGCCCATATACTAAGGAGGACATTATGATATTAATAATATCCAATCACAAAATGTAAATATAGATGCCCTATGCTAAAGGGATGAATACGTTACTATATTGTTGCAAACTGATGAAAGGAAAAAAATCTAGATAACAATACCCACCTCGTCAATGAGAGCTTCAAAATACTCATTTGCAATAATGTTGTTTTCGTTGGCAATTTCTTGCATGCCCATTATAAATAACTGCAGCGGTGTTTTATTTCTGGCGGTTCTTATTTTGTGATTATTCCATGATTGGACGAATTTCATTAACGATTCATTGATAGCATCTTTATATACTAAATGTAGGCAAAAGAGGTGGTCTTCGTTATCGATGTCCAAACACCCAGTCTCTTCTAATGATAGGAACAAATCGTAGTACACAGATAGTACAACTTGGTACACATCTCGCCACAGCCGTTCTATTCGCGAGTTATGCACGCTTCTTCCGGTTATATAGCTTCCTCTTTCTGGACCCCTGGCTTCATGAGTGAGCATATAATATGATACATCTCTATTTTCCACCCCCATGTCACCCCGTACTCGCGAGGGCAAACCCCATGCATCCACAGATTGAAGAAAAAGCCCCAGAACTGTCTGCGAAGTGTTATTAGTGTTGCAAGCTAGATACACAACCGCCCGACTGTATCCGTCAATGCAGCCATGCACGACAAACTGCCAACTACAAAAAAGGAAAGCAAAAGACATTTGTACTTTAATTTGAAACTGAGTAAACTATTGCAAAATCGTACAACTCCCACGTAAGGTGGCCCACAAGGCCGACACAGAAATATTTAACTAATATTTCAATAATTGATTTCAGTACAGAAATAAATATTGTACGTAGTACAACAACTGATTGTCATATGCAAAACTTGCTTTCTGGTACAAAAATATATTCTTCAGTACAAAAATATGTACCATCACCTTCTATTGTCATTTACCATACCTCTTACCGTATGAGTTTGTGGTTACCATCCATATGCCACAGGGCAAGTGGAGAGTGAACATTATAAACACGCCTGCGAATGGCTCGGATGGAGCGCAATCGTCGACCTGCTGGGTCACTTCTTTTAAGCGACTCTCTCAGACGAGCTCTTTGTACTCGTATTCCTTGAGCAACTAAATGCCCTTCTATGGTTTTAAAACCTACAAAAGATAAAGCAATATCCAAAGTAATTATAACTGACTCTGAAATGTATCATTACCAAAATGTTTGTTTTAAAAAAAGCACCTGATCTAGGAAAAATCAAGACAAGACGTTGAACATGTGCATCAAGAACATCGTCTTCTATGACGCTGTGTTTGACTTTAGTTAGGTTGAACTCTCTTGCTCTGTTTTCAACAGTCCTTTCGCTAACACCAAGCATAAGGGCAATGTCTTTGTTGGTGAAGTCGTTTTCTAAAATAAAACGAACTACATTTTATATATTGCAGAAACACTGTAGCATACGTCACAAAAAACGAAAAGTGGAATTCTATAAGTTGCTATATATATGGGCAATATTTTAATTTGTAAATTATCTGAATATTTGATTGGCACATTGGAGTTCCACTTTTCATTTCACATGTACCATACTACGGGAGACATGCATGTAAGTATTGAATGCGTGTACAATTCTTCGATTGGGAAGAAAACGAAAAAAAATAATGTATATATGCTCAGACTCATCGCTACCACCGACATATCAACGCTGCGTTGACCGACTTCTGGTAAATTATCGTGTAGTCGCCATCGTCGCTCAGCTTTACCTTGTTTGTTTTGTTTCATCTTGGAAATTTATCGTACATAAATAAATGTAAAAAAATGATTTAAAATAATTCACATTTTAGTGATTAGCCTATCGTCTTGTTGGTATTGAATGTTGAGTTTATATCGTATGTTGTGTTTAAAAAGATTGATGAGACGAACCAAGCGACCAACGCCATCCAAATTTTACAGTCATATTAGCTCCTCCTATTTTGAACGCATAAAACCACTGTGTTCCTTAGCAAGGACCATTTGCTTGTGAAAAATTGAGTCGTCAGATCGAGGGGCCCCATCAATATTCAAGATAAAGATATCAATTTTAGCAACGCTTTATGTGTTATCTAAACAAAAAACATTAAATACACCATTACCAAAATATGTTTTGACATTTTTTCTCCAAAACTTTAAAGAAAGTGTAGTAAATCGCAAAAATTGCAACAAAATGTGCATGCAAGTCTTCGTTGCCGCCATATGGAAAAATCAGTGAAGCATGCGGTGGTAGCGATGAATAAATATTGGTTTCCCCTGGGAGATACCCTCTTCACCTACCTCTGTATGGGACGCAATGGTTAGGTTGTTTGGATTAATATAGTTTTGTCAATATAGTATAAAATTTTTTTTTACATATTTATGTATCGACTGAATTTATTAGATCACTTACAATACCTTTAAAAAAATTCATTTGCTCATATGATATGTCGAACCTCGGTCTCCCTCGACGACCTCCTTGCTCAACAACAGGTGCTTGATACCTGAAGTATTGCGGTTGTTCTTCCATCTCTGTTTTTCTTAACAACTGTCGTGCCGAATGGACAAGATCAGATACCTCTAGTGGGATGTCCCCATCTAGCAAAGCAGCTTCTAGTATACTTTCAATTTGCAATTCTGATTGATAAGTGTTGTAGGTGTTACTTTTTAATGTTCCCAATAGTTCAGCCAATGCATCCTTTAAAGCTACCCTCGTTGTGCTGCTTTCTGCCATTTTAATAAATCTATAAAAACATAGCAAACTGGGTCATTGTCACACATCACTTATTCAAATGAATTTAAATTGATAAATAAAATCTACAAAAAATAATCCTTACTTGTTCTTCCTATGTAATATTCTTTTTATTGACTATCTTATCACGTTACACTTCATTGTTTGTTCAAAGCTATATCATTAACAATAGAAAAATCGTTTTTTAATGGAATACATGAAAGTTGTCAGAACTTACTATAAATAGTTCATGTATTGATATGTTTGAAGATTTGATAGTTGGTTTGGTCAATTCAGTAAATAATTGAACATTAATAAGTAAACAAACTAAGATGACTAAGTAACGATAAACAAGAGTATTTAAAATAGAAGAAGAAACTAGGATTTTTTAACGTGAATTTTTTAAATCTTGCGGAATTGCGAGTGAATTTACCGATAATACAATGAGAATTCAATCCCGCACAAGTGACTGTTAGAAATATAGAAGTAATAACTAATTATACATCTACATATATTATGTGTATATACACATTAATGTATATATGTATATCAATGTTAAAAGCACAAAGCAGAATTTAAAATCTTCATTTCTGTAAATTTACAATAGTTACCAAAGAAATATGGGCAACGAAAAGCTAGAATTTAGCGTTTATGTTACGTACCTGTTAGGACAAAGCCACTGTAGCTCGCCACGAGGTCAAGTCGTTGTGTAACACATGAGAGATATTATTTGCAGTTAACCATTAACCAACATGGTTGCTATGGACTCTGCGGTAGGCCACCTTGACAACAGGCTATTTGACATTGTAGGCTATTTGACTTCGTAGGCTATTCGACACGCTAGGCTAATTGACAGAACAAGCTGGGCCATTTCACATCACATGCTGGGCCATTTCACATTGCATGCTGGGCCATTTCTCAATAAGCTAGACCGTTTCACTATAAGCTGGACCGTTTGACATAACAAGCTGGACCGTTTGGTATCGGTAGCTAGACCGTTTAAGTATATGCTGGACCATTTCACTATGTGCTAGACCGTTTAACATAACAAGTTGGATCGTTTGGTATCGGTAGCTAGACCGTTTAAGTATATGCTGGACCATTTCACTATAAGCTGGACCGTTTGACATAACAAGCTGGACCGTTTGGTATCGGTAGCTAGACCGTTTAAGTATATGCTGGACCATTTCACTATGTGCTAGACCGTTTAACATAACAAGTTGGACCATTTGGTATCGGTAGCTAGACCGTTTAAGTATATGCTGGACCATTTAATATCGTTAACTGGACCATTGCATATTGATGTATTTTTGGTGGTAACGGCGGCCCATAGTTTTCACCCAGTTTATGATATGTATGCGGCTAATAAGAATGGCTATATTATTAATAAAGCAAGAAGGAATCCTATGAAAGGGGGAGCTTCTAGTAATGGGTATTTGATGGCATTCGTTAGGAAGTGTGGTGAAAGTAGACGAAAAGCATATATGGCGCACCGCTTTATTTGGGAGTGTTATAACGGGGTTATTGATGATGATGATATAGTTATTAATCATATTAACAACAACAAAGAAGATAATAGTTTACCTAATTTGAAAGTTATGACGCGGCGGGAGAGTTGTAAGAAATCTGCCTTGGTGTCGTGTAATGAAATTTTAGGTATAATGAAATCCAAAATTTTAGGTATAATGAAATCCAATATTTGAAATACAATATTTGAAATACATTATTTGTTATTAATGAAAAATTTTCTCTGGTGAATTCTGCCTTGTGAATTATTAATTAAAATCCATCTTTGAAATCAAGGAAAAAATCCAATATTTGAATCCATGGCAAAACTGTCCCAGAACATACCATTTACTACTACTCGTAAAAAATAGTTCCAATTCCTGGATGGGCCTCATTTTCCATCCGTTTACTGATATGTAATGTTTTTATTATTTCAAGTTAAAATTGTAAAAAGATGGATCTTGAACGAGCGGAAATATTGGACGTCAATGTGATGATAATCTCTTAAGAAATTTCCCAACCTTGCCCCAATTCAATTCATTATATGGAGGTTAATATACCTACTTTTAAAAAGACAGAATGACAAATTTTGCCAATAATACACCCTAAATAAACCTATAGATCTTATATCAATAAATGAATTAGATCACGCATTAAACATAATATTATCTAACATTTTCGGTCTTAAAATGGCCCTGCTACATTGATTTGTTTGAACTGTTACTTGTTATACATAAATTTAATCCCTGCTAGTTCCTTTTGGTTGTAATATTATATGTTGATGGACTTACTGGCTCTGCAAGCATGATTTTCTTCATAGTATCATCAACCTCTTGATTGTTATCAATATTTACAGTATATACATAAGGTTTTGAGATGAACTCTTCTGTGTAGGGATTCTGGGAAGTGACCTGAACAACAACAAATCCATTGCAAATTAGTTAACACCTCCCTCATAAGCAAATTACTCTTCTTTTTTTTTCTACTCTTTCTTACAAATGTGCAATTCCCGTACAGTCTGAATGTTGACACGGACAAAGACTTTACAGCGTTTCTCAATCACACGCGTGAAGTGCTAAACTGAAAAAGTCTCAGTTCCAGCGAATTAGTTTTTGCCGTGGATGCCAATCAAAGCGTTTCCATGGCTATTATTCGAAGCGGGCACTTAAAATTGTTAAAGTGGTCCAGAATTAGCTGGAAAAACGTCATTAACTACGTAAAATGAGCTAATGGGAGTTAAAATGACTAAATCTTATTCCAGTAATCTACGATGGCGATGATGCTTGCATGCAAAAGAAAACCTGAAGGAGTTGTCAGAAAATCAAGGGAGACTTCGAATAGTGATTCAACTTTACCATCAGACTATACTTCGGCCATGGGCTAGTCTATAACTAATCGTTTAAAAAAATTGAAGGAAATTGCATACTTCATTGAGTCTCATACCTGTATTAAATAATTTACGACCTTTCATCAGTCTTGGCAGAATAGCGAGGTAGTCTGTTGGTAAAGCCGAATAATTTTGGCCCGGGGGGAACTCCGATGGTAAACGATCGGGGATGCTCGTCGTATCTTTTTGGGTTAAAAATCAGCGATTTATTTTTTATTTTTTTATTTTTTTTAGGGTTTACCAAATTCTCACTTTATGGTATCTTATAGATGTTAAATAGCACTGAAACATGGTTTTTGTATCTTTTAGAGATGAAAAAATTGCGAAGCTACACCCTGTCGAAAGATTTTTTAAGTTTATAGGGATGTCCATCATCAAAACCTGTTGTGTGCTGGCAGTGGTGGTGTGCACATACTGGAATAACGGTATGCTAATACGTAAAATTATTGCTAACAATTTTCACCAATATCACAATGATCACAGTATACTGTTGACTTACTTTTCTTAAGGTAGGTTTGTCTCTGAAATATGCTGTATTGATACGATTTCGTGGTGGATCGTACTATAGAAAAGAAATAAAATGTACTGTTTTACTCTAACTCTTTTTCCTTTACTCTCTACAATATATATTCATTTTAAACAAATTACCAAGTGTATTACCTTTGGATTAAGATAGAAACACCCACGTGCAATAGCTTCTAATGGAGCTGGTCCTTCATATGGAATACCAAGGCCAACAAATACCTATAAAACAGGATTGCGGAAAACCATTTTTATTAAACAATCAAGCAAACATTAAATGTAAGAAAATAATAAATGTAAATGAATCAATGACTATAAGTATACAAATAATTTAATAAATGAATGAATAAAGGAAGGAACGAACGAACGAATGGATGGATGGATGGATGGATGATTTCCCAAAGCAGACGTTTGAAACAACATATGGTGGCCCGTCACCTTACCCAGTATTCAATATTGGGATGTTTTTTTTAGTGAGGGAAAATCTATAAACTTGGAGGGCATTATTTCATTGCTTTAAACATTTTCTATGATACCATACAGTCAGTTTAACGACCCTAAAACTGTGAGCTGACTACACACATTCCTCTAAATCCTGGGCAAGTAGTTTAAGTTAAATTTAAGCAAGTTTTTACGTCAACATAACACGGGGTCGGCGGAGCGGGGGCTAACGCCGAAGGCGTGGATTTTTAGGGGTTACGCGGAAAATTATTTGAGATTAATTACAACCCTCGGAAATGCGATTTCCAACTTTTTGACGGACTTGAGAAGAGAAGGATAGCAGATCTTACACAAGAGCAACACACACAAATTTTTATGATATTAAATAGTAATGATTATTGGGGGGCTGTAGACCCCTCCCACTGCTCCGCGGTCCCTGTAACAGCTAACCACACCTGGCCTGCACCAATGTCATCAGAATGAATAGCATAACACTTTTATTTCAACAGATTTATATTAAAGAACCTGTTATCAATGGACGTCCTGAAGTATGTTATACATTGTATAATTATTTCATAGTTGATTTGAGACATTACCATGGTATCTTGTAATAGCTTTTTTAATTCAACAGCTGGTAAAACACCATGGTTGATTACATATTTAGGAATGTGCTTCTGGACCTCTGATATATTCTAAAACAAATGTGATTCTCTTTGTTAGAGACAAAAACAAACAAACAGACAGACAGACAGACAGACAAACAATTAACAAATTTAATTAACAAAGAAATGAATAGGAACAAGACGCTCTTAGAGCGCGAGAAGAAGCACTGCGGGCACATTTCGGCTCGATCTCGATCTATATCGGCGCAGCTAGATGCGACGTTAAACATGAAAACTATGTAGGTCTTACATATGTGACCTCTAATTTTCGTGATGAACCTAAGAAGGTCTGTGTTAGTAGCTAATACCGACCGGCAATTGAGAAGGGAACATGATTTTGTTCATGTATGTAAGGTTCTATGGTTCACAATCTTATAAACAAAACATTCAGTGGAAAATCACATGTAAACAGTGGGAGAAAAAAATGTGTTTCTCTTGGTGACACAATATTTTTATACCTGTCTTGTCTTCCGTTTACAAGCTAGTTTTCTTCTCGTTCTTTTCTACAAACCTTCTAGAGTAAGCCCGAGCAAAAAGTCACATTTCGGCGAAATGTAATGCAGTGCTTATATCAATAACTCATTTAAATTAATATCTCAATGGCATTACAATCTCTGATATTTAAAGTATGGTTTTACTGGCAAGCATGACCTTGATTAGTAGTTCAGTATTTAGTATGCATTCCTGTAGGCCTATCACCAAAGCCTGTCAAACGCTAGTATTAGTAGACCTGCAGAATTAGACGAAGTCTGAAAGTAGTCTGTCAAGTTCAAAAGTTTGATTGACAGGAGTAAAAGGACCAAATGATGATAAGTATTGGAGTGTTTGAGTTCACATAAAATAAAAATCAAAGTTATGTATACTTACCCCTCCGCCGAATGTAGCATGGATTTCAAGATATTTATTGACAACGTCCAAAAATGCCTTGTTCTTCACATCCTGCACAACAACAAAAAAGTTTTAAATATCGTTGCAACATCGATACATAAAGAGAACATGAGAATTATGATTAATTAGTCCAAAAACTATTCCCACAAACATATAGGAATGGAAAGTAGGAACTGTTATTATCTCTCCTCTCCTCTCCTCTCCTCTCCTCTCTTCTTCATTAAAAAAATTAAATTCGTCCTTGCAACAATCGGAATAAGAAAGTGATAACGCAATAGATCAAGATAATAATTGTTCCATTCAAAGTTCTGAAATTCAATCTGCTGTTAAAGTACTAAACAATAAATAAGCAGCTGTATTAGATAAAGTACGAATGCTTCCGGTTTACAGTAAACTTTATTATTGCATTCTGTTTTTTATCCAAATTTGAGGATCAAATGATCAACGTATCTGACAGTCCGCTTTAATTGCACAAATAATGAAGTTGAAACAAAATTACATCAGTGTTATGTAACTGTTCTGTTTAAAATCAAAATCGCCAACAAATTAATCATGACAGAACCTGGAATTTCTTTCAATAATGTACAAATGAGAAGATTATATTTTGATTTATCAAAACATTAGTGCATAAATGCATCACAATAATAATCATATCACATGCGTTACTCATGGTTATTTTATGTTTGATTATTGTTTTAATTTGGATTATATATTAACTATCTACACATTCTCAACATTTATAGCATTATATTCATATGTAAATTTTTAAGATATTTATTTTTCACATATTTGTAAAATAACAAAAACAAATGATCCAGAAATTTTGAAAGAAGAGGCACTAATCAAAAAATGATCCAGAAATTTTAAAAGTGGGGCACTAATCAAAAAATGACCCAGAAATTTTGAAAGGGGGGCACTAATCAAAAAATGACCCAGAAATTTTGAAAGGGGGCACTAATCAAAAAAATGATCCAGAAATTTTGAAAGGGGGGGCACTAATCTAAATATGATCCAGAAATTTTGAAAGGGGGAGGCGCTAATCTAAAAATGATCCAGAAATTTTGATAGGGGGGTGCACTAATCAAAAAATGATCCAGAAATTTTAAAAGAGGGTGCACTAATCAAAAAATGATCCAGAAATTTTGAAAGGGGAGGCACTAATCACAAAATGACCCAGAAATTTTAAAAGGGGAGGCACTAATCAAAAAGCTACAGATTGTTAATCAAAAATTAAAATAATTAGCTATAGAAGTAAATCAAAAGAGGGGCCACCTGCCCCCGATGCCCTCCCCTTGGATCCGCCTCTAGAGAAATATTAGAAGTAAAACTGACCTTCCAAATATAGTAATGTTTGCCATACAAAAGAGCCCGCTTTTTCTTTTTCTTTAGTGATTTTGTCGACATTGTTGGGGGTTTCCAAACAACAAAACCCAAGAATGAATTATCTGGACTGTGAGCTGAATAAACAAAACACAGAAGTAAAGTGATTGATAAAACATGTGGGATGTGTCAACAAATCTAAACAATGAACTAGCTGGACCATGACATAGTATTTGATAATGAAAATACATATATATGTTTATTTTAAAAACATTTGCATTGCTATGTCAGAAAATCTTAGTAAAACCATTTAGAACCTTAATTTGGTATTGCATTTGGTTTCTATGGATGATTTATGTGCAAAATATTTTCCCTGTATTAAAGGTATCTTTCCCATATTCTCTTGCTGCCTGGCGGTGAACAAAATGCAGAACACCCTGACCTGTCACATAGGACAATACCTGATTGATAACATGCCATATACCACTAAAATAAATCCTTTTTGAAGCATTATAACTCAGGTAATATATAAGGGGCGTATCCAGAGTGGGTGGATTTGATGGCTACCTCTCCCCTTTTCCAGGTTTTCAAATAAAAGATTTGCTAATTTAGTAAATAAAAGAAAACAAAATGAATCTAAAAAGATCTTAATGTAAAACTATTTCTACAGAAAATTCGAAATCTGTGTCCTTTTAATATTTTTTGGAGTTAGCCACCCCCCTTTGTAAAATCCTGGATCCGCTCCTGTATATGTGTTTGCAGATGGCGAGCTTAGTTTTTCCTCTTACGGTATAAAGTCATGAACTGTTGTAAATTCAAGCTATATCTGCCCCAGGCTCCCATACTTCCTCCAGCTATTTTCTCTGTAAATCCTTCGTAATTAAACTGGGCTTCAGTGCCAAAGACGTCAAGTATACGTAATTTACATCTAAAACAAATCAACATAAATTAAAAAATTCTACAACACTTCAACTATTATGAATGCAGTTTTTGAGAAGTGGTTGATCGGTTGATTGATTGATTGATTGATTGATTGATTGGTTGGTTGGTTTGTTGGTTTGTTGGTTTGTTGGTTGGTTGGTTGATTGATTGATTGATTGATTGATTGATTGATTCATTGATTCATTGATTGATTCATTGATTGATTGGTTGGTTGGTTGGTTGGTTGGTTGGTTGATTGATTGATTGATTGATTGATTGGTTGATTGATTGATTGATTGATTGATTGATTGATTGATTGATTGATGATTGATTGATTGATTGATTGATTGATTGATTGATTGATTGATTGATTGATTGAACGATGGTTGAGTGGTTAAGTCATTGATTGACAGAATGATTGAGCAGCTGAATGAGAAACTGATTGCTAGATATTACTGAGTTGATTGGTTAGTTTGTTGTTTGATTATATGACTTGAACATACTTGAAATGAGGCATATTAAGATGTCCAATCCCTGTAGGCATTTGGCCCACCCCATGGTAGTCAAGGTAGATCAAGTCAAAATCATGACTGGATAGTTTAGAAGGACACAAATTTCTTCTGCCACCAGTCTTTTCTAGAATCCTGCAAATAGGTTTATGAACATATGAGAACTACAGTGGTCTGAATTAAGGTGGCTAAGATAAGCATATGTGACAGATAGGAAATGACTATATGCACTCTGAATCATGTGCATTGGAGTTGATTCCCAGTAAATGTAATCAAGTAACAACTGAGTCTACACAGTGATTCACTCAGTACTCTCATCATCGAAGATGTTAATTATTCAATTTCCAAATTTTTTACTGTAAAAGTATATGGAGCCGCCATTTTGGTGTAGAACATTGGCACGCCAAGATGGTGGACAATAACTCGAATTTCAAAATAGCTATCAGATGTAAATAAAACTGTTATGTAAGTTTTAATGAAAATTAGATTAATAATTATGACACATTGCAATCGAAAATAAATCAATTAAGATTTTGAATCGTGACAGATATTTAGCATCTAATATTGTACGGTATTGTTGACCCTCCCCTCCCGTATGTAAGATGTCCTTATCACGTGACGCCCACGTGCGTAAAGTTTTGTGTAGCTTTGTAATAGTTTTACGTATAGGTCGGACCACGTTGCATATGTTAAGTTTTGATGACGTTACATGCAACCCAAGAATATTTATTGCATCTGATAAAAAAAATATCTTACTGATGAAGTCGCTCGGTATCCGCAGTCACTGAGATGTCATGTCCCAGTAGGTATAAACTAGTAATTAAATCACTCCACTGGACCAGCTCTCCAAGAGGGCCACCTTTCCCAGCATCGGCTGCAAAATGTAGCACTGCCTCATTAGCTAGGACACCAATATGAATCAAAATCTGAAACAAATAATAATAATAATAATAATAATAATAATAATAATAATAATAATAATAATAATAATAATAATAATAATAATAACTTGAAACGAAGGCGCACGAAATAGAAGGATCACAACACGAAGCAACTGAAGATAGTCAACAAGAAACATCAACTCATATCAATTCCACTCAAGAACAGGTAAATGATATCACTGAAGAAAATCAACAAGCAATTAATAATGATAATATTGACGATGATCTTAATGACTATCAGAAGGAAATACGGAAGAAGATAATAGACAAGATGAAAGACAACCAGCAAAGGATAAGACTCCCAAAGTTGAAGTATAGCTTTAGACTTCAACATATCACTGCACAAGCGAACAAAGCTGCTTTAAGTATTGATACATCTACAATAACAGAAACAAACAACCTTTTGTATGCAACAGCAACAGTGGTAACGGAAGAAATGGGAATTGATATAAAGAAGGTGAATAACAAGAGGAACCAAATACCACCATGGAAACGAAGACTACAGAGAAGACTTACAGACCTCAGAAAAGATCTAAGTAGATTGGATGAATTAAAGGAAGGACGGTTGAAAAATCAAAGAATCATTACTGCATTGTTTAACAAATACCAACTTGAACATCGCCCATTGAAACAAGTTATAGAAGAGTGTAGGCAATTAATAATTGCTGTAAGTAAGAAAATACAACGATATGAAAACAAAATCAAATTTCATCAACAAAACAAACGATTTAAAACCAATCAAAGAAATCTATACAATGAACTTAACAATGAGGCAAATAAAAACAACGCAGACATGAAAGGAAAAGAAAATTTGAACAAAGAAGACGTTCGAAAGTTCTGGAATTATTTGTGGGCCAAGGAAAAGACACATAACACGAACGCAAAATGGCTGAAAGACTTAAAGGAACAACAACCCAATAGTGAACAACAAGAAGAACTGATATTTACTAAAGAAAAAGTACAAAGAACATCTAGAAAGATCAAGAATTGGAAAGCACCAGGCAAAGATGAAATACATGGATATTGGGTGAAAAAACTACATGGATTACATGAAAGAATTGCAAAGCAGTTACAGCAAGTGTTTCAAACAACAGATGAAATACCACCATGGATGACAGAAGGCCGGACAACACTTATCATGAAAGATACAAAGAAAGGGACAATCCCGAGTAACTACAGACCTATTACATGTCTACCAACACTATGGAAGCTGATGACGTCTATCATATCCGATAGCCTATACGAACATCTTGAAGAACAAAACATACTACCAGCAGAACAGAAGGGCTGTAGCCGGGGATCAAGAGGCACTAAAGATCAGCTTCTCATTGACAAGGCAATTCTAACAAATGCAAAGAGAAAGCACAAGAACTTGGAAATGGTATGGATTGACTATAAAAAAGCATATGACTCTGTACCCCACAGCTGGATAATTGCATCCCTTGAAAATGTCAAGACGCACCCTGGAATAATACAATTCATGAAAAGTGTAATGCCAAAATGGAAGACAGAGCTATATGCAGATGGTGAATCGTGTGGCCATTGTGAGATAAATAATGGCATATTTCAAGGAGATTCCTTATCACCGTTATTGTTTGTAATATCACTTATACCACTAACAACTATATTGAACAGTACACTGAAAGGATACAAACTAAACAATGAAATCATGCTTAACCACTTATTATACATGGATGATCTGAAGCTTTATGGAAAGAATGACAAAGAAATCGAGTCTCTTCTGCATACTGTACGAGTCTTTAGCAAAGATATAAAGATGGAGTTTGGAATTGAAAAGTGTGCTAGAGTTGGACTTAAAAGAGGAAAGATCGTAAGAAAAGAAGGAATTAAATTACCAAACGGAAAGGAGATAAGAAGTCTGAATGACAATGAACAATATAAGTATCTTGGTATTCTGGAAAAAGATGACCTTTACCATCAGAAAGTTAAAAGTAACGTTCAAACAGAATATAAGAGAAGATTAAAACTCATTCTCAAATCAAAACTTACAGGGAAAAACAAGATCTCTGCTATTAATACCTATGCAGTCCCTGTTATTAGATATACAGCTGGAATAGTGAATTGGACAAAAGAAGAACTGCACCATCTTGACACCAAAACACGTAAACAACTTACTATGCACCGTGGCTTTCATCCCCGTGATGATGTAGACAGATTGTATCTTCCAAGAACTGAAGGTGGAAGAGGACTTAAAGCTATAGAAGATACTGTGAAAGAGGAAGAGATAGCACTAAAAGAATATGTCAGCAGAAATGAAGATCTAAAGAAAATAGTCAAAGGAATTGCACAAGAACCTGAGGAAACTAAGAAGGAATACCAACAACGAAAATGTGAAGAACGATCTGAAAGATATCAAGAAAAGCCCCTACATGGATGCTACAGCAGAAATTGTAAAGACAAGATAAACCAGGAGAGCACATGGTTATGGCTTAATAAAGGTGATATCAAATTTGAGACAGAAGGACTTATAATAGCTGCACAGGATCAAGCATTACCAACTAATTACCTCAAAAGTAAATATCACACAAGCGAGTCACCTTTATGCCGAATATATAACGAGAGGGTTGAAACCATTGAACACATTGTAGCTGGTTGTAAAGTACTAGCAGGGAAAGAATATATGGAAAGGCATAATAAGGTAGCAGCAGCAATTCATTGGAGTTTATGCAAGAAACATCAAATAATGTGTGATGCTGATAACTGGTGGAACCATCAACCAGAGAAAGTGATTGAAAATGAAAATGTCAAGATATTATGGGACTTCAACATATATACAGACAAGAAGATTGAAGCGAGACGACCAGACATAGTAGTGATTGACAAGAAAGAGAAGAGTGTTCAACTGATTGACATTGCTGTACCGAAAGATTCCAGAATTGATGAGAAGGAAGCCGAGAAGATAGACAAGTATCAAGAATTACGTATCGAACTTGAAAGACTGTGGAATATGAAGACTAAGATTGTGCCAATAGTTATCGGAGCACTAGGAGCAATATCAAAACAATTTAAAAATCACATAGACAGACTTGAACTTAATAACATCAACTTAATCGAAATACAAAAATCTGTAATTTTAGGAACTGCATCAATCTTACGTAAAGTACTTCAACTCTCAGGTGCAGGTTGAATACCTGAGTTGAATATTGTAAACCAGCAAATAGTCAATGAAATGTATATTTATTCTTGCTGAGAAATAAATAAAATAATAATAATAATAATAATAATAATAATAATAATAATAATATTTTTTGATATTGATATTGATATTGATATTGATATTGAGAAACAGGTTCAGAAATCAGCTAGTAAAGAATACGTTAGACGCGTTTCTGTGATTTGGTCATCCCCTCTATCCATACCTCGGAAAGTCAAAGCTACTCAAACCATTCTCATTTTATTGCAGGCTCAGCAGATTTTTTAGTTCGATAACATTCGGTCATAACGAGTTATGAAATGGGATTGTAAACCAGCTAAATATTGTCGTATATTGAGTATAAGGGGATTTATGTAGTTTTTTTTAGCATTCAATAAGAGTATTTTGGTTGTTATAAAACATTTCTCACGACTCGAAGCAAGGAGAATCCTAAAGCCCGTGGACAAACTGAAGGAACTTGACAGACGAACTTGCCAAGTTATTAATGAGAAGGCTGCAAGCACAGACACGAATCACTGCCCCTCCTTTATCTTCCATCTTCAAAAGGAGGCAAAGGCTTAACGGAAATCGAAACGTTGTACAAGACCACAAAGATCAAACTAGCACATTACATCACATGCAGTACCAACCCACACGTTGTTCTAGTCAGAAATTATCAAGACGCCAAAGAAGAGAAATCTCTTAGATCTATCATAAAAGACGCCAGAACATTTGCAACCCAACTCGATCTTAATATATGCCACTGAAAACAAGAAAACAATCGTATCAACAAACGGCACAGTCTTCGAAGTGAGTAGCTGCCAGCCAAAAAGTATCAAAACCACCTTAAAGAAAGAAGTTGTGAGAAAGTACGAGCAAGGAGTTAAACAACAACCTCGGGTAGGGCAGTTCATGACTAAGCAATGGAACATAATGATCTCCACAAAGAATGGTGCGATATTTCAAAAGTCTGGAAAAAACGGTAGTTTACAGTGTATATACAAGTATCATCCAACAACTGTTACAAACAAAAGTCTATAAAGTAAAGAAACTGAAAGGTCAAGAAAAAGATTTAATTTGCCGGTTTTGGCACTCAAATGTTAGAACATTCCACACATCATGTGCAAATGCTCTGCCTTAGCCCAATCACTTTATACATGGAGACACGATCGTATGCTTAGACCTGTGTATCACGCTATACTCGAGAAGTTTGATCTCTCCGATGACTATGACAAAGCTACACCTTGGAATAAAGAGCCTCCCCAAAAGAGCAGTGTCGAAAACGACAATGCTAAAGTACTTTGGAATATACCAACTACCAGGACACTCCACCGAGAGACAGAGCAAATAAACCAGACATCATTGTTCATGATAAGAAAGGCAAACAACTTATTATATTTGAAGTCACAGTCTTCAAAGTCGGAGAGATTCACGACATAGATCTGAAGAAAACTGAGAAGTATATCGACTTAAGATCAAGCCTTAAAAGAATGAACCCTGGTCATAAAATAACTCAAGTTATTTTCTCACTTTAGCAATATTACGGAAGTGGTAGAAAACAGTTTTACAAACATTGTTGACTTGAGGGACCAAAGTCATAGTAGAATGAAAAATAACACCAATATTTCTTGCTTTGGTTGTACGTTTGAGAACATCATGAGCAAATTTGATGATTATTGGTATAGATTTAGGAATAATGGTTTTGGAATGTAGAAAAAGGAGCTCAGTTTTATCAGTATTTCATTTCAGTTTTCATTTCAGGGGGGGACTCCGAGGGTAAACGATCGGGGATGCTCGTCGTATCTTTTAGGGGTAAAAATCGACGATTTGGTATCTTTTAGGGTTTAAAAATATGAAATTTGACAAATTATCACTTTTTGGTATCTTTTAGTGGTTGAAAGCCACTGAAACTCCTGATTTTGGTATCTTTTAGGGATGAAAAACTTGTGAAGCCACGCCCTTTTGAAAAACGTTTGGTGTCTTTTAGGGGTATTTTTGAAAAACTCCGACGAGCATCCCCGATCGTTTATCCCCGGAGTCCCCCCCCCCTTCCCCGGGGTTTTCAATCGTTGCTGTAGTTTCAGCTATGGCAATGGTATCATTATGAGAGAAAGGTATGTACAGTTTTGTACCATCAGCATATACATGGTATGGCATGTCATATAGTGAATTATAGAGTAGATCTAATAATCGAAAATAATACAATTACGGTAAACTAGTGCTTCTCAAACTGTCACACAAAAACTTCAAACATTGTAGTGTTTCTTTCACTTCGAAGATGAAATCTACATATGATAGCGGAACTCCGTTATTAGGTTTACCTAATTTTTATATTATAATTTGAATTAAGGTACATGTGTGTAAAAAAAATTGAAAGGGTGAGAGTTGGCAGTACCTTCTTCTGAATTGCATTTGTAGTATTTCTATTGTTTTTAAAAGCTTTCAATGCTTCTAGCCAGTCAGGCCACATGTTTCGTATTCTTGACTTGATCCATTTAAACTTGATGGGGTTCGTATCATATAACAGTGAAAGTAGCTTCTCAACATCTTGACGATTAAAATCCTGTCAAAGTAAAATAGATAAATGAATAAATGAATGAATAAATGGATGAATGAATGGATGAATGAATGAATGAATGAATGGAGGATTGACTGATTAAATGATTGAATGAAGAATGAATGAATGAATGAACGAACGAACGAACGAACGAATGAATGAATGAATGAATGAATGAATGAATGAATGAATGAATGAATGAATGAATGAATTTTTGCAAGGATTGGCATCCCAGACACCCTTATTACAGACAATGGGGCACAGTGAATAAAGAATGTTTTACGCAACGTCTTACATACAGTATTATAAAAAAGGAAAAACTCTTACCGGTTTGTTAGTTTTAATTAGTTTGTATTCTTCTGTTGGTTTTTGTCGACCTGGAAGAAGAGAACACCAGTTTTCAACCTGAAATTATAAACAACTATTTAATTTAATAACATCAGCTAGAGAAAAAAAATCACCCCAATTCTCTACATTGTCTCACTCACGCCATACAAGTGAATTCTTTGAATATTCCTTATTGGCTGTTGGTTGATTTTCGTGAAGATATTTTGTAGATTTGTTTATTTTACTCATCTGTACACAATAACAGAGGCGCGTAAAGCATCGTGGTTGAGACGTCTCATTTAAAGGTGAGTTCAATGAGTACAGAAATATAAAGGGTAAAAAAGCTCACTTGATTGTGGTATCCAATATGAATACAAACTATAAAGGCCCGGGGGGGGGGGGTACTCCCTTCAGATCTGGGTAGGGGTGTTCCGCTGGGATCTTGTGGGGGCTACCCTGTTTATGACAAAAAATACCTAACTTCCATACCCTGTTTATGACAAATTACAATTGTTTACGAACATTATATGATTTGTTTAAATATATCAATTCAGACACACGTGCTGCTCTTATCTTTTTTTAAAGTCAACGATCTTATTCCTGCCGATTTCCTGAATGCAAAATAATTTCTCTCATTTTTTGGGACCTGAGTATGACTGAAAGTTTGGATTAAATAGGAAATAGAGTAGAACTGGATACCCTGTTCATGACACCAAGGTCGAAAAACCATACCCTGTTCAGCGGATCATCCCCGTATAGTCGATATAGGGTGTACCCCCCCCCCCCCCCCCGGGTATTATGCATGGACGTTATAAACTAAACACTATGGTTACGGTGTGTAACTCCTTTATTCTATGAATAACTGTTATAATTATCAATTTATTAATAGTTCAATTAGAAACTATAACAATTGAACACAACTACAAGTGTCAAGACGAGGGTCAACAATAATGTACTATAATAGATTTAATGGATACTATTGTCATAAGGAGTTTAAAGTGTCAGAAAAGTTTAGAATTATCATGTGAAACCTAGTAATGATTTTTACTCTAGAGTACACCAAGCAACTCAGGCTGTACATGCAGCTTATACAGATTATATCTAATTTGTAAATTTGTATCTTTTACATAATGTGTATTACATATATATATACAAAAAAATATTAGTCACAATTATTAAGCTCTATTCCACAACTTACCTCACTTAAATATACAAGAAAGGAGCAAACTGAACCATCGACTCCATGATCTTGATAACATTTATCAAACTTCCAGAAATTACGCATCCACTGCCAACATAAAAATGGATAGTCAATTGAACTGATTTTAAATTAATCACAATAAAATTAAAATATTAAATAAATCATCATTCATGTCAATAATGTGTACACTTACGGAGGGATGTGATGGAATATTAGGAACATGGCAATCTGCCGGTTTCATTTGTCGGCGGCCAAACGTGGACACCAACCTCACTTAGACAAAAAATGTTCTTGAATAAAGTGATTGTAACTATATATACCAAGTTTTGCGTCTGCAATAACCCAGTATTTTGATGTTTTTTAGTTTTTAGTCTTTCTTTGACGGTGCATATCTAAGGCACTGTCCGATCTAAATTGACTGCTTTTTCTGCTTTGCCCTTTCAAATATAAATTACTTTTAAACGTATTTTACAAGCTATACTAAGCAGTACTGAGGTTACGACAACCTCTAAGGATAAACGAAACCATCGACGAAAAAGGTCGCATAACCGACAACTGGAAGACGACGAAGTAATCCCAGCGTGTCACAACCAAGAGCAATTTACTTACTACCAGCATCAGTAGTAGAATCAACGCAAATACCTCTGGAGAACGAAAGATAACCTTTCCTTCATCGGACGCTAGCCCAAGTAACAATCAACGTAAAGAAGTGAAGCTAAGACAAAAGAGGAGACGCTGTGACGTAGTAGATTATTGCACAAACTGAAACTTCCACTCTGCTACAGATCATTACCATGAAAACACCTGACAGCACCACTAATGCTTACTCGTTACTGGATTCTGGGAGCCAAACGACCTTCGTTCGCGAGGACGTCGCCGACTAAATAAGACTAGAGCGCGAGAATACAATCCTCTGTCATCTCAGTACGATTAACCCCAAAGGCAAAGAATGTTATTCAAAGAAGATATCCTTTGCAGTTAGTGGCACTACTTGCGTTGCGAGGGATATCAAGGTCGAACTGGACCGTACCACAATTGAATCTCCCTATTCAAATGGTTACAAAAGGAACTGTCTGAACTTCTTTGATTCGCCCGTAATTGGAAGCAAGAGCCACACAAGGGGATATCCGGGCCCTTAACTGTTTTAAAGATTAAGGATTAACTCGCCATGATGATGAGTCAAAGGGAAACATACGAACTAGTCCTTCATGCCCTGAAATCTAACAATTACCCGCTTCCAGCTACGTTACACTTCATTCACTTAGCTTAAATGACGGACTCCTGAAAGTGGAGTGTCGATTTGGTAAGGCTGCCACCGGCCTTTCTGCGAAAGCGTATACCATCCACTAATGCTAAGCCCATAACACGTGGTGGCCCGCCTAATTGTCATGCACTACCACCAGCTACTTTACTGCCCGTGTGATAAACAACTTCTCAACGAGTTAAAGATAGACATTTTGCATCACAAGAGGACTGGCCACAGTAAATAAACTGTCTAATACCTGTCTCTTATGTCGTCGAAAAAAGACTAAACCATCACCTCCAGTAATGGCAGACCTACCGGAGCAACGACTTGGACTCCATTCACCACCCTTCACCCGCACAAGTGTCAATTACTTCGGTCCCCTACTAGTATGCCATTGTCGCACGACAGAAAACCCGACCGCTACGGTGCATTGTTCGCATGAATGACAACACGTGCAACGCACTTTCTCGAGACCAACTCCTACCTTACGGGGCTTGGTGGTTGTTACACTGGTCATTTGCATATGAGAAAAATACAATAAATAAAATATTTTTATCACTAAAAAGTAAGCAGGCCATGCAATTTGTTTAAGCACATTTAAAAGAAAGGTTAAGTTCAATCATCATTTACATAAAAATAATATTACAATTGAATAGGAACGTACTGTAACTTTAGCTGCACAATCTGGGTAGCTAGGATTCACAGGAACCACACAATTTGAGGCTGTGAAACAAATAACAAGTCAGAATACTAAATATAGTTATAGCGGGGTTCGGCCCGCGCAAGCGGAGCACCATAATTACGAAAATATGGTAAACCATCGAGCTTATTTGAAATCGACTACAGGAAGCCCAGAAATCCGTACAACGTACGTACGTACATACATACATAGTGATACCTAGATACATACATACATACGTCTGTCTACACTCTCGCGCAAATTTGCTGACCAGCTTAATGAGCCGAAGTTTTGGCGCCAAAACTAATTTGCTGTCCTCGACACAAAAAAGCCATCAAATTATTTTCAGTTTACTAAAACCTTAAAAAGACTGGTTTTCACTGTTTTAAACTAAAAAAATATCTATTGTTACAATGGACAAGGAGAAATAATCTGGGAAAGCTAAGCCGCTGGTTAAAAGGGTTTTGATCGAGTAAAAAAAAAACAAAGATTAGAAAGAGAAACACGAAGAACTTTCAACGAAGAAAAGCAAAGAGCTCAGCGAGAAAGAAAGCGTCAACGGACAAGTGTAAAAGAAATTTTACCTAAGCAAATAAGTAACGGGTCAACAAAGACAAAAGACAATCATAGAAAACTTTAGCGAATGATAAAAAAAAATTAGAGAAGGAGGAAGACTCAAAAAAATACGCAAAAGGAAAAGGACAAGATACGGAAAGACTGAAAGCGCTCCAGGATTCATTCAACTGAGTAAAATGGCTTTGAAACAAGAAAAAAATCAAGAGGTCAGGAGTTATCTGTCTCAGGTAAGAAAACGAAAACGTAGTATTATTTTTTTCTTTGATTTAAACACAAGAAAGAAAGAAAAATTAGCAAAAAAATTGATTTTATTTATCGAGCAAGGACAGTGGTCGATTGGTTGACATAGCAACCGCAAATCTGTCGTATAATAAAATATTTTCTTTTTTTATTAATGGCGGACTGCTCGTGTGGAGATCATTTATGGATTTGCACAATTATTGCATTGACCTTTTGTCCATTGTAGATTAGCATTATCACTGGAGCTAAATAGCGGCAATAAAGACTACAAATTTCATCCTTATTTGCGGGTGTTCTACCAAAGTGCCAGAGTACCTTTATTAATTTTTGTGCAAAAAGGGAGATGGGTGGGGGCTTTAATAGGTGAAATAGGGGTAGGTGGTCATATTTCTGTAAAGCACTTAACATTAAAGTTGCTACAAAGGAATCATTTTTGTTTTTTTACGATGAGTGGGTGGCATCACCACAATGGTCTAGATTTGTCAGCCAGCTAAAATTTTGGCTATTTGTCTGTTGCCAAAACCCGAGGAGGCATATTAGAGTTCAAAGGACGTAAATAGGAGGGAGAGGTCTAGTACTTTTATTTAGAAAAAATCTCGATTTGATCGACGAGGGGCGCATCTGGATATCGGGATATCAATGCTATGTTGGGAAATTTTTACGTCCCATCCAATGAAAATATTTAGTAAGGACATAAAGAATAGCATAGACAAAGACGTTTGTTGAATTTGTTCCTACATGTTTGTCTTTTTTGGATTGTAACGTATGGATGGAACTGTTGTAGATAATTCTGTCGACAAGATTCCAGTGATCCTTGTTGAGTAGGTTACTGAGATCCAGGTGCAATTTGTAGAGCTCCAATGACATTTTATCAAGAGTTAAATAAGTGTAGTTGAAGCCTCGATGCGCTTTACATGTATAACAATTTAAATATAATATGTATATAAATCTATTTTGAATTTGTAAAAAAATGTCATTATTAATGAAAAATGTTCTTTAAAAGGTGTGTTTTTAGATGTTTTTTTAATTTTTCTGAAGTGTCAACGTTTTTTAATTCGTCTGGTAAAATTTTCCATAATTTTGGGCTCACAGAGAAAGCAGAATCACCATAAAAGACAGTGTTCGTAGCTGGTATAGATAGTAAGTTATGACGAGCAGGTCTTAGCTGTTGAGATGGTTTGTATCTTTGAATCAGATTTGTGATGTATGTTGGAGCGAGAGCACTTAAGGTAATTCCGTAGAAATAGAACTAGCCATAGAAGTTTGATAAAACTTTCTACAGTAAAACATTTTGAGTTTTTCATCAAAAATATCAAATAAAAAATGGGGTCACCGTATTGGATTTCGAGAGAAAATTTTTTAAAGTATACCCACTTTTGTCAATATAGCGTCTAATATTCGAAAATGGGCATCATTTATAAAAGTATCTCTTTACTGAGCTTGGTCAATACCAAATATTTTGAATGTGCTTTAATGTTCTCCTTATACATTGGGCTACCAATTTAAAGCAAAAAAATTGCACTAAAATTCAACAGCGAAGAGAAATAAAGCAAAAATTAACAAAATGTTCGAATTTTTACGGGCCTAATCGATGCTTTTAACGAAACACTTTTCAAAATATCGAAAAATCTAGCCATAGAATTTTGTCATCGATCATATATGTTTTACAAAACACAATTTCAAATGATATTATGAAATAAAAAAGATATGTGCCCGTATTGGTTTGTGAGTAATTTTGAGAAATATCCTCAAAATTCAATAATATCAACGATTTTCCGAGTATGGACTGGGGCGAGTTTAAAGAAATTCGTAATTTTTCGCTTGAAAAATGTGGAATTTGTTCATATTTTTTCGTTAAAGTGTTTCTCAGACATAACTCTATTGATGATAAGAAATGTAAAACTATAAAATTCGAAATATGCGCAAAACTGTGCGCAGTGCAAAACTACGGAATTACCTTAAAAGTGCTTTGTAGGTGATGAAAAGTATCTTGTAGACAATGCGCTGATTTATGGGAAGCCAATGCAGATTACGAATGATTGGCTGAATGTGTCCTGATGGTTTTGTGCGCGTTATGATTCTTGCTGCCGCGTGTTTTGAATTCTTTGTAGTTTTGCAAGTTGATTATCTGGAAGACCATAAATCTAGCCTGGATGTAACATAGGCATGCACAAGTCGTTGACTGTCAGCGGTGTCAAGGTATTTACGGATCTTTCCGATATTGCGGATGGCAACAGATGCAGCTGTGCAGATGTTGTTGACGTGACAGTTAAGTTGTAGGTGACTGTCAAGGACAACGCCAAGATTTCGTGCCTCTGGGCATTGCTTCATATTGGTGCCATTAAAGTTGATTGATAGATAATTATGTTGTCGGTATCGTTAAGTGATATTGAAATTTTTATCTGAAACCTAGTGAATGACTCTAGATATGATAATCTGGGTACTAAATGTCTTTTAGATTTTTTTTCTTTTATGAAAAATAACTATTTCAGTGACTGAAATCGTTGAGGCGTACAAGGGTACAATATATATGCTAATTAGAAGTGCACATTTTCAGCGAATTTCTACAACTTTACGGCTATAATACCGCGCACAAAATTATTTACCCAGATTGATTTTACTTTTATGGCAAAATGTATTATCTCATCTATAGATGGAAAAGTATTTATTGGGAAATCTATCGGTTTCACATGGAGAAAAGTATGATTATTTTCATTATACTTCAAACGTGTGTAAAATTATCGTCTGGAAATAAATTAATTTCAAAATTACTAAAATTACAAAAAGATTTGAAAATCGATAAAAAAAAACAGTTAATGCGTCCTTTAACAATTTTTAAAGACAAAATAGTGAAATATTGATTATTTTGGTTACTATCAGACGTCAAAATGCAGCTATATTTTTGATCAAAAATTATCAAAATTTATCGAAAACTTATATTTCTTCGATTTTCTCCATAAATAAAGCAATATTTTACCTTACTTACTATATAGCGATTGTTGTTAGACTAAGGACTACCTATGGTTAAAATATGAGCCAAAACTAAAATTTGGCCGTTGCCACGATTTTTGAACGCAGTGGCTACGGGTACGTCATCCGTACGCCGACTTGATTAGCATGCTATTCGTACGGAAGTCAAAAATATTTTAGATTTTCACAGTGATTCTTTATCTTTTTGCTAAAATATTTTAAAGTGATTGTACGACTCTACACATTTGACAAACGAAACGTTTGCGACACTTGGAATATTAAATTTTCAACTCGAGCTTGAACGGACTTATAGAAATGTCACGCACTTTGAAAACTTCGAAAAAATCTCTTCTAAAAAGTTTTTGCACGTTAGGAGACATCCGGAAAAGAAATTCCAGCTCTTTCAGACTGAATTTGCAAAACTATGATTTTTTTGTAAACACAATCTTTTGGCGTCAGTCGGCGGAAAGTTTACAACCCGTACCTAGACGTTCTTTTTGTAGCAAATTGACTTCAAAATACAAAAAAAGCAAACTTAATTACTTTTCAAACGAACACAAATGGGACTTTTGAAAAAAGATAAAGGGAAAAATATCATGCAGTAATTTGACCAACGGTAAGAGAAATTCCTAACTGTTCTCGAGATATGACATCGTTATCGCTTCGTGATTCTCCTAACGCTTCTCTCTTTCTCTACGATGGCCGAGAAGGGACTTCAGACTTCAGACTTCAGACTTCAGAGATAATTATTCCTGAAGTCTGAAGTCCCTTCTCGGCCATCGTACTTTCTCTTATAATAATACACTTGCAAAAAATCCTCGATTCTCATTGGTCGAGAGCAGTGCAGTTCAGGCGTAACACCAGTGCAGAAAGCTGTAATACCAGTGCAGAAATTTGTAACACCAGTGCAAATTACAACTCGATTCAAAAGACAAAATACGCCCTAAAACTAAATGTTTTTGGAATTTTTTTTTACTATCTAGAGAATAATTATAATTTTCTAAACATTTCTATTTGCAAAAAAATGAAATTTTACAAAAATACTCAAGAAATTTGCAAAAAACTGAGCGAGATCTCGTTGAAAAGTTTTCAATTTTCGCTTTGAGCGCACGCTAGATGACGACATCATCACGCCATCATCGGCGCGCGCTCGCTCAACCAAATGCTTTTAAAATCGACAAAGCAATTACGAACTCTTTGAAAAACAAACTCGTGCAAATTAATTCCAAATTGAACTCGAAACCATCTTATTACCTATACTAATCCCCGCGTGCTCTGTAGAGCACGCTACCTCGTTTTCTCTTCCTACAAAAGAAAAAGACAAGAAAAGAAAATTACAATATAGAAAATTAACTTACCATTGGATATTTGTCCATTGATGCTTTCAAGACTCTTTACACGAACTTGAATGTACTCCTCAGATAGTTGAATGATACGAGTCTTGAAATAGTCTGATTGAGAGCTTCTTTCGTCCAATTGTATTTTCATAATATATAAGCTTCAAATAAAAGACAGCGTTATAAGAACAATTCCCATTCGATGAGGCGTAATTCGCAGTATTGTTCGCTTACCATTCATGTTCATCTAAGAGCAAGGCACATTGATGTTACTTTTGATTCCTCTATCTCTATTATTCCTCATTTGCAAAACGTCCGTTTTTCATCTCCGAAAAATTGCTCATATACGTCAATTTATATCTATTATCTATATAGATTATTTATTTTTATTTATTCATTCATTCATGCACGAGTTCATAAACCATCTCTGAGCGTCTAGTTGATAAATATGTCACAGATAAGCAAAAAGTAAAATATTTTTTGAATGGATTGAAGAGTTTACAAATAAATAATGATAAATGAATAATAACGATCAATAACAATAAATGAATAATAACGATCAATATCAAATGAATAATGATCTACTCTAGTATCTTACTAGTTTTAGTTTTTTTTTTTCTTAAGTATCAACTATGTATAATTTCAACACGATTATATATAGTCTAAACATATCTAATGTGTATTTTTCTTAAGATCAGTTATTTATTGAATTGTTTTCTTTTTTGTACATGTCATGTGCTCCATCAGTTAAATGGTCTCCCTAGATGAGAACAAATGTGAGCTTTTCGATAAAAATACTAAAAATCGAGGGTCACTGTGTTTGGTTTTGAGGTACAATGCGCAGAGCAAATGTGAGCTTTTCGATAAAAAATAATAAAAATAAACGAAAATACCTTGCGAAAAGTGTGTCCTTCAGATGTGAACTCTTTCCAGGTAAACCAATTACCTGCCTGGCAACTCTGTCCGCTGTGACATTTTTATGTTTATACCTCTGTGTTTATCAGCAGCCGGGCTGGGTTCGAATACTTCAAAGGACAGTATATATGTTTTGATCGCAAAATGAATGATACCCTTCAGCAGTCAGGGATTATGCCAGAAATGGAAGAAGGAAGTGACGTAACTATTGTTCTCGCCAGAAACATCGGAAAATGCCGAAAAATAATCGCCAAAAAATTAGTCCAATGAGATCACAGATTCTGTTGCCTGGGATCATCCATCCGGGACATTTAGGACTTCTTTCATCATCATAGTATCCTTGCGAACTATAACCGAACTTCTTGTAGTATTTAGTAGCGAAGAAAACTCTATTTGAATCGATTTTGTAACGCGTATTGTTCAACTGGAAGCCATATTGGTATCAAGTAACGAGGTAGGTCGTATTTCATTCTATTTTTTTTTATTCTTATAAGTATTTTTTGAAAGTATTTTTTAATGATTTTGTGAACAGTAACAAAACGAGAGCCTTGGGTCACTTTGCCTTAATTATGGGTCACTTTGGCACAAGTATTGGCCACTTTGGCACAATTGGGCTACTGGGCCACTTTGTCTCAATTATGAGCCACTTTGTCTCCATTTCGGATCACGGTTTTATCCCATTTTCTCCTATCCCATTTTTATCTCTCGCTCATCCCAGTCCATTTGAGCGGCGTGCCTCAGTTCATTTCAATAGATGTAATTTCATTCTTAATGTTCCACACTGTAGACACTCAAGTGTTTACTAAATGAACTGTCAGCAATAGATTTTTGACTTGTTTATATCATTCTTAATGTTGCCGAAATATGTTATATTGAAAACTTAAATAATTTTCTTCTTTAGTTTACAAACAGAGAACGAGCCACAAATAAGGTTAAAAGTAGTAGTCTTGAGGCTTTCATGCTCGGTGATATCAAATCGTTGAAATCGGCTTTTTGTATTGAGACACGTGGAGTTGAGATGCATTAACGTTTCGGCTACGCTTGATATAGTAGTTTATTGAAACAAAAAGTCAATAATGCATGTTCTGAAATAATAAATTGTGTGGTCATTATTGGCGCTGTCAGTTTAGAATAACCCAGAATATTGATGCTTGAGTCAATGGATGTTGAAGAATTTCTTTTTTGATTTGATTAAAGTAATATTCGTAAGCAAGAATACAATCAGGTGTTGGTGCTCGAAATGGTTCTGTTACTTCATCTTCTATGAGTTTAACATCCCACTCTTTAGGCCAGCTAAACTCAGGTTTCATTCCTATACGTTCTTTTGCTACTTTGTGGTCTCTACAACCATCGTCGTATTCAAGTGTTGCTCTGTTTGTCTCTTTGAGCACAGCCGATGAAGGAATCAAGCCCCGCTTTTCAACCATTTGTGACCTTGATTGTTCGCGATTCATTTTAAATTTGTTTTCTGCAGAATTAACAAACAACATCTTCTCCTCATTCTTATCGTTGAACCAACTCAAACTCAGCTCACCCTTATCTTGATTCACTTCTAATCGAAACATCTTGCCAAGAGGTTAGGGTGCTACTGAGTAATCTATGATACCGTAGATCTATAAATCAGTAGCTTCAGCAACTTACATCATTACTAAATGGCATCATTCCGTATTACTATTATATGGTTTCTCACACAATTGGAAACTTACATCATTTCTATATTTAGAAACTTACATCATTAGGAATCTCCTATTTAACGGCTATCCCCACAATTTTACGATTACAGAATGTTACTCATTATCATACCGCTTATATACTTGTTACAGGATCTTCTTTGTGGACTAACTCACGGTAAAGCGGTACTTCTTTTTAATGTGTTTGAATGGATTGTATAACTCTTAGACGTACAACTCCTTTAATCTATTCGACTCTCTGTTCGGTTCTACATGTCAACTCTCGATCAACTCTCTGTATCAGTTGTATCTCTCTGTATCAGTTTTACAGTGGCTTTTTATACTAGATTATTCTAAATCTAATTAACATGATTGACGTCAAATTATTTGATATTAACTAAGAGTTTACGAGAGGCGTTGCCTTAATGATTTTAAAAACGTTCTTATATGAAAATAGTAAAAAAAAAAAAAAAAAATAGATGAATTATCGAAATATGCCTGGGTCCTGGCATTAAAAGATAAATCTGCCGACTCTCTTCTGGAAACATTTAAAAAGATATTAAAAACATCAAAGCGCAAACCAGAAAAAATTAACACTGACAGAGGTAGTGAGTTCATAAATAAAAAACTCCAGTCCTTTTTAAAAGAGAAGAAGATTGGATTCTATCATACATTCAATGAAACCAAAGCCAGCATCGTTGAACGATTTAACAGAACATTGAAACAGCGCATGTACCGTTATTTTACTTGGAAGGGAACATTAAAATGCATTGATATTCTACCTAATTTAGTAGAAACGTATAATAAGTCATACCACCGAAGCATCAAAAGGACCCCAGCATTAGTAAACAACAAAAACGAAACAGATGTTTGGTTGACACTTCACGTAAACTAACCTCCTAAGAGAGGTTATGCCTTTAACATAGGAGAACATGTGCACATCTCGAAACTGAAGAAACTGTTCGATAAGGGGTATCTACCAAATTGGAGCGAGGAAATTTTCACTGTTTCCAAACGCATTCCCCTCAATCCTCCAGTTTATAAACTAAAAGAATTTGATGGAGAGGAACTAGAAGGGACTTTCTACGAACAGAAATTACAACGAGTTCTTACGAAGGGATCGGAGATGACGTATAAGATTGAAAAAATATTGAAAACACGCAAGCGCGGTAAGAACATTGAATGTTTTGTGAAATGGTTAGGATATCCCGATAAATATAACTTATGGATAAAAAAAGATGTAGAATGATTAATCAAAGAGAAATAAAAAACCTTACCTTGTTTTCATTTCATTTGAACTAGCGATGGATTCACGTCAATTTTACATGACCTTACGCAGTAATGCATCAATGGATGTTTTTCAAAATAATACACTAGCAGAATATACGATTAAACTCACACAACATCTAGATCTAACAGGCTGGTGGGAAGTTGGATTAGCATCAATTACCTTCCAGAAATGCTGGTATAATATCACAAATGAACATAGTAGGTTTTATTAGTAAGAACCAAGCAGTGCCGGAGACGCTTGTGTTCTTCATGTGGGATATTATACATCAACACAAGATCTAGTGAATAAAATGAACCAATTTCTCAAAGATGACAGACTGCATTGATCTTTGCGGACTGATCTCTGTGGAGGAAGGTATGCTCTAGATAGCTTATCGGCAAGATACATTTCTTTACCTTTCTTGTAGATCCCTTCAATGTCATACTGCAGGAGTCGCAACATCATACCTTGAATGCGCTTTGGGACTTTGAAGAGTGGCTTTTTAGCTATCATCTCGAGTGGTCGATGATCAGTGTGAACAGTTGTCTTACGACCAAAGGTGTACTGATGAAAACGTTCAAGTGAGAATACCATTGCCAGGCATTCCTTTTCAATTTGAGCATATCCACACTTGGTGTCAGACAATGCTCGACTTGCATAGGCAAGAGGTTGGCCTTCTTGGAGCAGGACAGCGCCAAGACCAGTACTGGAGGCATCGCATTGTATGGTGAGTTCCTTTGCAGGGTCATAGTTGGATAGAACTGGAGCTTTTGTGACTAACGTCTTGAGTTCTGTCATGGCATTTTCTTGCTCATCATTCCATACCCATGGTTCGCCATGGCGTGTTAGGCGTCTCATGGGTTCTATCACTTTTGATAACTTGGGTAGAAATTTTGCTAGATAAGTGACAGTTCCTTGAAGGCGACGAATTCCAGCGACATCCGTTGGGTTTTCCATTTTCAGAATTGCTTCAATCTTCTTAGGGTCAGGTTTTTAAAGTCCCTGGTCTGTGACCAGATGTCCCAGAAATTCAACTTCAGTCGTTTTGAAGATACTCTTGCTCTTGTTTAGTTGGATGTTCTTTTGCACACAGGTAGCCAGTAGGCGTTCAAGGTTGTCGTCATGGGTCTTTTCAGAGTCTCCATAGACAAGGATGTCATCGGCAACAGAGATAACAACCTCTAACCCCTCAAGGGATTCGTTCAGCTTGCGTTGGAAGATTTCAGAGCTGACATTGAGGCCAAATGGTAGACGAAGCCAACGGTATCGGCCAAATGGAGTGATGAAAGTGGTAAGACGACTGCTTTCGTCGTCCAAGAGACAGTGCCAGTAACCGTGTGATAAGTCCACTTTACTGAATAACTTGGCATTGGCGAGCTCAGGCAGGACATCATCTAAGGTGAGAAGTGGATAGCGTTCATGCCAGAGATGTTCGTTTAGTGGTCGAGGATCTATGCATATTCGAAGGTCACCATTCTTTTTAGATTGAACAGACATCTGAGAACACCAATCATATGGTTCTGTTACAGGAGTGATGACTTTGTTGTCAACTAGGTTGGCAAGTTCCTCCTTGAGTTTAGGCTTTAATCGGTACTTTACGTGGAGGGCACTGTACGGGCTTTGCATATTCATCAACAGCTATGCTTACACTGCCAGGAAGGCACCCTAAGGCTTTATCATCAAAGACAGTGGAGTACTTATCAAAGATGTTGTCCGTCACTGGAAGTACCGTGTGTAGTTGTTTAAAGTTGTTGTAGTTTATAGTGATGAGTTTCATCTGTTCTGCAGCTTTAAGGCTTATTAGAGGAGTGAGGTCTTCTTTAACAACTTCGAATTCGACGCTGTACTTTTTCCTTGACTGAGTGTTTCGGAGAGAGAGACGACATTTTCCTAGAGGTACAAGCTTGTTTTTGTTGTACATGTGGAGTACATTTTCGGACTTTTGCAGAGGCTTTGCTACATACTTGACAGGAATTACATTCACAGTTGCTCCACAGTCAATCTGGAATTTAACATTTTCAGCATTTTCAAGTTGCATTTCAGCATATATAGAGCCGGAGGACACAGAGTTGACTGTCTTAGGAGTTGAGACAGCAGTGATCAATTCTTCGTCTGAAGAGTCAGGATTGGCATCCACTCCATGTACTTTCTTCTTTGTATCAGCAGGAGGACAGCATTTGCTAAAATGGTTTAGCTTTTTGCATTTGTTGCACTCTTTACCCCATGCAGGGCAGAGCTCTTTCTTGGGCTGGTGATCTTGACCACAGAATTTACATTTGATTAGTTTTGGACGTGACTTACCCAGGTTGGGTCTTGCAGAACGAGCTGAAACACGTGTAATTCCTTGGTTAGATGTGTTTTGTACTTTGTTGACTGCTGGAGAGGAGCCGTTAATCACCTTCAGTAGGTTTTTGACATCTCAAAGCTCTTGCAGATGTCTAGGCAGATGCTAAGTGTTAACTTTCGTTCTTGTAGAAGGCGGGTTATGGTCTTTTCGCTATTGACACCCAGGACAATACGGTCTCGAAGTAGAGTATCACGAAGACAGTCACAATAGTTGCACGTTTTGATGAGAGATTTGAGAGCGGCTACGTAGTCGTCGATCGATTCATTTTGGCCTTGAATCCTTGTGTTGAACTTATATCTTTCGAATGTTTCGTTCGGTTCGCCCATTATACATCTATCCAGCTTTTGAATTATGTCGTCAGCGGTGTCCGCGTCAGCTGGGTCGTTGCTGTTGTATTTCTGTAAGGCCTCAATTCCCATGGTTGAGATTAGAACTGATTTTTTTTATTTCCGGTGATTGAGCATTCAGGTTCGAAGCAATACAATAATGGTGCCACAATTGCTTCCAAAGCTTCCAGTCGTTGACGTCTTTCCCGAGTTTTGCAGGTTCCGGAGGTTTTACGGAGAAATTAGATCGTGGCGAGGCTTGTTGTTGAGACGGACTGCCACTCGCGCCAGAAGTTGGTGGGTCTACACTTTTATTCCACACACGAGGGGCAACACAGGAAACCCGATATATCAATATTAACATAGGGAGTCCACTGACAATCGTAAAAGGTCGTGATCAACGGAATGGGTTATTTGCACAACAGAAAATGTTTTTTCCAATGACAGCCGTGGGTGGTATCAGGAACTGAAATCTCTAGACCAATAAAAGCGTTCAGAGGCAACTAAAAGCAGAGAGCACGACAAAGATTCAGTTTTAAGCATTTGGCACAGACAACCTGACCTCAGTTTATTTATCAAAAGTGGATTTCCTAGACTGAAACACTATGGAAAGACAGGGAATAGATTTAATCATAGAGAAGACTTTAGTTGGACTTGCATTGGATACTTGAAACATGGATTCCAATGTTAAGTCGATCAATGTGGAAGCACAAAGTTTTCATTAATTTATAAACGGACAGCAGTTCTAATGGTAAAGAACTCGCAACTGGCAGATATGTGTTTATATAATTAATTAATTTATATCACTTGTCAGGCTGAATGTCTCCACAGTTTTAGGTGTATTTACTACTAAATTTTAGTGTTATTTATTCAATATCTTTTCTTATATGCCGGTTTTTACTGTAGACACTGTCTGACTCAATAGGGAGAAATAATCTAGCCTTGCTTAGAAGTCCATCTCATACAATAACTTTTTCAAAATTCGATATACAGATTTTTAGGTAAAAGGGATGTAACGAAGTCTTAAAACACAATGATCTTAGTTAGGTATCCTGTGGCTTTTAAAATCCCATGATTGCCTCGTTATCATGTTTCAAGACCACGTGACATGCAATCTCACAATCTCTTTTGTATTATTTTACGATCAGTTACTTTTACAGCACTAACTACGAGATCTATCGTAATCATTATTCTTTTAACAACAGTTATATATAAACTATTAACTTGTCCAGCTAGAGTGCAATCAATATATCCCTGAAACACTAATTACTAAATTGTACAAAATAGTTCTAATCAAACAAAAAAAAACAATAGAATTTGCATAAAATAGCACTATTTAGTATTACTAAAGTTTCACGGATTAATTGTTTGCACTCTAGGGTGGTTTTCATAAATCATAGTAAAACAATAAGCACCATTTCATAGAAAATAACACCGTGGACACGTAAGAAAAAAACTGATTGAAATCAAATTAAATTCCTGTTGCGTTTTCCTTGAATAACTCACAGGTTTTATTTCGCAGCTTTATGAGAATCACTCTAGCTAAATTTGTGCTCATTTTTCGTTTTCGAGTTTTTGCTAGAGTGCACGCACTAAACGTGTGCAACATAAATACCACTAAATAGTGCTATTTTATGCTAATTCTATTGTCTTCTTTTGTTTAATTAGTGCTATTTACTACCAAATAGTGACAAATGTTGCACACTTTTAGAGTTTGCACTCTATTTTATGTTATTTTCATTAAAACTAAATTTTTATTAACTTTTGTTACTGTATAACAAATATATAATAAAGCCATACTGAAATGCTGTAACGCTAAATATCCATATAAATCGACTAATTTTAATACAAAAATATGAATAAGGACTTTCATGAAAGAGAAACAAAATCACAATGTTCTGATGAAAATATAAATGATAAGCCAACACAGGCAAATAGATAATAGCAAATCTTTATAATTATTTGGAGTTTATATTTATAAATGATGACTTTATGCCTATCTAAAAACGATTGACAATTTTAAATAAAATAGCTGTTATAGTAGACCCACAGATGCAATATTGAATGAAGCAACATGCAATTACTTCAAAGCTACATTTTCATGACACTTGCACAAATTATCTCATTTAAAACGCATTTATCTGCATATACAATAACAGCGTAATTTAAGGTGGATATAAGCCCTAGAACAATAAATATTTAGGATAATGTAGGTGATTGCCAGAGTACACTTCCAACGTTTGAAGTTAATTGCTTTTATGCTGAATATTTTATAGCTTTTCGAAGATTTTATGAGTTAGCCGTACGTGAGAATAGGTCATACCAAACCGGAAAAATCGACATGAGTTTGTACCTAGGATACTTCCGGATTGTGTATGACCTGTCGTCATTTCCGCCAAAAATCGTTAATAATCCATAAAATATTCAGCTTTGGGTATGTACTCTGGGAAGCATGCACCTATATTACCGATAACTTTTATCCTTCTAGGCGCTGTAACCACTTTAATCCCCTTACTTTGGCTTATCAAATTAACTAATAATTCATAATCCTAAATTAATACAAAATCACTACCAAGAAGGCATCTTTTAATTCCTGATAAAAAATTCCTCCTGAGTTGGATACGTGCTACCGGAGATATCTCGCTCAAATTCTATATCATTTTAAAGATTTTTAATCAAAAATAGAAGAATTAAAATGTCTTGTTCAATAGTAAGCACACACAATAGTTCCTCTCTAACGCTAAACCACAATGACACGACGATTTGAGTCTTTTTATGATCCTAGAACCGGTTAGTGGTTGTGCTTATGGCAGTGCTAGTCAGAACCTGGATTTAAACTCAGCCTCAGTTGAAACTCGCAAGTTCTGAAAATGCCAATCAAAAAATTTCAACTGGACCAGTTGTACGAAGCCTGAATAGCGCTATCCAGCGGATAAATCTCTATCCAGCTATAAATTCTACAGAAATTCCATGCATTAAATAACTTTTAACTAGTTAATAACTTTATCCAGGCATCGTCCAACTGGTTCCAAACGAATAGCTCTTCGAGCTATAATCATTTAAAAGGTTAAAAAAATAAAAATAATATTGTGCTCATAAGCATTCATGCTTCCTTAAAACTGTAAAACTGTTAAATCTAAATATCAACAGCAGAAGATTTTATCCATTACATCTTTTCATATGCTTTGCTAAGTATGCGTTGTATTCTCGATAACATGCATTATGATAGTTGATGGCAGATATTGATATCCACACGTTTATCACAAGTTATACAGGTAATTTCTTCCTTGTTGTCTTTGTTTATCTTAATCAACTCTAATAACTTAAAAATTTAAATACTAAATATTACCATAAATTTATTTTGATATTTCTTTTAAACTTATAAAATTCATATTGCATTTGACCTCATAATTTATTATGACAGGCCAAAACAACTTGTCAATTTTCACCTACATTTCCACCAACAGTCTTTGTCAATTTAAGTTTAACAGATTGGTTGAATTATAACCTGCCAAAGCTATACAAAGGAGCTGGTCTGTTTTGGCTCATGTCAACTCTACCAGACAAACACACTCTACCAAAACAAAACCTGTATGACAGCCCAGAAAACATCAACTATCACTTCAATAAATTTATAAAGCAATGTGTTGCAATTGTTACAGCCAAATTCGTTGTATCGCGACCCGCTGTTTTAAAACTTTGTTTTGATTTTGGTCTTTTCTGAATCGTCAATCAATTTCGAATGCGGAGTTTATGTTAGATTAACCAATGACAGAGTATTGACAAAGCTCCGCCCTATTCAATTGATTGACGGTTCAGAAAAGACCAAAATGAAAACAAAGTTTTATAAAGGCGTGTCGCGATACAACGAATTTGGCTGTAATATCTATTATGAATTAAAAATGAGTAAGTTACAGTATATTAGCAGGTTTTACATAGAGCTACCTGTCCTGGCTTAAACTCTCTACAAGGACATAGTCTTTTTGTTGTAGGACTTGAAGCAGTACAGCTGTAGAGCAGAGACTGGGCTTGAATTAGACAAGTACCAGGGTCTGTGCGAAAGCCTGGAGCAACTAATGAGGGTGTTTCTTCTGATTTGGTAGTATTGCATGGGAAGCCAGCCCTGACACAACAATCACGTTGTTAGTTTATCTTATTATCATGCTGTTTATTTATTTGTTTTTGAAGTTTTTATGGATGATAAAATACAGGGAGCAGCAAAGAATAATAAGAATATGGGGGAGGGGAATTAAGTTGTAGCTTGAATAGTTAATGTATCTCCTGAAAGAGCCGTATGCAACTCATATTTGAATTATACTCAGGATACTACACGAACTCTGATTGGTTGAGAGCCAGGTAATTAGAGAACAGATGCACAAATATGACGTCACAACAGATATTTCAGTGAGGGTTCGGTCGAAATCATGTTAAAACATACCAGGACAGAACAACATCATTTTTTCGCTTTAACTATTATATAAAAGAAATACATTCCATTTTTTAACGCATCTGTACTCTTATAAATGCACAGCAGACGTCAAAATGTGGTGAGAAGAAGTCATGCACTCGACTGCGCCTCATGAGTCTCACTACATTTTGACGGCATCTATGCATCTATAAGATCTCTAAGACGCATGGAAAAATGGATTAAGTTCTAAGCACAAATCTTTGATACGATTGACTGAATTGATTTAATGAAAATTAGAATTTATTTAGTTATTTGATACTAAGTTGGTATCATGACAGTCTGATATCTGTGCAGGGCCGTAACCAAGGGTGCACGTGCACCCCCCAAGAAAAGTAAAAAGGTCCGCTCCGGTCCATCTCCATTTTTTTATTACAAGAATTTCTTTCTTAGATTTGGAATCAAGAGCACAAAACTACAATAACCACCGAAAATACAAAGAATAAAGTCATTCAAAACAACGGTAAAGCGCAATAAGAGCCGTAAATTGTGATACGGGTTTTCGTGGGTTATTCTTGAAAAAGCACACCGACTTTTGAAAAATATGACATCTACTAATAAAAAAAGCTATTAAAAACCATCAGTGGTGCAGGATTTTTTTTTATGTGCACCCCCTTGTAAAAGTTCTGGTTACGGCCCTGCTGTGGTGCACCACACTACTGTATTTCCACTTATCAAATTCCTGACCCTAGAACAATACAATATCACTGCCGTAAAGACATCTGAAAATCCTGATACAGAATTCGTCCTGATTTGCGCAAGTTTTAAATAAAGTTTACTAGATGACTTTGGTTTTGTAATCTTTGTGGACATGCAGGTCTGCTAAAAATATGCTACATCATCAAGATCACGACTGTGCTTTACCTTGTCAACATTCCTTTGGAGTTGATCTCTTGAAACAAATGTGGTTCACATACCATACCTAAGATAAAACAAACATACTCAATAACAATGGATAAACAATATACATATTGTGCCATTTAAATTTTGTACCTCATGTTTATCACCCATAGCTTAGAACATGTCTGTAGCAAGTTAACGTTGATTGTCTAAGAAACATTGAGATATCTCCATCACATTTGATAGCTTACCATTATTGTGACATATCTCTTTACACGACTTGGATAATGCTCCTTTGATTGGTCTGACAACATTCCTTGGTGGCCAGTTGGTGTCTTTACAGAAGTCCTAAACATATTATTATAATTATACACCCAATCAATATCCAAGGCAGAGTATTTCATTAGAAGATTATTTTTTTAACCTAATTTGCGGATAAAGATTGAAGCTTCTGTTTGCCATCTTATTTTCATACCAATGACACACTGAATATGACTCTCTCCAGGTTGAAGGTGTTGAATTGCTATGGCACAAAGGCATATATTTATGATGTCTATCTATCATATATGACCAGTTTCTCTAGATTTGCCTATCGACAAAAAGCGCAGTATTGGAAATGTGACTAAACATCTGGGGAGGATTTAAGTTGGCCCCCTTTGGCTTTTGCAAAGTAAAAATTAAGAAATGTCTGGCTTTACTTAATACTACTGACTGAATAGAAAATTTTTTATCTGTAATGGACGCCCCTTTCTTTCAAACCTAGATCCGTCCATAAACCTACATTAATTAACAAAAAAGTATGTGCTGATCAACTGACCTGGTTTTGTACAAATTCATGGAGTCTTTCCAGCATGCCTTGGTGAGTAAACTCAAATGGAAGATATGGTTTAACCTGCAGAAATATCACAATAAATGACCATTAATTATTAGTTAAAACAAACAAACAAAACAGTGACAATAAGTTTTCTGTATAATATTTATTTTAAAAAAAGACAGCACCAGATCCTGAATGCCAACAACACACCCAATATTAATTGTGGGTTACACAGTTTCTAGATCTTTTATCAATAAATTGTAGCAATAGCTTATGTACAAACCATAATATTATCTAACATTTTTGGTTGTAGAATGGCCCTGCTTCATTGATTTGTTTAAACTGCTCATTGTTATACATAATTTAATTCCTGCTAGTTCCTTTTGGTTGTATTATTATATGTCGATGGACTTACTGGCTCTGCAAGCATGATTTTCTTCATAGTATCATCGACCTCTTGATTATTATCAATATTTACAGTATATACATAAGGTTTTGAAATGAACTCTTCTGTGTAGGGATGTTGGGAAGTGATCTGAAGAACAACAAATCCATTGGAAATTAGTTAGCACCTCCCTCATAAGCAAATTACTCTTTTTACTGACTGACACACAAACCGTCACCAATGAACAAGTTACCCTATTTTTGACTCCTTTTAAATATTTCTTCCCTTGCAGACCAAATGGTTGTCACTGACAAGGATTTTAACATGATATTTTTGAACATGTTTTTTTTATACTTTTCTGGTGGTTTGAAGTAAACATACAGCCTAAAGACTATTCAAAATTTAGGGATATAAAAAATCATCATCAAAAATTTAATTAAGTAAATTCTATTTTAAGATGTTGTGTGCTGGTAGTGGTAGTGTGCTCTGTGCTAGAATAACAGTATGCAAATACACATTATAATAATCGCTAACAATTTTCACCAATATCACAATGATCATGGTATACTGTTGACTTACTTTTCTTAAGGTAGGTTTGTCTCTGAAAAATTTTGTATTGATACGATTTCGTGGTGGATCGTACTATAGAAAAGAAAAAGCAATAAAAATTAATGGAGTGATTCATTCGAACTCTTCTTTTCTTTACTCTATACAATATATTTTCACAAAATACTAAGTGTGTTACCTTTGGATTTAGATAGAAACACCCATGTGCAATAGCTTCTAATGGAGCTGGTCCTTCATATGGAAAGCCAAGGCCAACAAATACCTATAAAACAGGATTGCAGAAAACTAAAATATTTTCATTAAATAAACAAGCATATATCAAATGTAAAAAAATAATAAATATAAATGAATCAATGACTAAGTTGTGCACAAATGATTTTATAAATGAATGAATGGGTGAATGAATGAATGAATGAATGAGTTCCTCTGAGTCCCGAGCAAGTAGTTTTCTTCAAGATTGAAGATCACCTGGTCAAGGCTGCATTATGTATGTTATACATAATTTTATAATTATGTTGCATCTTTTAGTTGATTTAAGACATTACCATGGTATCTTGTAATAGCTTTTGTACTTCAACAGCTGGTAAAACCCCATGGTTGATAACATATTTAGGAATGTGCTTCTGGAGCTCTGATTCAGTCTAAAACAAATGTGAGTTTTTTTGTTAGACATTTGCCTCTAAGCAAACAAATGAAGAACAAACAGAACAACAAAAACAAGCAAACAAACACAAACAAACCAACAAACAAGCAGCAAGCGTACAAATAAACAAGCAAACAAACTAACAAGCAAACAAATTAACAAAGAAATGAATAGGAAAAAAAGAAATGTGATGTAGTGCCTATATCAATAGCAAATTCCAACTAATATTTCAATGCGCTTTACAATCTCTAATATTCATAGATGTAATCTGGTTTTACAAGCATAAGTTTTGTTTAGTAGTTAGTAAATAGTATGCATTCCTGTAGGCCTATCACCAAGGCCTATCAAACGATAGTGTAAGTAGGCCTGCAGATTTAGACGATGTTTGACAGTAGTTTGGTATGTTCAAAATTTTGATTGACAGGATCAAAAGGACCAAATGGTGGTAAGTATTGGAGTGTTTGAGTACACAGTTAAATAAGTGTGCTTTGCCACAGTTAAGTATACTTACCCCTCCGCCTACTGTAGCATGGATTTCAAGATATTTATTAACAACGTCCAAAAATCCCTTGTTCTTCAAATCCTGCGCACACAAAAACGTTTCAATACTATTGCCCGGTTGGGCGAGGGGGTGGGGGTGACTCTGGGGATAAACGAACTATTCCCAAAAACATAAGAATGGAAAGTAGAAACTGTTATCAGTAGTATATGACTGAAGATTCTGCCATCTGTGTGAGGAGATTTTTGGATTTTAGTACAATGATATCACCTTTGCATACTTTTATTTTCTTGCCAAAATTTTTGATGAACTTTGTGATTCTAGTTCTATTTGTAGATTCTACTGTAGATTCTGTAGATCCTAGTAGTAGATTCTAGTGGTAGATTCTATAGTTTAGATTCTAGTGTAGATCCTATTAATAGATTCTAGTAGTAGATTCTATAGTGTAGATCCTAGTCACTGTGGTAGATTCTATAGTTTAGGTTCTAGTTGTAGATTCAAGTGGTAGATTCTAGTAGTAAATCATAGTGGTAGATTCTATAGTTTAGGTTCAAGTGGTAGATTCTATAGTTTGGATTCTAGTGGTAGATTCTATAGTTTAGATTCTAGTGTAGATTCTAGTTGTAGATTCTAGTAGTAGATTCTAGTAGTAAATTTATAGTGGTAGATTCTATATTTTAGATTCTAGTGGTAGATTCTATAGTTTAGATGCTAGTGGTAGATCCTATTAATAGATTCTAGTAGTAGATTCTATAGTGTAGATCCTAGTGGTAGATTCTATGGTTTAGATTCTAGTTGTAGATTCTAGTAGTAGATTCTAGTAGTAAATTTATAGTGGTAGATTCTATAGTTTAGATTCTAGTGGTAGATTCTATAGTTTAGATTCTAGTGTAGATCCTATTAATGGATTCTAGTAGTAGATTCTATATTGTAGATTCTAGTGGTAGATTCTATAGTTTAGATTCTAGTTGTAGATTCTAGTGGTAGATTCTAGTAGTGAATTATAGTGGTAGATTCTATAGTTTAGATTCTAGTTGTAGATTCTAGTGGTAGATTCTAGTAGTAGATTCTAGTAGTAAATTCTAGTGGTACATTCTATAGTTTAGATTCTAGTAGTAAATTCTAGTGGTAGATTCTATAGTTTAGATTCTAGTTGTAGATTCTAGTGGTAGATTCTAGTAGTAGATTCTAGTAGTAAATTCTAGTGGTACATTCTATAGTTTAGATTCTAGTAGTAAATTTATAGTGGTAGATTCTATAGTTTAGATTCTAGTTGTAGATTCTAGTGGTAGATTCTAGTAGTAGATTCTAGTAGTAAATTCTAGTGGTACATTCTATAGTTTAGATTCTAGTAGTAAATTCTAGTGGTAGATTCTATAGTTTAGACTCTAGTTGTAGATTCTAGTGGTAGATTCTAGTAGTAGATTCTAGTGGTACATTCTATAGTTTAGATTCTAGTAGTAAATTCTAGTGGTAGATTCTATAGTTTAGATTCTAGTGTAGATCCTATTAATGGATTCTAGTAGTAGATTCTATATTGTAGATTCTAGTGGTAGATTCTATAGTTTAGATTCTAGTTGTAGATTCTAGTGGTAGATTCTAGTAGTAAATTCTAGTAGTGAATTATAGTGGTAGATTCTATAGTTTAGATTCTAGTTGTAGATTCTAGTGGTAGATTCTAGTAGTAGATTCTAGTAGTAAATTCTAGTGGTAGATTCTATAGTTTAGATTCTAGTAGTAAATTCTAGTGGTAGATTCTATAGTTTAGATTCTAGTGTAGATCCTATTAATGGATTCTAGTAGTAGATTCTATATTGTAGATTCTAGTGGTAGATTCTATAGTTTAGATTCTAGTTGTAGATTCTAGTGGTAGATTCTAGTAGTAGATTCTAGTAGTGAATAATAGTGGTAGATTCTATAGTTTACATTCTAGTTGTAGATTCTAGTGGTAAATTCTAGTAGTAGATTCTAGTAATAAATTCTAGTGGTACATTCTATAGTTTAGATTCTAGTAGTAAATTCTAGTGGTAGATTCTATAGTTTAGATTCTAGTTGTAGATTCTAGTGGTAGATTCTAGTAGTAGATTCTAGTACTAAATTCTAGTGGTAGATTCTATAGTTCTATTGGGAGATTCTAGAGGTAGATTCTAGTTCTTTTAGTAGATTCTAGTTTAGATCTACAATATAATATACTACTAGACCTACACTAGAATCTACTGCTAGAATCTACTAACAGAATCTACATCTACAATCTACTACTAGAATCTACATTAGAATCTACTACTAGAATCTATTAAAAGAATCTATATTATAATCTACCACTAGAATCTGCTGTTATTACCTCTCTTCTCTTCTCCTCTCTTCCATCCCATTACCTTCTCTTTTCTAATCCCTTCAATCCTCTTCTTTTCACTACTTTATATGAGAAATATTAGAACTAAAACTCACCTTCCACATATAGTAGTGTTTGCCATATATAAGAGCTTTTGGTTTCTTTTTCTTTAGCGGTGTTGTTGGCATGGTAGGGGCTTTACCAACAACAAAACCCAAGAATGAATTATCTGGACTGTGAGCTGAATAAACAAAACACAGAGGTAAAGTGATTGATGAAAACATGTGGAATGTGTCAACAAATCTAAACAATAAACTAGCTGGACCATGAGATAACTAGTATATGATAATGATCATTTCTCAATTTTATTTTATTTTAAATCATTGGTATGAAAATCTCACATTATAATAATAATAATAATGATGATCAACTTTAAAGAGGGTAACACTTGACAGTTAACTGATAAATTTGTGGCCCTCAAAACTAAAAAAAGACAGTGTCAAAGTCAACATCGATTTTAAAAACATCTGTCTTGCTATCTCAGAAAATCTTGGAAGCACCATTCAGAACCTCTTAATGTGTGTATTGTATTTGGTTCCCATGGATGGTTTTATGTGTAAAACATCTTCTCTGTAAGGCATCTCTCCCATATCCCCTTGCTGTCTGATGGTGAACAAATGCAGAACACCATAACTAGTAGGTTGGATAATAGCTGATTGATAACAATTAGTATGCCCAAATACTACTAAAATAAATCCCTTTTGAAGCACTATAACTGTGAGTCAGGTAATAATGTGATTGTGTGTTTGCAGTTGGAAAGCTCTGATTGTTCTACTTACGAAACATAGTCATGAACTGCAGTAAATTCAAGTTATGTCTGCCCCAGATTCCCATACTTCCCCCTGGTATTTTCTCTGTAAATCCTCCATAATTAAACTGGGCTTCTGTGCCAAAGGAGTCAAGTATGTGGAATTTACATCTAAAACAAATCAACATAAATTGAAACATTCTACAACACTTCAATTTCAAATGTCAAAAATGATTTGTTTTGCATGTCTTTATTTTTGTAAGAACAGTTTTTAAGCAGTGCTTGGCTGATTGATTGATAGTGAATGAAGTGAATGATGGATTGGTTGACAGAATGATTGATTGAGTAAGGCTAAATCAAAGGCTGATTGATTGATTGAGTGGTTACTTTATTGATTGACAGAACAATTGAACAGTTGATTGAGACATTGATTACTTAATATTACTGGTATCATTGATTTGTTGGTTCATGGTTGATTATATGACTTGTACATACTTGAAATGAGGCATAAGATGTCCAATTCTTGTAATCATTTGCTTCATCCCATAGTAGTCAAGGTAGATCAAGTCAAAATCATTAGGTAATTTAGTAGGACATGACTTTCTTCTACCACCAGTCTTCCCTAGAATCCTACAAATAAGTTTATGATCATATAAGGCTACAGTGATCTGAATAAAGGTGTCCTATATAAGCATATATGATGTAGGGGATAAACTGACCATGGAATATGAAATGGCTTTGATTCCCAACCTAGCTTATCATATTAATGTCAACAAATTTAATCAAGTCATAACAGGTAAGTATATTAAATTTTAGTCTGGTCTGCACAGTGATAAATAGATGGACATTCACACTCACTGTCAAGTGCATCCATAACTAGATGGACACACAGCTACTTATGATCTGGTCTGCACAGTGATAAATAGATGGACATTCACACTCACTACCATAACACTTTCAAGTGCATCCATAACTAGATGGACACACAGCTACTTATGATCTGGTCTGCACAGTGATAAATAGATGGACATTCACACTCACTGTCAAGTGCATCCATAACTAGATGGACACACAGGTACATATGATCTGTGGCTTTGATAGAGTGTTAACTAATCCTTTATAATAAACTATCATATTTTTGGTTTTATTCTAGCAAGCATACAATGAAAACAACAAGCATTGACAGCGTGACACATTAAAAAATGAACAATGTTTATCAAGTAATCAGCTGACTATGGGTGCCTGTAAGAACAGCCTGTGAGAGCATACACCAATCGTGAACTGGTTCATAAAGAAGAACCAACCACAGCAAGCATAGAACTTTATCTGTGTTATATATTAAGGTATCAGGGGACCCTAATGACCACTGTTCGCTTTTCTTCGTATAGGGCGCAAAATATGCAACCGATTTCTATGATTTATATATCATCTGAAAGCTGAATAGTTGATGAAAACAACTATGTAAGAAAATATTGACAATTTTTCAATTTTTTTTAGTAAGTGGTGAAAATATAAATTTATACTCCGTTTTTTCAAAAAGTCACAGTACAGCAGAAATTTATCCGATCAAAACACACTTATTGTAGTCGTAAAGACGAAAGATTGAACTAAAAAACCGTGTCTCCGATTTTTGATTTTTTGCCTCGTTCAAGAGATATTGAGTGATTTGTATAAAAATCGTCAAAAAATGCGATTTTTAACTTTAGAAACAGATATCTTCGCAACGAGGGCATAACTCAAAAATCGGAGACACGGTTTTTTAGTTCAATCTTTCGTCTTTACGACTACAATAAGTGTGTTTTGATCGGATAAATTTCTGCTGTACTGTGACTTTTTGAAAAAACGGAGTATAAATTTATATTTTCACCACTTACTAAAAAAAATTGAAAAATTGTCAATATTTTCTTACATAGTTGTTTTCATCAACTACTCAGCTTTCAGATGATATCTAAATCATAGAAATCGGTTGCATATTTTGCGCCTTATACGAAGAAAAGCGAACAGTGGTCATTAGGGTCCCCTGATACCTTAAGTATTGGATAGTGCATTTTTGCACTGGCTTCATGCAAATCGCCCCAAGTAGTAGGCCACTGGCAGTCAAAGCCCCTACCATGCCAACGGGCACCATGAGTGCGAGGGATTTCTGGATTGAAGCGATGACTTCACCTTTGCATGCTTTTATTTTCTTGAAAAATTTTTTTATGAGCTTTCTGAATTTTTCTGATGAACTAAATGATTTTCATTCGGACTATTTTTTAAATATTTTTTATGTATATCTTCGCTGAGTTACTCATTCAAGCCACAGGAGTCCTGGTTATATATTTTGATTTCTTTGTTGACATATGTTCAGTAGTAAGTGTGGATGTGTTGACTTACCACAAGGTAAGTTGTTGTTTAGATAATCCTTTGTTTGTATAGACGAGTTTTGCCTTTTTAATTAGTTTTAAAACTTTTCTTACTCATTTAAAATAAACAGTATCATTTTGGTACTTTAATTTATAAGTTCTTGAGTGACAAATAGATATAAAATGTAATAATTATACCGCCGACCAGTTATCTCAGATGGTAGACCTTTGGACTACTGTGCAGGAGGTCACAGGGTTCGAGCCCTGGTCAGACCAATACTCAGGGTCTTTAAAATACATGTAATTGAGGTGAAGTTAGTTTCTCTATCTATGAATGGTAAGATCTTCACATCCTCTCTGATATAAGCAATGTAAAACTAGAGGTCCCGGCCTCTCTTTGCCTCATTCATTAACCTGTATAAAAGGGACGTTAAAGAACCAAAATCACTGTTCAAAAAGAGTAGGGAATTGGTGTGTGTGGAAAGGTCAACTAATTCATGCTAATTACTAGCCCCTCAAAATTGTTAGCCACGTGCTAGCACAATCAAGCCTTAATAGTGGCTTGTATAAATTTATATAAATTTATATATAAAATTGTAGAGTGCATTCAGCTGTGGAATGCACTATGGAAGCACCTCACAAATTATTATACTATTTTCATATAAAATAAAAGTAGCTTTATTTAGGAACACAAATGTTTACAACAAAATGCTCATAATTTTTTTTTTTTTTTTTTTTTTTTTTCAATTTAATACTATTTTCATATAAATAAAGTAGCTTTATTTAGAACCACAAATGTTTACAACAAAATGCTCATAATTTGTTTAAATTTAATACTATTTTCATATAAAATAAAAGTAGCTTTATTTAGGACCACAAATGTTTACAACACAATGCTCATAATTTTGGACAATTTAAGCAATATTATAATACACAAAGGTGACATCATTGCTCCAAGGAATATAGTATTATCGTACCTAGATTTCCATTGATTAGTAAAGTTAACATTATTATTCAAGTACAGGTTGAATGCAAACATTGTATGTTACTTATACTAAACATCTCATTCATTGTTTTCTGTGTTTGATTTAACTAATAGATACATTAAGGGTAAATTTTCAACTTGGCTATATATAGATTAAAAATTAAATAAGAAATTTACTAATTTAAAATCTATTCTGGCTGACAAATTTTTAAGCAATCTCACGCAAATATGGATGATTCAAATCTGCATATTATTTACATTTTTCTTTGCATGTGATTTTTCTGTGGTCCATCAATACAATCATATATTTATTGCATTTGATAAAAACTTACTGTTGGAGTCCCTTGATATCTGCAGTCACTGAGATGTCATGACCCAGTAGGTATAAACTAGTAATTAAATCACTCCACTGGATTAGCTCTCCAAGAGGGCCCCCTTTATCAGCATTGGCTGCGAAATGTAGAACTGCCTCACTAGCTAGGACACCAATATGAATCAAAATCTGAAACAAATTATTACAAACACTCAGTTAAATAATACTCTTTTTGAAAAATAATATTATGGTAAGTTACTTAGTGTTCCCCAACCTGCCACGCAAACTTTAAGAATTGCAGTATTTCTTTCACTTTGTAGTCAATGTGCTCGGGATTGACCTAAATCATTATCTAAAAAATGACATTTCATTTAATGTGTGACACAGGGAGCCCAAATGTTACAAAACTTCTCCACAACAAATTGAAAGGTTACGATTTGGCAGTACCTTCTTCTGAACTGCACTTGTAGTATTTCTAGTGTTTTTAAAAGCTTTCATTGCTTCTAACCAGTCAGGCCACATGTTTCTTATTCTTGACTTGATCCATTTAAACTTGATAGGGTTCTTATCATACAACATTGAAAGTAGCTTCTCAACATCTTGGCGATTAAAATCCTGACAAAGTAAAATAAATAAAATAATGGATGAATGAATGAATGATAAGTACCATAAGAAAGTAAGGAAATAATTATGGAAACTAGCAAAGTATATTGAACAATACAATATTATAAAAAAAGGAGCAATTCTTACTGGTTTGTTAGTTTTAATTAGTTTGTATTCTTCTGTTGGTTTTTCTCGGCCTGGAAGAAGAGGACACCAGTTTTCAACCTGAAAATAGACAACTATTTAACATAATTACACCAGAAAGCATGTCTGTTAAACCATCTCACAGGTGTCCTATTAAGCCTGATTTACATGATGCAATTTGCTGCATGTCAGTTGTTAAAAACTAGTTGCAAGCTAAAACATGTTTTAGAATGTTCTACAACTAGTCTTGAGAACTTTTGAACCTCAAGACCAGTTGTATACTTCAAACTACACATGACAAATCGCATCATGTTAATCAGCCTTTGAATGCAATGAGTACAATAATATAAAGGATAAAAAAGCTCACTTGATTTTGGTATCCAATATGACTACAAACTATAAAGGCATGGACGTAATAAACTAAACACTATGGTTATAGTGTGTAAGTTCTTTATTCTGTTACTTAATAACTGCTGCCAGCAGTAATAATCAATTTATTAATAGTTTATTATGAAACTATGACAACAGTGAACAAGCGTCAACACGAGGGTAATTACAATAATGTACTAACTAATGGATACTATTGTCTTACGGAGTTTAAAGTGTCAGAAAAGTTAGGAATTATCATTGGAAACGGAAAGTACATCCATCAAATCAGACTCTACATACAGTTCATTATATTTCATTTGACTCTTTAAAGTTTTTTAAAACTAAAATAATGTGTACATAAACAAATAAATATTTGCAATAACTTAAGCTTTTCCACAACTGACCTCACTTAGATATACAAGAAAAGAGCAAACTGAACCATTGACTCCATAATCTTGTTGATAACATTTATCAGACTTCCAGAAATTACGCATCCACTGCCAACATAAAAAAGGATAGTTAATTGAACTGATTTTAAATTAATCACAATAAAATTAAAATATGAAATAAATCATCATTCAATGTCAATAATGTGTACACTTACAGCTACTTTAGCCATACAGGATGGATGTGATGGAATATTAGGAACATGACAATCTGATTTCATTTGTCTCCCAGCCAAACGTGGACACCAATTTTCAACCTCACTTAGATAAAAGAGAATGGAACAATCGCTCCCATCCACTCCACTACCACGGTACTTGGGGTCGGATGTCCAGAACTTTCTCATCCACTGAAAAAAATGGATGAATGTATGGATGTTTGGACACATAAATGAACAAATTGTATGAATTGATGGAAGAATATAGAAATGACAGGATGAACAATGAAATGAATGAATGAATGAAAAAACAAATTAAAGGAGGGACAAATTAATATGTGAAAGATTAATGAATGGATAAATGAATGAATAAGTGGATGAATCAATCCATCAATGATTGAACAAAGTAAAGAATGAATGAATGCAACAATGAATGCTAAATAAATGAATGAAGTTGATAAAAATCTAGAGGTGATCATATTTGACAATGACCAAATTTCAAAACTGTAAAGTTAAGGTCAATATGCATGGAAACTAAATTTAAGAGAAAATCCTTCTAAAATAATGTGCTAAGTAAGTATGCATGCAAACCAATTTCAAGAGACAATTCTTCTTAAATAATGTGAGAATTTCAGAACATCTGCTTTTGCAGGCAGACTGTAAACTAGTCAATGTCACATATACATTGTCGCATGAGCATTGGTTGGGCAATATTATACTGCCTTACTTGGACTTTTGAAACACAATGTGGAAATCCAGAATCATGAGGTATTTTACACTGTGTCATAGTAGCTGTCTTTGGAGGACACCAATTTTCCACCTAGAATAGAAAGAATGAAATAATAACATTTCAGTTAACAACTTGGTGTCACATGATGTAATTATCATCATCATTCTGATGTGGATAAGGAGAAAACCTGCCTCTCTAACTTCTATATTTTTGATTGAACTATCTAGGAGAAGAGGCCCTTTTCTGTTTGTACAAGTCACTAATGGCAATGAGATTCACAAAACAGCAAGCTTTAAGCCAATCAAATTTAGCCAGTTCCAGTACAACAGTGCCAACTATACTGCCAACACTACCTAAGTTGCTTGGCAGGTCACCTTTACAAGGACGTGTTGGACTTTTGTCAGCAATTCATCAGTATTAATTAGTCTCCAAAAGTACAAGAAAGATTGATTGTTTGTTGTTGTTGTTTTTTGGCTCACTCAAACTCAAAAGAAAAGCATAAAACATTATCAGTGTAGAGGATTTTTTAGAGAAATCTCTTCCAAGCAGGTTAGTATAATGACACCCAAGATCATGAAATCAATAAAATATTGTCAAGCTCATCCAAAAAGATCAGCAACTCCTCGAAAACCAAAATCAAAAATCTAAATAATTATGGTATGTGAACTAGCTTACATTAATCTGTAGTAAATTATTACTTGCCTCACTTAGATATTTGATAACAGAGCATAGCGATCCATTTACTCCATACTTGGTATATTTAGGATTTGTTCGCCAGTTGGATAGAAGCCACTAAAATAATTTGAGTAATGTATAATTAAACAATAAGTAAACAACAACGAACACAAAAAAACTGTACTAATTAAATTAAAAAAACAATAAATAAATAAAATAGTAATAAACATTCATAAAAATAATTGGAGTTTTGACCATGAAAATAGCATAAATTAATTACAGTACAATGGTACATAAAGATATCAATGGCACATTTACATAAATTAGCATTAAATACCAGATTTAATCTCATTTGACTATATAAATACATCTTTTTATAAGCAAAGAGAAAATTATAATATTTTAAAGCAAGTCAGGTAATTTTTCAAATAATTTGATCACATTAAAAAAAATTAACTTCAATCATCATTTACATAAAACAGATTCTAATTTATTGTTAGGAACATACTGTAACTTTAGCTGCACAATCTGGGTAGCTGGGATTAGCAGGAATCTCACAATTTGAAGCTGTGAAACAAATAACAAGAATACTGTAAATATAAGTATTTGGTATATCATTATTATCAATGTCTCAAGAAATTAAACCTAGTTATATTCCCAATGTTAAAAAAGGCTGTTACTCTTGAACTTTCAAGATGCATTACAAATGTGCTATACAAATGATTCATGCTTTTATGCACATTTTATTTGATGATCGTTTTGGTAATTTAACAGATGGAGTTTTTATAAACTAAAGCCATATAAAAAACTTTGATTGGGTCATATATTAGTTATGGCACTTGAAAGAATGGCTATGAAGCCTGTTCTTATATACATTATTATAATTGTTTGGTTTTGAGATTGAACTAGTCGTGAATGTGCATATTTTAACTGTGGCGCATTTAAATGTCCTGGCACGGACATGAAAATTTTGAATAGGCGATTTGTATTATGGCATCATATACTACCAGAATGCTTTGCTTACTTTCTTAGAATATGAGTACAAAGGAGATTTCACAAAGAATACCGGTAGTCGTCGGTAGTAAAATGATTAGATAATGAAGATAGCCTACTAAAATTTGTCATACTTAGTGAAACAAATGTGTGTGTGCTGGGGTGGAAGGGAAGGGGGGGGGTTGGTTGGAAGAAGGAGGTGGGTATGGCTACAGCCTCTGCCATCAAGGGGATCAAAACGATAGACTATTGATAACCGGCACCTACCTACTGTTTTATTCATATTTAATTTGAGGGAAATATTCAAAGACTTAATCTTCTTTTCAAGGTTTTCAAATTCCAGTGTACTATTTACTATAACACTTTCAACTTGTCTCTCCAAAGTGTTTATTCTATCCATCATATTCTCCAACAGAACTGCAGTTGTTTTCTTCAAATCTGAAATATCTATAAGGATATAATATTGATGAGTACATGCACAACACACACAACACAACACAAGACCACACCACACAGCACAATACCACATAACACACAACATAACACAACACAACACAAAAAGGTTCTCTAGGTGGAATATAGTACAGTTTTGATACTGCTACGATACGACAGATAATTCCAATGTTTTCTTAGAAACTACAGTTAAGATATGGTGATGCACTGTTTCAATCTCATAAGTCTTGGTGAAACTAGCACATACCTGCTGATATTCCAATTTGAGGATAAACAGATAACATTTTTTTATAAAGAAATAATTTTTAATTTTTCTTTTTTATTTTTATTTCTATTCATGTTACTATTCTACTTCTATTCTATTCTTTTCTATTTTCTTTCTATTCATGTTTCTATTTTGCTATTATTCTATTCTTTTCTATTTTCTTTCTATTCCTGTTTCTATTTTGCTATTATTCTATTCTTTTCTTTTTTCTTTCCATTCATGTTTCTATTTTGCTATTATTCTATTCTTTTCTATTTTCTTTCTATTCATGTTTCTATTCTACTTCTATTCTATTCTTTTCTATTTTCTTTCTATTCATGTTTCTATTTTGCTATTATTCTATTCTTTTCTATTTTCTTTCTATTCATGTTTCTATTTTGCTATTATTCTATTCTTTTCTTTTTTCTTTCTATTCCTGTTTCTATTTTGCTATTAACTTATTCTTTTCTATTTTCTTTCTATTCATGTTTCTATTTTGCTATTATTCTATTCTTTTCTATTTTCTTTCTATTCATGTTTCTATTTTGCTATTATTCTATTCTTTTCTATTTTCTTTCTATTCATGTTTCTATTTTGCTATTATTCTATTCTTTTCTTTTTTCTTTCTATTCCTGTTTCTATTTTGCTATTAACTTATTCTTTTCTATTTTCTTTCTATTCATGTTTCTATTTTGCTATTATTCTATTCTTTTCTATTTTCTTTCTATTCATGTTTCTATTTTGCTATTATTCTATTCTTTTCTTTTTTCTTTCTATTCCTGTTTCTATTTTGCTATTAACTTATTCTTTTCTATTTTCTTTCTATTCATGTTTCTATTTTGCTATTATTCTATTCTTTTCTATTTTCTTTCTATTCATGTTTCTATTTTGCTATTATTCTATTCTTTTCTTTTTTCTTTCTATTCCTGTTTCTATTTTGCTATTAACTTATTCTTTTCTATTTTCTTTCTATTCATGTTTCTATTTTGCGATTATTCTATTCTTTTCTATGCTCTTTCTATTCATGTTTTCTATTCTAATTCTATTCTATTTCTATTTTATTTCTAATCTATTCTGTTTTTGTTTCTACTCTGCTTTTGTTTCTATTCTGCTTTTTCTTCATCATTACAAAAGAATATATAGAACTTATCAATAATTGATAATGACAACCAATTAGTAACCAATAACAAAGACTATAACACAGTGCTACAATATTCCATTAAGGTAGAAAAGAAACCAATTTGTAATTATTTCAAAAGAAGATTGTGGTTTAAGTGTCAAGTCTGCATGGTTGATTAATTCAGCCTTTGGCCAGAAAATATTGTGTGAGAATACTTATCTAGTAGTAAATAAAAATGAAATTTTGATTATGCTGATTTTTTGGTAACCTTGTTGAGATAGTTTGGTAGAAGCCATTTTATGACCGAATTAATAGTTTTTGAGACATAAAGTTTTCGTGAAGTTGTTTGGAAAATCTCAAATTTTCATGGGAGCTGTACACCTTGGCTATTTTATGTAGGTAATAATCTTATGAAACTTTTAACTATATTGCAAACAACTTATTTTTCAAAAAGGAGAAATATTGGTTATATGATAATATCAAATTTATATTACATGACAAACTGGAATTGTAAATGATATTTGTCTGGCAGAATTTGACAGATCTAATTCAAAAATAATTAATAGTAAACAAAATAATCACCAACAGCTGGTGGTAACAAATTATTTAATATTGGATACAAGTATCAATTTTTTTGGGTGAGCTAGCTTATTCTGACAAGACAGACATTGTATTAAGGTAATTCCGTAGAAATAAAACTGCACAATGAATTTTTTTTATACTCATTCAAACAAACAATTTTGAGAAACCCTTTCAGAAAATACAATAAAAAAGGGGGGTCACCCACTTCATTTTTGTGCAATATGATGTAAAAGCGCATGCATTTTAGTGACTTGAGAATGTAAAGAAAATAGCTCAAAAATCCAAGAGAAACGGAACAAAAACACAGTAATTTGTTTTTAAGAGCAAAATTTGTGTTTTGTTCAAATGTCTGCACTTTTGTTTTATTAAAAAAATATGAACAGATGTATAAAAAAATATGTGATCTTGAAGAAATTGACGAAATACCAACGTGCGCATGAGCTGCTAATTCTTTCGAAAAAGTATTTTGGAAATTTCTCAAAAGTTAGCCTATGACCTATGTTCAATTTAAGATATATTTGATGTTATGTTATAAAAAATAATTTTATCAAATAAAAAACATAGGTCACCGTGCTAGTTTGCGAAATATTGAAAAAAATATCGTCATTTTATCGTCAAAAAACAGGTTTTCCGAGAGAGGACTGGGTCGAGTTTCAAAATTATCGCGTTTTCTCGCTCGAAAATGTCGCAATTCTTCGAATTTTTTATTCAAAGTACTTTACAAACATAATTTGACTAGATTACATGATAAAAGTCCTGAAACCAAAAAACTTGAAACATGCGCAGAACTATGCGCAGTGCAAAACTACGGAATCACCTTAACATCAAACAAAATCATTTTTCTTGTGACGTTTTTATTAATTTTTTCACGAAAAAATTGCTGAACAATAGAAACTTCAAAAGACAAACGATACCGAATTTTAAACATTTTTTAAGCCAGCTACATATATTAATTCAAAATTCTCTTTTAAAACTTCCAACCTTTATTTTATCTCTCAAATTGAAATCTCTTGGCATTTCAAATATTTTACCTGACCGGTGTCTCCTGATATCAAATTAACAACAGGATATGGTATAAAGCAGGAAAAACTACTAGGACGAAAAAACCTCATAAACACGAATTTCCAATTAAATATTAATCATTGGGAAACGACTCTGGCATCCTATAGGTGATAAGGTTGACTGGAATTACGAATCAAAATGTTGAGATTTCCAATTATCACACATTTAATTTACCATCAGCATTAGAGAAAAGAGATATCTTTGAGAATATAAATATAAAGGATTTACATTCAAAAAAATCCATCAATCTAGCTCGCAAATTTACAAATACACTATTAAAAAAACATTGTGAGAATGACGAATTCAGCATTGTCCATTGAATATTACGACTGATTAATATTTAGCATACCTTGCGAGCAGGGTAAAAAATTCCTCTGCTCGCAGGGTATATTTAGCACCGATCCTCTAGATTGCCCTTGACTATAAATTTTCACTGCTCATAAATTAAGAATTCGTTTTTACTTCCTTGTAAAATTTTATTCATTATCAGAATTTCATTTTCATAGACTTACTGCTTTTATTTTGTAGTAAAATTTTACTTATTTACGTTTTTTTAGATTCAAATATCAACGTACTAAGAGGTAGAAAATAGTTTTGTTTGCGTGTCGTTGGGAAATGGCGCGAGCTGGGTTTTACGACCTGTTCTTTGCACTAGCTGATAACAAACGACCCTTTTTCGATGTTTCATTTAACCGTGTTTGTTTACACATTTTCTTATAAAATAACTATATTTCAAACACAATTACTTCATCATTTTATTTGATCAATATTTCCAAATAGAGATATATCGAAAACTTACTTTAAAAAAATTAATAACAATTTGCAAGTGCAACGATCCGTTTCCATGGAGGTGATGGACATGGATTCATTCATGCCTATAATTAATCTTGTGTCAAATAATGAACTATGCTCTATTAAATTACCATACGACGAGCGAAAAAAAATATAATTTTACCATAGAAAATAAACCTACCATTGGAGATTTGTCCATCGATGCTTTCAAGATTCTTTGCACGAGCAAGGGCTTGAATGTACTCTTTAGATAGTTGAATGATGCGAGTCTTGAGATAGTCTGGTTGAGAGCTTCTTTCGTCCAGTTGTATTTTTATAAGATATAAGCCCCAAATAAAAGACAGTGTTATAAGAACAATTCCCATTCGATGAGGCGTAAGTCGCAGTCTTGTTCGCGTACCATTCATGTTCTTGAAAGCTTCTCTCTTTTACATCTGTGGACTTTAGCGCTTTCGCTATTAGTATATATCGAATATCATTTCTTTCAACCCACTCCACATTTTTATGAGAAAAAGAAGCAACCCTGTCGTAGACAAGCAGTCTAATCGACGAGGAAGTAATTTCTATTAATCCATCTTTTGATTTCAAGCATTTTTTGGACCAAAAGCATTTTGTACTTGCTCAACCAAGTGAATCGATTCAAACAAATTCACCCTCACTAGTAGGTTGTTTGTCTCTTGGCCATTTTTTGTCACGTGATAACACAGGCAGTCCGATCTGAAATAATAACAGAAAAAAACAAATGTAAAAAGTACCACAAAAAATACAATTAAATTGCATGCATCATTTCGAGTTAAATTTTCAGAGAGAGACTGAGATATAAGCCCACTTTTTTTCAATTAACTGTTCCAGGCTCCTAATTTTTGAATTAGAAATTCAAAAGATTATTTTACTTGAGGTATGCGAGTGGGACTACCGAAGGTCAATCTCTTGCTTTGTACTGATTTATACATACCTAAGTAATGAACAGCTAAATTTATCTATTTTTCAAAAAGAAAGAGAGAATTTTAGAATCAGTTTGATTTCTCCAAACTAGTTATAGGCGGGCGCGGAACAATTCACGAATCAAGGTGCGGAAAAAAATGCGACAACATATTTTGACTTTTTCCGAATGTATCTAATCATGGAAAAAGGAACAGTTTTTTTTTTCAGAAAAAAGAGCGAAATTAATGGTGCTTTGATGGAGCAAACTGCTCAAAAGTAACTTTAATTACGAAAAGAAACACAGCTTAAACACGCAGGTTGTTCATCCTATTATTGTGAAAGGTACCACAATTGTTCAAAACACAAATTAACCACCTGTCGAAAATTTATAAAATCAGCCTCGTCTGGATGTATGGCCAAAGAGGAAAAGAATCTATATTGGATACATTCTGCAGACTGAACAGTCAGATTCACGTTAATCAATATTCAAAACGTTTATTCATCCATAATTCAATGAAGGTCCTAAGGGGTGGCATCATATAAATTCCAGTTCACAAGGGCTCAATTTTTATCCGAATCCGAATGCACAAAATAAAAATCCCAATCTAAGTATAGTGCAAACAAAATATCGTGTGTGTTCATTGGGCTGGTCTTACTTAATTAAAATTACTAATTCAACTTTTTGTCCTTCTGCCATGCGAGATAGGAGATAAAAAAAGTCAAAATAAACAGCAATTTTTAACATTCTCAGTTTGAGGTCTCACACAGATCAAAACGGAATAATAATAAAACATAATTAATATTAGGAAGCAACTAGTTGGCAGGTGTGCAATGAATTCATTTCTTCACACTCTGACATTGACGAGACAAGACGACATCATATCAAACTTTTGTTGTCGATTTTGGGCTTCCTGTGGTGAAATACACTGGGTTCCTGTTTTAGGTTGAACAGTTTCTTTTCGGCCAAAAACCAAAATGGCTGACTTGTTGTGCATGCTTTCACTAAAAAACTGCAAAAAATTGCGAGATTTTGCGAGAAAAAATCGCTTTTTTCGCATTGCTGATTTACTCCAATGCCCAAATATGGTAGCACAATCCTTATAAGGAAATACGTGAGGCCTGATAGAAAACGACAACATTCTCAAGGCAAAAGCTTGATATGTGAACATTAACATTATCCCTCAATCGTTAAAGATCAGTTTTCTAGTTGATGCTATAATCATTGAGTATCAATTATAATATTTAGTTCTGCGCTAATAGAAATGTATATATTATTATTTAGCGCAGCACAAGTTATATATATATCATCATCATTATTATTATTATTATTATTATTATTATTATTATTATTATTATTATTATTATTATTATTATTATTATTATTATTATTATTATTATTATTTTAATTGATTTCAACTCAAGTAAGATTTTACAATTTCACCGGGTTTAAACTATAAACCTTGGGTATAATCTGGCTAATTACAGTGATAATGTTTTTCTTAAAATACGAGCTGTTCCTAACAATGCTACTTTTTGACATAGTTCTATTCTTAATGTCTCTGATATCTTGCTCACATTCTTTATCATTCCTTTTCTGATTAGACCAAGTGCTCCAATTACTATGGGTATGTTAATTACTTGCATGTCCCACATTCTAGTTAGTTCAATTTCTAGGTCCTTATATTTAGATCTTTTTTCAAGTTCTTTCACTCCTACGTTGTTGTCGTTTGGTATTGCTATGTCTATTAAGTAGCATGTTTTTTCAACCTTATCTTTAATAATGATGTCAGATCTGTTCGCAGCAATCTCTCTGTCTGTGTGTATAGACATGTCCCACAGTATTGTTGTACTGCTACTGTCCATTACCCTCTGTGGAGTGTGATCATACCAATTCGTAGCAACTTCGAAATTATTTTTCTTACAGATGGTCCAATGGATGTAGCTTGCTAGTTTGTTATGCCTTTCAAGATACTCTTGTTTCGCCAGCGCAGGACAACTTGAAACGATGTGGTCAATGGATTCATTATGCTGGTTACAAAGTCTACATTTTGGGTCTGTTCCATCCTTGATTATTTGACTTTGGTAGAGTCTTGTTGTTAGACTTTGGTCTTGTGCTGCAATAATGAAGCCTTCCGTCTCTCCCTTCAGTTGACTACTTCTCAGCCAGTTGTTCGTGCTTTCGATGTCTGTGTCAGCTTTTTCTAGTCTTTGGATATATTGGCCATGCATTGGTTTGTCTCTCCATTTCTGTTGCATCTCTTCGTGATATCGCTTTTTCACTTGATTTTTGAATTTTCTCACATTTTCTGTTACTGTACAATCATTACACCTTCCTTCCGTTACCGTTATGCCTTTGCTGTATTTCTTTGCTTCTTTCACAATGGATAACGTTTTCTTTGCGTTTTCGTGTTGGTATACTATTTTGATGTAGCTGTCGTCTTTTTCACTTAAATACTTGTCTAGTCCCACTGTTGAAAGTTTGTATGTCATTTCAAGCTGCAGCAGTCCCCTTCCACCTTCTTTCCTGGGTATATATAGGCGCTCAACATCTGCTCTGGGATGGTGCATGTTATATATAGTAAGCATTTTCCTGGTTTTACGATCCATTCTTCTAAGGTCACTCAACGTCCAGTTTATAATATTAAAACTGTAGCTAACTACAGGAACCGCTAAGCTGTTAATTGCAGTGATCCTGTTGATTGAGTTAAGCTCGCTTTTGAGAATCATTCGTATTCTTCTGGAATACTCTTTGTGGACGTCTTCTTTCATTTGTGCATGTTGTATTCCATTCTTCTCTTTCACACCAAGGTATTTATAGAACCCTTCTTGGTTTAGATCTTTGATGGTTATATCCTCATTGAGTTTGATGTTATTCGAACTGATTAATTTGCCTTTGATAAATGTTGCCTTAGCACATTTGTCTAAGCCAAAGTCCATTATTATTATTATTATTATTATTATTATTATTATTATTATTATTATTATTATTATTATTATTATTATTATTATTATTATTATTATTATTATTATAGCAGTTTATTCAGCTTGAGAATGCATGTACAAAAACCCTATAGGGCGTAAAATAACGTAACCTATAGGATTGGCTATTTACAATTTCCTTTATATTTACAAATTACAATAAGTGCGTAAATTATATCAAGAATATATAAAATCGTCCTAAACTTCTTTGTCGGAAATCACGCTCTAAAAGTCCTAAAATATCTGTTTGTATATATTAGAAATATTAAAAGAAAATCAATATTATTCAATGTTCATTTATATTTTACTTGTTTTTAAAAAAGATTTTATTCTCTAAAATTACTAAATTGTTCAGTGTTCATTATCTACTTTGTTTCTCGAAATTATTCAGTTCTTATTAATTATTCTCTAAAGTATCTGACTTGTTCATGTTATGACTTTGAATGTTCTAGCAATGTTTAGTGAACTTGATATTACAGACAGTTTCATCCTTCGAAGTACATCTCTTGTCTTTATCCCCAGCAATTTCCGCAAATTATCTTCCATACTTGTTGACCAGCCACCGAGAACATCCATTATAATGTTGAACTGGTCAACCTTGTACCCTGGATATCTCTCTTTAAGCTCCCATCGTAAAGGGCCATACTTAGTGGTTTTCTCTTCATCCTTCTTCTTTCTGTTTTCGACCCACGGGCAACTCATCTCTAGAACCATGACTTCTTTGGTGTTGTGGTTGATAATCTTAGCATCTATTCTGTTTGCTTTCATCTCTTGATTTTCCCCGTATGTTGGTATGTCCCACTGTGCTTCTATTCCGTCAGACTTGTATTCGGGCTTTGGTTTAGTTGGTGAGTACCAAGGTGGTACTGAGTCGATAAGTTGGAGATCTCGTAATAGTTCAAAGTACAGTACTTTCAGGGCGTTGTTGTGTCTCGACAAGTACTTATTCTGTGCCAAGGCCGGACACTTGGCCAACAGGCGAGCCACACTTTCTTGGGCTTCTCCACACAGACGGCATGAAACGTTGTCAGATGTCGATGTTTTTGTATTCTTATTGTAGTAAAGTCTGGTAGGCAACAGCTGCTCATACAGTTCACACATACCAGCAATGACATGAGTTGGACCAAATGTCCAGTCTTTCATCCACTGAAAACAGTTCTTAGTGCTAAGATCCTCATCTTCCCATCTCTCAGCAGTGAGCTTTCCCTGCCACTTCTTCGCTTTGACCTCACTTTTCAAACCTTCAACTTTTACTTTCTTGAGATATTTGCCTATCCCTGTACAAGGAATGTGCTCTCCGTCTTTAGTCGTTCCACTTGGTTCTGGGTACTCTAAGTAGAGGGTGACACCATACTCCTCAGCAGCTCCCTGGGCATCTTTAAGAAGGGACGATCTTCCTTTTTTCACAGCTTCTTCTTCAAAGCTCCGGACTGTGGCCATCGTTGAGTCAGTATTTGTGTATAGTTTAATTGCAGCCTTGATTTTGGTAGTCTTGTATTCTGTCTCCACAGATCGTAGCCCTCTTCCTCCTTCTTCTCTGGGCAAGTATAACAAAGCATTCGAGCTCTTTGGGTGCTTTCCTCCGTTGTTAACGATAATCTTACGTGCCTCTCTGTCTATCTGGCGCAGTTCAGTAATCGACCAATGCTGTGTCCACATCTGGTACGTCATTGCCGGGAGGGCAAACTGGTTTGTTGCAAGCACTCGGTTAAAATCTGAAAGTGGACTTGACCATATCACCGACATTCTTTGAAGAAAGACTGTTGAAGCATTTTTCAGAGAGAGATCGTCTTCCTGTTTTATTGACTCTAAAATTCCTAAAAACTTGTAATGTTCATCTTCCTTCATCTTCTTTAGCACAGTGTTTTCGTCAATCTTTACTTCTCCATCGCCATGTACTTGAACACCTCTCTTGATAGTAACCATCGAACATTTCTTTGGATTTACATGTAATCCCAGGTCTTTCATTGCAGATACAGCTGTTCTCAGCACAGTGTTCATCTTACTTTCTGTCGGTGCAAATATCTTCAGATCATCGATATACAGCAGGTGGGTGACTTTCACTTCTATAGGCTTAGATAGCTTATAGCCTTCGGTTGATTTGAGTAGCCAAGCAACAGGATTCAGACAAAATGTAAATAGTCGTGGACAAAGAGCATCCCCTTGAGGAAGTCCCTTGTTGAACTTGATCAGCTCTGATTCTTCATAACCTTGTTTTGTTCCTTGTATCAAGTTCACAATGGAGATTGAGAATGAAAACAAGATCGCTTTCTTGGACACTTTAGTGCACAGGGAACCCAACGGTCACCTTAACACCGACGTATACCGTAAGACCACCCACACTGATCAATACCTCGCGTATGACTCACACCACCCCCAGTCTGTAAAACGCGGTGTGGTTAAATGTTTGCATGACAGAGCTAAAAACATTATTACTAGACCTAACGCTACGGTAAACGAAAAACAACGTCTCGAATCGGCTTTAATTTCTAACGGTTATCCTAGTTCTTTTTTTGCAGAAAGTTACGAAAACACGACCAGCTGTAAAGAAAGAACCTACCAACTACAAGTCTTTCGCAGTACTACCCTACATAGAGGGCGTTTCACAGACGCTACGTCGATGCTTGCAAGACCGGCATGGCATAAAGACAGTTTTCAAGTCCGACACGACTCTACGTAGCCAGCTAGTCCGACCAAAAGACCCCGTTCCCAAGTATAGGAAGGACGGCGTAGTTTACAGATCCCTTGCAGCGAATGTAACCTAGTCTATATCGGTGAGACTAAAAGACCACTTGAAGAGAGAATCAAGGAACACAGCAGGGATGTCCGACTCGCTAGAACTGAAACGTCAGCTGTAGCAGAACACGCCACTAAGACCGGCCATTGTCCCGACTGGCAAAAGATCGAATGTGTCGACCAAGACCAGCATTGGTATTCACGTCGCGTCAAGGAGGCCATATATACAGATCAGACTCCACCCCACCAACATTAATAGAGATAGCGGCATTGAAATCCCAGAGGCATACATTCGCACCATCAAAATGCACTCCCATGGGAATAGACGAGTATAAAATGTTGCGTCATCCCTTTCTACGCATTCCGCCTGATGATGACTAGCTGAATGCAGTCGAAACGTCGCGTTTTTTACAAGACTAACATCGTGAGACAAATGATAAGTAACTTTAAGTATTATTATCTTTATTATTATTATTATTATTATCTTTTATTTCACAGCAAATACAAATGATTTTACAATATTAATTGCTGGCAGATGTTACATAACTCCAGCTCAAGAGCTATCCTGATCCTGAGAGCTGGAGTACTTTTCTAATCAAATGGGCCGTGCCCAGAAGTACAGATTTTGGGATATTCGTTATATTACAACATCTGATTCCTAGTCTATTTAATTGTTGTTTCAATTGAGCGGGTATCGCTCCTAGTGATCCAATGACTAATGGTACTGTTGTTGTTTTCATTTTCCAAAGTCTTTCTACTTCAATCCTTAGGTCTTGGTATTTATTGACCTTTTCGTTTACTTTCTCTTGTATTCTGTGGTCAGCAGGTACGGAAATGTCAATTATTTGTACTCTTTTGTTTTTTTTGTCTATCACAACGATGTCAGGTCTTCTGGCTGATATTTTTTATCTGTGTAAATATTAAAGTCCCACAGTATCTTGACATCATCATTTTCTTCAACATTTGTGTTGACATCTGCCCCACCCTGTGTCTGTGAGGTCAAAAAAGCTATTGATGCCGTCAATTAGAAAAAATTATCCGATTTGAACAAAAATCATATTTTCTGTATGTTAGAGACCTAGAGAATCTAAAAATATAATTTGTGTTGACATCTGCCCCACCCTGTGTCTGTGAGGTCAAAAAAGCTATTGATGCCGTCAATTAGAAAAAATTATCCGATTTGAACAAAAATCATATTTTCTGTATTTAAGAGACCTAGAGAATCTAAAAATATAATTTGTGTTGACATCTGCCCCACCCTGTGTCTGTGAGGTCAAAAAAGCTATTGATGCCGTCAATTAGAAAAAATTATCCGATTTGAACAAAAATCATATTTTCTGTATTTAAGAGACCTAGAGAATCTAAAAATGTTATTTGTGTTGACATCTGCCCCACCCTGTGTCTGTGAGGTCAAAAAAGCTATTTGAACAAAAATCATATTTCCTGTAATGTAATATATACAATATGAGCGGCCGATCTTTATGGAATATATAATGTCGAGCCGAAGGCGAGACATTTTATATTCCATACAGATTGGACGCAAATATTGTATATTACTTATGAAATGTCTAGATTAATGCTGCTATTCTAGATTAATATTTTTGAAATTAGATTTAATGTGGCCGAGATATTTCAAGGTAAACCTTATGCAAATCAGGACGATTTCTGTATAAGATATACAGATGCCTTCACGGTAGTGATTTTCTACTGTTCTGGGTTCATTAATTATTCATGGATTTTATAAGTTAATGATATTGCTATTGGCAGTGTGGTTGATTATATTGTGCATTTTCATGAGATAATATTCCTTTATTTCAGGCAATGCCTCAAAGTGACTCTGAAGAGGATTCACATTGTACATGTAGTGACACAGACATTGAACATGAAATGTGGCATGAACATGAAGAAGAGCTTTTGAAAGATATTGATAGCAATAGTACCCCACTTCCTGAGGCCAGGGAACACATGTCATTGTGCAAGGCAACAACAGCACTTATAAAATGGTTTTGTTATTTTCTATTGTTTTGGCAAACAGCATTCAAGATAAGTGATAATGGTCTGGAATGGCTACTGCGCTTCATGTTTAAGTTCTTGCATCTGCTTGGGGTTACAACCAATAATGAACAGTTAATTGGAATTGCAATGATGGTACCTGGGTCTTTGTATCTTCTTCGAAAATTTGTGAAGCTGGATCGTGATAATTTTACCAAGTATGTAGTCTGTCCTGAGTGCTTAAAACTGTACTCACTGGATAGCTGCACTGTGCGCATAGGGGATAGACTTGAAGCTAGAAGGTGTGACAACAAACCATATAGATCTGGTCGAATAGGAAAGTGTGGTGCATTGCTAGCAAAAAAGGTAATAACTGAAAAAAATGGAACCATGTTTTATCCTTTTAAAGTTTATTGCTATAATGGTGTCATCAATCAATTGGAAAGTATTTTAAAGAGACCAGGAATTCCAGACCTGTGTGAGAAATGGAGGCATAGAAAAGTCCAAACAGGAACAATGGCAGATATATATGATGGAAATGTGTGGAATGATTTCAAGAAGTTTAATGGAAAAAGCTTTCTTGATGCCAAGAACAACATTGCACTATCAATTAATGTGGATTGGTTTCAGCCATATAAGCGAATGAAAGATCGTTCAATTGGAGTTATATACTTTGTTTTATTAAATTTACCAAGAGAAGAACGCTATAAATGGGAAAATGTTGTGGTGGCTGGGATTATTCCTGAGTTAAAGAAAGAGCCAAAATCTTTAAATTCTTTCCTAAATCCCATAGTTGATGAACTTCAAGTACTCTGGAAAGGTGTGAGGTTGCAAACAAGTAAAAGCAGAATTCCATTGACACACAGAGCAGCATTGCTTTTAGTATCTTCTGACATCCCTGCAGCCCGGAAACTTTGTGGGTTTAAGGGACATTCAGCTCACCGAGGGTGCTCAAAATGCTTTAAGCTATTTCCCGGAGGCTTTGCTGAGAAGAGAGATTACTCAGGGTTTGATGTTAAAAACTGGCCTCCACGTAACATGAAAGCCCATCTTCAAAATGCAAAAAAAGTAAAAAATGCAGCAAACAAAACTCAACATGAAGCTCTGGCAAAAGAGTAGGGATTGTACTACAGTGTTCTTTTGGAGCTGGAGTACTTTGATGTCATCAGATTCACAGTGATTGATCCTATGCATAATTTGTTCTTGGGAACAGCTAAACATCTTTTTAAAATTTGGGTTGACAAGGACATCTTATGTAAAAAAGCTTTACAAGAACTTGAAAGGCGAATATCAGAGTGTGACGTACCAACAGGTTTTGGAAGATTGCCCAATAAAATTTCTGCGAATTATGGATCCTATACTGCATCTCAATGGAAAAGTTGGACGCTTATTTATTCTGTTTACTGCCTCAAAAATCTCATTCCTGAGGAACATTTCAGATGTTGGCAAACATTTGTCCTTGCTTGTCAGTACATGTCCAGGCATGTTATTTCTGAAATAGATATTGTTAAAGCAGATGGTCTCTTCACTAAGTTTTGTAAACAATTTGAACATTTATATGGGAAAGACATGGTAACACCAAATATCCATCTACACTGTCATTTGAAGAACTGTGTTTTAGATTATGGTCCTCTTCATGCTTTTTGGTGTTTTAGTTTTGAACGTTTCAATGGTATACTTGGTTCCACAAGATTGAATGGTAGATCAATTGAAATACAATTAATGCGTAAACTTATAACAAGCAGATATACTTGGAACACAGATATGCCAGATGATTTTCAAGAAACATTTCTTCCTTTTTTTCAGCAGACCAGCTATGATATCAATATGCAGTTCAGTGATGTTAATGCAACCTACTTCTCTTCTAGTAGCTCAAGCCACAACCTTAAAGACATTTCCTGGACAGACCTGTCTCTTATTTCATTTCCAAAGTCGTTTCAGTATTTCTCATTTGATACAGATGATCTTCTTATGTTATTTCAATGTTACAGACAAATTCTTCCTGATGATGTTACCACTTTTACATTGGAGTCTTTGTCAAAGGTTGCAAGAAAATATCCATTTGTTCTTCTTGGGTCTGAAAAGTTTGGCTCGACAAAATTTAAAAGGAGTTCACATTCAGGAAGAGTAATGGCAAGCTGGGCTGATGGTAATGGTTATGTAAACCCTTCTAGTCGATTGAGACCTGGACAAGTCAAGTTCTACTTTAAACATAGCATCACTATTGGCACAAAAACTCATCAATTTGCTTTTGCTTGTGTCAACTGGTATTCAAGCGATGATAGTCTAGATTTTTATGGAAATCCCTCTCAAGTTTGGAAATCTAAGGAGTTTGACAATCCTGGACCAGCAGTATTCATGCCAGTTCAAAGGATTTCTTCTACATATGCAGCTTGCTTGGTGCAGCATCAAAACATTGACAAACTTGTTGTTACACCTATGCCACGATTATTTACCTAAGTAATGAGTGATGATTTCTTAATTTTTGCTATATATGACCAATGAAAATATATTTACACACTTCAACCATCTCAAGCAATAACTCAATTACAATCAACAATAGTTTTGTAACTTAGACACTATTAAACATTTAAAAGCTATAAACATAGTTAATAGAAAGAGATGGTTAGGAAACCTATAATATAAGTCTTTGTACAAGTTTTTCAAGCATGACAATGCACAATTTTTTGTTTTACCATTGTTTTAGCCTTGCTGGCTGTGGCTGAGTGAGCAGACTGAAATCTTTCTTTTGGCTTCTAGTCTTGAATGGCTAAAAATTTCTGAAAAATATTTGAACACTCCTCACCATAACCACATAGACAATGTTTATAATTAGTTGTTTTGCAATTTACGATGAAAATAAGACAAAAATTGTGCACTCTCAGGACCTGTTTAACATCAAAAGTGAAACAAAGACATATAACAATACTAACTATGCTATAAGAAAATTAAATTTGTGTGTGTTTAAAATTGAACATTAGCATGAAAATTCTGTAAATAGCAATGCAACCTGCATCTTAAATAGTACTGTTATTATTGTTAAAAAAAGGATATATTATAGCTATATTATTTGAATGAAGGAACACTCTGATCTACTCTTGTACCTAATCAATTTTATTTTAGAACTACAATGAAATTAATAATAAAACCTTTATACCACTTTTATTAAATCTGGATCTGTTAATGTATTAGATTTTGATAACATTTATGAATATCATGATTATAGAGCAACCTTTTGGTGTCATCCTGACTTTGTCATTAAACTAAAAAGAAACATTAAACTGACTCTTTGCTTGATAATTGTATATTGTAACAACAAATGTCGTGCTTTAATCAATATCAATAAATAGATAATACATGTTGAATTGTCATTCAGGACAACAATTACTCCAGCTGGTCCATAGGTTATTTTTACCAAAAAAATACAAACACTTTTACACTATCAATAGTATTTATAGGATTGTACATGAAGTTGAAACATTTTGTCGCCGCAATATGTCTAACACAATAGCTGAAACAATAATTAAGGCGGCTAGGACTTCCTAACAAAATTATGTTTTTTTATTAAATGTTTACAATTTGTTGTTGTTGTTTTTTTTTCTTTTTTTTTCTTTTGAAAATTAGTAACAATAATACTTTAAACGCGCTTTAATTAAACTTTAAGTACAATTCTTTAAAGCAAGATTTAAAGGACTTTAAGGTGCATTGTAAAGTATTGTTATCCCCTTAAAGTTCACTTTAGGTAACATTTAAGCTAGCTTTCAACTTATGCCTTAAAGATAAGTTTAAGTTGCTTTAAATTTGTCTTAAAGTTGGCTTAAAGTTGAACTCACCTACTTTAAGCAACTTTAAGTTGGCTTAAACTTCCTTAAATGAGACCCTTTCATGCTGTGAAGATCCCTTGCAGCGAATGTAACCTAGTCTATATCGGTGAGACTAAAAGACCACTTGAAGAGAGAATCAAGGAACACAGCAGGGATGTCCGACTCGCTAGAACTGAAACGTCAGCTGTAGCAGAACACGCCACTAAGACCGGCCATTGTCCCGACTGGCAAAAGATCGAATGTGTCGACCAAGACCAGCATTGGTATTCACGTCGCGTCAAGGAGGCCATATATACAGATCAGACTCCACCCCACCAACATTAATAGAGATAGCGGCATTGAAATCCCAGAGGCATACATTCGCACCATCAAAATGCACTCCCATGGGAATAGACGAGTATAAAATGTTGCGTCATCCCTTTCTACGCATTCCGCCTGATGATGACTAGCTGAATGCAGTCGAAACGTCGCGTTTTTTACAAGACTAACATCGTGAGACAAATGATAAGTAACTTTAAGTATTATTATCATCATTATTATTATTATTATTATCTTTTATTTCACAGCAAATACAAATGATTTTACAATATTAATTGCTGGCAGATGTTACATAACTCCAGCTCAAGAGCTATCCTGATCCTGAGAGCTGGAGTACTTTTCTAATCAAATGGGCCGTGCCCAGAAGTACAGATTTTGGGATATTCGTTATATTACAACATCTGATTCCTAGTCTATTTAATTGTTGTTTCAATTGAGCGGGTATCGCTCCTAGTGATCCAATGACTAATGGTACTGTTGTTGTTTTCATTTTCCAAAGTCTTTCTACTTCAATCCTTAGGTCTTGGTATTTATTGACCTTTTCGTTTACTTTCTCTTGTATTCTGTGGTCAGCAGGTACGGAAATGTCAATTATTTGTACTCTTTTGTTTTTTTTTGTCTATCACAACGATGTCAGGTCTTCTGGCTGATATTTTTTATCTGTGTAAATATTAAAGTCCCACAGTATCTTGACATCATCATTTTCTTCAACATTCTATTCCATTCTTCTCACATAGATGCCAATGAATATTCCTGGCCACATTGTCATGTCTTTGCTTGTACTCATTTCCAGCAAGCACTTAACATCCTGAGACTATATGTTCAACAGTTTCAGTTTTTTCTTTACATAGTCTATAGAGCGGCGACTCGTTGTTCTTATAGATATTATTTAGTGCTTTCACTGGCAATGACTGATCTTGTGCTGCTGTGATGAGGCCTTCAATTTCTATTTTGAGGTCTCCTTTATTTAGCCACTTGTTCGTACTTTCGATGTCAATCTTCCCTTCAATATTTCTTACGTATTGTCCATGGAGTGGTTTGTTCTTATATAATTGCATTCTCTCGTGTTGTTTGCGTTGATGGTATTCTTTCTTTGTTTCTGAATGTTCTTTAATGATATCTGGTGTATCTTTGATGATATCAGATAGGTATTCGTTCTTCTTTACATACTCATTCAATGCAATTTCTTCTTCATGCACAACATCTTCGATTGACTTCAGGCCTCTGCCTCCGTTAGATCGTGGTAGGTAAAGTCTATCAACATCAGCACGTGGATGGTCATTTGTTTTCTGGTCTTTCTATCCATTTCTTTGACTTCTTCCATATATATTCCATTTCACAATTCCAGCTGTGTATCGAACGACTGGTACGGCGTAGGTATTGTTGGCCACTATTTTATTTCTTCCATTCAGTTTAGACTTTAGAATTAATTTAAGTCTTCTCGTGTATTCTGTTCGTACATTCTTCTTGACTTTAGCGTGGTTGATGTCATCCTTCTCTAGAACTCCAAGATATTTGTAGTCCTCTTCTCCTTGTAAACACTTTATCTCTTTACCATCTGGAAGTTTGATACCTTCTCGTCTGACAACTTTTCCTCTTTTCACGCTTATTTTTGCACACTTTTCAATTCCAAAAGTCACGCTGATGTCTTCACTAAAGATTCGTACCGTATGTAGTAATGATTCACTTTCTCTTTCCGTTTTTGCATATAGCTTCAGATCGTCCATGTACAGCAGGTGGTTCAAGATTTGGTTACACTTTATCTTGTATCCTTTGTTTGTGTTATTGAGAATAGTTGACAGTGGTATTAACGCAACAATGAAGAGAAGAGGAGATAATGAATCACCCTGAAATATTCCACTTTTGATGTCACACAATCCGCAAGATTCATTTTCAACCATTAATTCAGTTCTCCACATTTTCATAGCTTTTCGTAAGAATCTATTAATTGAAGCATTAACTTTGATGGTACTCAGGCTTTCCAAAATCCAACTGTGTGGTACAGAGTCATATGCCTTTTTGTAGTCGATCCAAATCATCTCTAGGTTCTTTTTCTTTATTTTGGCATTCCTTAGTATGGTTTTGTCAATGAGTAGTTGATCTTTTGTTCCTCTTGAGCCACGACTACAACCTTTTTGCTCCTTGGGCATAAGTCCTTGCTCATGTAGATGTTGATAGATGCTGTCCGATATGATGGATGTCATCAATTTCCACAAAGTTGGCAGACAGGTGATGGGACGGAATTGCTTGGTATGGGACCTTTCTTTTCGTCTTTCATAATCAATGTCGTTCTTCCTTCAGTCATCCATGGTGGTGTTTCATCACTTTCAAATACATGTTGCAATTGTGCTGCAATTCGTTCATGCAAATTAGTCAGATGTTTTATCCAATAGCCATGTATTTCATCTTTCCCTGGCGCTTTCCAGTTCTTTATCTTTTTAGCCATTTTCTTTACCTTTTCTCTCGTAAATATCAAGTCTTGTTGTTCTCTTACATCAGCATATTCTTGCTGTACGTCTTTGAGCCACTGTGCATTGGTGTTATGATGCTTTTCTTTTGACCACAGATCACTCCAAAATGTTCTTACTTCATCTTTGTTTGGTTTTGCATTGTTTTTGGTTTTAGTTGTTTCATTGAGTTCTTTATACAGGTCTTTCTGATTTGTTTGAAACATTTTGTTTTGATGGTAGTGCTTGATTCTATTCTCATAACGTTCTATCTTCTTACCTAACGCCTTTACATGTTGTTTTAGCTCTTCAATCACTTGTTTGATGGATTTATTATTTAATTGATATTTATTTGTTAAAACGTTCTCAAGTCTTTTGTTCTTCAGATTTTTCGCGTCAAGTTCTTTCAGTCTGCTAATATCCTTCCTCATGTTGATAATTCTGTTCTGTTATTATTATTATTATTATTATTATTATTATTATTATTATTATTATTATTATTATTATTATTATTATTATTATTGCTGCCGTAATAAAGTCTGGTATAACCCTGACTTAATGAGATTTTAATTTCTAATCGCTTTTATTATCATAATTGTTATTATCATTGTTTTTGTTGTTGTTGTTGTAAATAATGATGTTTATTAGTGTTGTGTTTTTATTGTGTATTTGTAAGCGATTCAAGTAGCAAATTGTAAATTACCTTTAACAAGTGAGATTTACAATTGTAAATGGAAAAACAAAATAAAAAAAAGTTTTCATGAAGTTTTCATTATCAAAATGCTATCTTTACATCATAAACGGATCGGAATATATATGAAACTAGACGCCCTAAGTGGCGTGAAGTCGGGCTACACTGCAAAGAAACTGGAATGAAAAAAAAAAAACTGAGGAAGACCGCGTGACTTTGCATTGGGCTTCCTGTTCCATTCCAGAACGCGACATAATATATGGATAGTCAAAAAGGTAAAACTAAAGTCGGGACCCAAACCTTGTGGGACCCTGGTGGCGACTGGGATACAGAATAAGTGTCATCCGTTCACTGATACAAATTGTGACCTGTTTAAATCTAAACTAGTGATATAATTGAACGTTGTACCATATATAAATTTCACAAACTTGACTCTTATGCAGGGACTCCGATGGTAAGCGATCTGGGATGCTCGTCGTATCTTTTAGGGGTAAAAATCTGCGATTTTGCCAAATTCTCACTTTTTGGTATCTTTTAGGGGTTGAATAGCACTGAAACTCCTGATTTTGATATTTTTAGAGATGAAAAATTTGAGAAGCCTCCCCTTTCGAAAAACGTCAGGTATCTTTTAGGGGTAATTTTGAAATAATTCAGACGAGCTTCCCCCTCTCCCCAGGAGTAGGAGATTGTCCTTCAGAAGATCCAGTTGTCATTAGCATATAGAGAATTTGTCTGCGCATGTCAGAAAATTTTAGCCCGCTGTCATGTTTACATTTTTTTCTACGACCGGGGAACTTTTGAGTTCCAATCGCAATCTTAGTGATCTTCAATTTGGGAAGATATAAATGGATACTTAAAGTCTATCACTTTGTAAGGTGCTGTGACTAAGTCAAGCAAATGTGGAGGTTTTTGATCTCAAAATATTTTTGAGCAAAAGTCCGCAAAACGAAGAAGAACTAGACGCATAGCTACGTGAACTCGGGGTTCTCTGAATTTAGAGTCGATTCAGGAAAAGTGTTGAATAGTTAGATAACGAATAGATAGATTACACTAAGATAAGTAATGAGTTCGAATGGCCACTCGATTTTAGGGCAATAACTGATGAACTTTCGTCTCACTTCTAATTTGTTTTGATTATGTCTAAATAACCTTAGCATTCGACTAGGCTCACGAGTACGTGGAGAGCGACTAATACGTCTATAATTATAAAAACAAACCTTGAATAACGAGATCTCGTAATACTTGTACTGTTTATTGTGATTTCTGCATCAATACATAAGCTTGCATGCACAGTTAAACAACTAGTTTTATCTAAGATATCACAATCGCTAAACAATGACGTAACAACAGTGTGATTGTAGCCATCGAGAAAGTTGACTGTTTTGTACCCAGTCATTATGAATACAGTTAATAATAATATCAAAACAGTAAAGCAAGATATGTTTCCTTGAAAAAAGCACAATGAAACTAAGCAATATACTTAGCATAAATATTGAGAAGAAGTGATCAACTTTGGCAAATCTGCTCCACTTTCAGAGTCAATGGCTTGTAAACAGTGATCGGTAATCTATGTTCTTCGCTTTGAGTACTTGTAATGTCCGCTTTCTCGGCGATAGTACTTTGTTGATATTCATTCGTTGAGTCCTTCATCGTTTCAGAGCCTGTATAAGTTTCACTCTAAATTTCACTCCAAGTTCCACGATAATTTCGCGCGGTATCTCTCCAAATGCTCTTTCGGAAAACGCTCGACATCTTTTAGTGTGGCTATACCGCGAAAGGTGTGTGGATTTGTATGTGATTTGAGCGTAATTAAAGAAGTTGATTTCGTACTGGTTGAATCACTGTGAACGTCGAAGCACATGGAAAAATTGATAATACTGCGCATGCGGAATAATTTGACGATACTGCGCATGCTGCAATCTCGTACCCTGAGTCCTCGTTACTTCGGCCAGCGGCTCGAAACAAGGACTCTGGCATAATCCACTGAAAAGTCCAAGGTTTCTTGGACTTCCGGCTGCGCATGCGCCTTTACGGCCAATGTACAAACCGACCAATGGGGAATTGAGATTATGTCAGAGCTGATATTTAAAAGTAAAATCCGTTGTAATTCTAATGGAATCGATATCCAGCATCGATCGGCGCATCGATCAACATACGGCGATATCGTCAATGAAAATGGATTTTTCCTAGTGATATTGTGGAAGTTTTGGAACAAAATTCATAGATTGTAATGATTATTTATTGAGTAAACATAATCCGAAGGGATTTTAGGTTAATTTGTGATTTTCGACGAGCTAGAAGAGAAATTCTGTCGGCCGTTGGCAGCCGTGTGTGACGAAGGGCGAAACATTAAATAATTTCCTAACTATTGCTTCAAATTGGCTGAAATTCTCAAGGAAGGTAAAGAAAATAGCGATTCACAAGTACAGACTTAATTTTTTATCATATTTTATATATTTTCTACTGCTAAAAACGGTCACAAACATCTAGCTTGAGTTTATTTGTGTTTCCGGTTGTTTGCGCTTGCGTGGTTGTCAAAATTGAATGACCAATCAAATTTTAACAAAAATCGGATTATGTCAGAGCCCTCGTTATCCGCTGCTGGCGAGGAAAAACGCGGGCTCTGAGTATGAGATTGCGCATGCTGGGCAATTCTGCGATGAAGACGACGAAGAATGCCGAAAACTAAACTCGGGATTCCATAGGAACCCCGAGTAAAAACACAAACCTGCTGCATTCGTATGAGGACTGCTGCCAAAATAAAAGAAATAGCAGAAAACATTTTCCACAGATTAACAATCAAAGGTCACGGGAGTTGTGTGGTACAAAATGATTTCTTATTGAGGATCGATAACGATTTTGTGGAGTGATGAGCAGATTATTTGCGCATTTTGCAAGTTTTGGTCAACTTTCCTTCTTGATAAGCGGTATGTTTGAGGGGCTGCGCCGAAGCTAAATATAACTGATGCGAGTCGTCAAACCACATTCTACATTACAGCATTGTTATTTTTTTAAGAAAGATTGGCCAAAATGTGATATTGCGATATTTGTTGACGCCATGGTTGTCTTTCTCCTCTCAAGCAATTTCGACTGATTTGAATACCGAATCTGAAATTAGGTTAGAATGATCTTGATTAATCCAAATAATTGTGAAAACACAGATAAACCACCAAATTTTGTAAATTTCTGGTCAGGCTTTTGTTGATATACTTCTTTCTTCACTAAATATAAACTTAAACTCAAGCACGGAGAAGATTTGTATTGTCAGTCTTACTCTATGGTCAATTTTTTCGCATAAATTTGAAGAAAAGTCGAGCTTAAATGTTATGCGCCGCTAAGTTTTTCCTTTTTATGATTTCTTTAATAATCGTAGATTAGTATTATACTTTTGGTTTTCGATAGAGTATTGGCGAAAACCTTTGATCGGCAGTCAAAGACGACCTAGTCTTGTCAGTTGTGAAAGCGGCTATATTGCAGAATCTTGCAGATACTTCATATGGTTATAAACAAACAAATTGTTATGCTAATGTCCAACAAGAACTATAATAAGCCGTACGGAATTAACGGCCAATCACTGTATAGTTGGAACAGAGACTTTTGACAGCTGAAGTATCGCTTTTGTGAATTGGGATTAAAGGGGATTTAGAAGGTATTTTTCTTTCGCTTGATTGTAGCGGCTTCTACCATTAACTTACGACATGCGCAGACCAATTCTCTATATGCTGTTGTCATTATATTTATCCTTGGCACGAGGAAAACAAATCTTCAGCAAATTAAACTGGTAATTCTTTGCTAAAATTGCACTAAGATTGCGGTTCCCCGGTCGTAGAAAAAAATGTAAACATTGACCGCGAGCAGCTACAATTTTCTGACATACGCAGACAAATTCTCTATGTGCTCACTCTCTTGACCTTGGATCTGGTATACAACTTTAACGTGTGGACTCCCTGTGTTATTGAAGCTTGAAGCTAAAAGGGCCGCTTGATACGCCGAACAACACTGATTGATAATCGGTTGTTTGCAGTGCGAAGATTATGAATCCCACAAGTAGATAAGCTATGAATAAGCTAGTAAAAGATGGTAGATGGGCCTGGGTGATTTGTGCTGCTGCATTTTGTGATATATTCATAGTCTTGGGGATCCAGTATACATTTGGTGTGCTGTTTGTTGCTTTATTGGATCATTTTGAACAGCCAAAATCTACCACAGGTAAACTGAAAATTCAATGATTAACAATTTAAAAATGATGATATGTTTATTATAAACGTATTACTCTTACAGGATAGTGAATTGATAGGCAACTTGAATTTATAATACGGTTTGTTGCAGTTGTAAAAACAATGATGTCGACGGTCGCGAGTCCACCGGCTCAGTTTTCACACTTGAATATTTGTTTACATTATAAGTAAATGTACATCGGGTGTAAATTCATATTATTCTAGTTGAAGTAGTGGCTTTTTGCTGTCAAGATTATGGATTCAAGTTCCATGTAAGCGAAGCCAAGGGACAGTTGTTCGTATGTTTTCAATCAGGATATCGTACACATGATTATTTAAATACAATCACATGATTATGAAGAATTAGTATTAAGTGAAAGGGATTGTTATTCATCGTGGATAAAGCATATCAATAAAAAGTTACTTACAAACCTTTCTACGCATTTCGGCTGATGATGACTAGCTGAATGCAGTCGAAACGTCGCGTTTTTACAAGATGACTAACATCGTGAGACAAATGATAAGTAACTTTTTATTTATTAGTATTGCTATTATATATACACATTTAATAATTTATATGTTTCCGTTTGTTTTTTTGTTTTGTTTTTTTAGCTACTCGGTGGATTAGTTGTTGTGTTGTGGACCGTGCAAAAATTGCGTGCAAAACATTCAGTTTGCGCAGTGAAGATGGCTGAATAGCCGAAACGTTCCAAATAAACAGCGCTTCAGTGAAAGTTTTAATACAATTAGTTGTGTGGCCTTGCTTCCTTTTATATGCTACTTATATATACATTTATATATATGTATATTTGTTCGAACAATATACAAAATAGATATCAAATATCTTATTGCGTACGTAGTTTCCAACAATAAATACGTTTACCATGACTGATAAACACGTTATGATAACTCAACTAGCTAATCTAGCGCCTAGTTTCCTTCTATTCGCTGAGATCACCAGAATCGCCTAAAAAAGAGACCAGCAATTACAGCGATGACATTGTTGTCGATCACTTCGATTTGATGTAAAATATAATTAACACAGGGGTGATTAAAAACAAAAACGAATTTCTCAGCTATGCAGACGTCATTTGTTTTATGCAAATTTTATCATATGAACATTTCATGCTTGATTTGTGTTGAATATTAATGAGTGTCTCTTGATTTCAATATATATATATAAATATATATATATATGTACATGTATCTTTATTTTCAATGTACATATTTTTATCAGAATAGGTCAAGTGGTAATCTTCTATTACCCTCTCGAATTGTCGCTTTTTTTACTGGCAAAAGCGATCTGTAGATAGTATACAACGATTTAATCAGGTTAACATTTTTGGCCGAGCTCTTGGATTCCCCTGATCAAATATTTGCTCCTGGTAAACAAGTGGAAGTTTGAAATTAAAAGTTTTAAAGGCCTATGGACGCGTTGAGCTAACCGGGTGACAGTCGAACATCAGACAGATAGCAAGTAGACAGACAGAAAAGCAGCGCCTTCCTTCATGACGTATTAAATGCCCTATTAAATTCACTTTGACGTCACATCAAAACATATACTTGGGGATACAAGAAAGAAAGAAAGAAAAAACTATTATCTGAGGCAATTTCAGAATAAACTCTTTCAGTTAGTAAGGAGCAAATTTTGCATTGTTAAATGTTCTATTGGATTTGGGATTCTCATAGTTATTTGAGTAATTCGCACCTAAGTAATCTTTGAAATTAAGTAACAATGCGTGTAAGATAGTGAGGTTTCTATTGTTCTGCGGCAATTGCAACTTCCCCTCATCGAAATTCTTTAATTTTCACGATGTTGATGTATGAAGCTAAGGGTTACACATTTCTTAAGTAACAATGCGCATAAGAACTAGTGAGGTTTCTATTGTTCTGCGGCAAAAAAACTTCCCCACGTAGAAATTCCTTAATTTTCACGATGTTGATGTATCAAGCTAAGGGTTACACATTTCTTAAGTAAAATCTACAAAATGCTGTTTACAAGACAGTGTTTCTTTTGTGTTTAATGGTTTTGTCTAATCATAATTGCTCAAAACAATGGCTAGGAGACGCTTGCTTTTCATAGTGATCCCCACGGTAAAATTTTCTCATAGAAAAAAATAAGATCGCTTTAATGAAACTGAAATGAGATTTTGAATAAAATATAGGAAAAATATCCCAAAAGTTTGAAAGAAGGCCAATTTTCTTGTTTTAGCCAATCAGATCAAGCATTTAAACAATACACAATTAACACCTTTATGCATTCCATTGCCGTTTGCTACAGTAGTTCTTACTCGAAACGTTACTTAAGTAAAATCTACAAAATGCTGTTTACAATGAAGACAGTGTTTCTTTTGTGTTTAATGGTTTTGTCTAATCATAATTGCTGATAACAATGGCTAGGAGACGCTTGCTTTTCAGTGAGCCTCACGGTAAAATTTTCTCATAGAAAAAAAAAACATCGCTTTATTAAAACTGAAATGAGATTTTGAATAAAATATAGGAAAAATATCCCAAAAGTTTGAAAAAAGGCCAATTTTCTTGTTTTAGCCAATCAGATCAAGCATTTAAATAATACACAATTAACACCTTTATGCATTCCATTGCCGTTTGCCACACTAGTTCTTACTCGGCCGGAACATTACTTAATCAAAGATGTCAAAATGTTTGAATGGCAGCGGTGGGATTCGAACCCACGCCTCTTACGAGACTGGTGCCTTAAACCAGCGCCCTAGACCGCTCGGCCACGCTACCAGTTCAAATTAATTTATAATTTGCATTCATTTGCATTCACAATATCCTTTTAGCTTATGCATGCAGATGTCAGAGGTATCAGTGCATAGAGTGATTTCTATATATTTACAGAGGGTTATTATCTCTAGCCTAAATGTTTTCTTTCTTTTGCAGCATGGGTAGGATCCATAGCCCAGTTTGGAATTTACTTCTTTGCCTATGGCTCCAGCATTCTTTGTGAACAGTTCGGATGTCGCACAATGACGATTATTGGCGGGGTAATGATGAGTATTGGACTCTTAATATCGTCGTTCTGTAATGATCTACGGATGTTGTACTTTACGCATGGTATGCTCTTCGGTATCGGCTCCAGTTTTAGTTACTTACCTGCCCTGGTAATGGTTGCACGACATTTTGATAAAAGACGATCTATAGCTACGGGAATTGCAGCAGCGGGAGGGAACGTGGGCGCTATTGCTCTAGCACCGCTACAACAGATTATAGTAACATCGTTAGGTTGGAGGAACTGCTTCAGATTTTTGAGTGGTTTTTCTTTGCTAACTGTAGCTTGTGGGTTTATTTTTAAACCATTACCCGAGCAGATAGACGAGTTTACTTTGGAAAGTTCTATGTCTTGTAGTATAGATAATATATCGATTGGCCCAAGGACTAGAACTGGAATTGTTAGCATTTTGAAGGAATGCAAGTTTCCGAGGAGTCCAAGGTTTTTACTATGGGCTGTGGCTGGAACAATCGCTTGCTTTGGGTACTTTATGCCTCATGTACATTTGGTACGTTTATATGAATTCAACTGTAATTATTAGTGTTCAAAATTAATTTGATAATTAGATGACAATTAACACATATCTCTAATTTGCATGTTTTGCTCATCTAAACTGTATTTTGACATTCTGGTAAAATGCATTTCTGAATTCGTTACTGGCGTTCAAAGCTCCATTCATTTCTTCACCTATTCCTTCCTTTTTTTTCTTCCTTTTAATTATCTTTTCATTGTTAATTCATTCAGTTCCACCCATCATTCATTCACTGACTCACTACATGTACACTCATTCATTTACTCTCTCACTTACTCACTTACTAATTACATTCATTAGTTCATCAATTTATTCATCATTTATTTATTCATAGTATTTTTGTCTTTTAAGGTTCGTTTATGTGAAGAGCTAGGTGGTTCGTATAGACAGGGATCACTACTTCTAACCTATATGTGTGGAACATCAGCCATTGGTAAAGTTATTTTCGGCAAAATTTCAGATATGAAAAGAGTCAACACAATGGCTCTTTATCAGGTATGTCCCTTCATGTCCCTCACGTCTTCCTGACGACCAAAGATCTTGAACTTTATGAACACTTCGTTATCATGATACTAGTGGAATCAAACGAATCTATCCGACGGTTTAAAAATAGAGTAATATGATTTATCAGAAAATGGATTAAGACGTTTTCATATATAAAAGTGAAAATAATTTCTTGGCAATCGTCAACTACCCAGTCTACTTCACAGCTTCAGATTTGTAACTAATACAGCCTAGTGCTCGAATAAGTGCGCTTACTTGCGGTGCTAGCGCTGATCCCGCAAATTAAAAATATAAAATCCAGCTAGTTTTTTGATAGAAAAGGCGATACGCATAAAACGTGACGTCACCTTGCGTCAGACTTGTACATGCGCAGTATAATCTTATGTCTTGCCAGAGTCACGTTTACTTAAATTCCCTTGAATGTACTTCATTGAGTAAACTGCGTGTTTGCCGACACACGCCGACTGAACATTGTCCAACCTTTGAACATTTTTCATTCTTCAGTCCACTGAACAGCACTGAACGGTCAAATGTACAGTCTTGTTCGGTCATTGACCATTTACCGACACTTAACTTACAATTGATACTTGCAGGTTTGTATGGTTTTAACAGGATTGACGTCAGCTATTTGTATCATGGCAACAAGCTACAAGATGCTGGTTATTTATGTGATAATAATAGGCATTTTAGATGGATCGTTTATCGGCTTGATGTCCATTGTGACATTTGAATGCTGTGGCAATGAAAACATGTCACATGCGTGGGGCGGTGTGCTGATGTGTATGTCTCTGACAATGTTGGTTGGGGCACCGGCAGGAAGTAAGTCATTACTGAAATTTTGCGAACTTCGACACATCAACGCTTGTCGCGATTTTGTGATTTTTTTGCTCCAGACAATCGGATTACCACTTGCATTGAAACTAACCAATCCTGATTCATCTTGATTATCTTCGTACAAACGTTGGTAGCGGAATAGGTGTGTTTAAAGTTCGGAAGCAGCTCGTTGACGTTCGGAGTTTTGAATATCGATTTGCGTTCGAGTGTCGAGTTCGCAGAAAGCGGAAAACTGTAGTAATTTCATATAATTTCATATTTCAATTGAATGCTTTCCTTACTCAGTCCTTCCATTCGTTCATCCGTCCGCTCATTCATCCAGTCTTGCATCCTATCATTTCCTCTGCTCGCAACGTAATTCATCGACCAATCCAAATTTATTGATTCGTCTTTTTGTGTCAAGTATGAAATAACTTGAATGTGTTTTATATAAGTACTGGCTTGAATTACTCATTATTAAAAAGACTCCCAGGAAACTTGGTCATGTGACATGGCTGGACAGAACCTAGCCCATTATTAACACGAAAATGTGCTATTTTGCTCCAATTAGGTTGGTTAGGAGATGCAACAGGTCGCTATAGCAACGTCTTCTTTCTGGCTGGAGGTCCTATGTTGCTTGGCAGCTTGATATTTGGACTAATATGGTGTTTTAAACCTGCTCATCACAGACTACCAAATGATAATGAACACAGAGAGGAATTTGATCTTGATGAGGTGTTCTTGGTCAGTGAAAGAGAAACAGTCATATGAATTAAAAAAAATAAATTGTAATAAAATTGTAATTATATTATTGAATTCCAAACATTACATGGGGTCGAGCCTCCTTAAGGGACAGTCCAGCGGTATCTTTATGAAGCAGTTTATCAATTTGTACAGCTTGACAACCGCTGGAGTATGTAGCCGGCACCAAACAATCAGCTATCGAGAAGAAATAATGTGAACAATGTGCGCTACGCACTACTAAGTGGCTATAATACTTTTGAGCATCGCAATGCTTCAAGACTATATTTTTTTTAAATTTACAGGCTTTGATATGTGTAATTAATGATATTTCCTACCGTGACATATTTGCCAAATATTTATTGTCGTACTTTAATTTGTATAAATTGAAAACTTTTGTAAGGTGATGTAAGTATTTTAATGAATATGTTATTTAATTCAAATGAATAACTAAATTTTTAGATCAAATAAAATTTCTAATTTACAAAAGGATCGAGATATACTCGTGTTTGACTCGTATTTTTCAGCCTACACTCAGTTGCAATATTAGTTGGGACACTACACACAATTTAGAAGTAAACCGCTCAGTTTTGTTCTCAAACTCTAACCCCTCCCCCTCCACAATGTTGGCAGTCTCGATTGCGATTAACATGTCACAACAACGCCAGTGTGTAAATACAGACTAATGTCTCTCAGATAGGTATTAACAACAGAAAAAAACTGTGTGGAACGCAAGCTACATGTTTTGAGCTTGCCACAAAGGCAGTTACTCTTCTCGATAAAAACCGTGAAATTGATTCTTGTAGTCAACACTCATCCTCGTCTCCTTCGCAGCCGCTTTACTGTCGGGCTTCGTGTGTCGAACTGCATCCACACTAATTACGGCTCACTGACCCCGATATTACTAGCCCGTGTTACATCCACTATATTACAAAGAATATGCCGGATGTAACACAGGCTAGATATTACGGTCAAATCGGTATGTCGCTGGCACCCCACTTTTGCAGTACAAGTGTCAGACCCTCCGCATGGATGTCCTTTGGGTTCCCTGTATCAAATCTGACTGAGTTACTAACTACTCTGACAAGTCTCTCTCCACACCACAGGGAAAGTACATACATCAGACTAACCGTAGTTATTCAAGGGATAACTATGGGCTAAGAGTTAGGCTTGTTCACACGAGCAACGCAAATGCGTTTTTACCGATTCACACGTTAAAAATGCACGCGCAAGTGCAAACGCAAATGCAAGACATTTCATTTCTTGCGTTTGCATTTGCGTTGCTCGTGTGAACGGTACAGCTCGTGGGGTTCAATGGATCTACGCCACCCAAAGCCCGTGACTTCAAGGAACAGGGCCGTGCGATGGATAACACAGCTTTACAAGATCATTCTGGTTTATTATCTAAATATGTGATTAATTCATTTTTATACAAAATTTGTTAATAACGGTATAAATCAATTTTTCTAAAGTAAAACAATTTTTTAAAATTTTTTTGGTGGATTGCTCAATTATTGTATAATATCATTATTTCAGTGTACATATTTTTCTTTGCTTAGCTGAATGTTGTTTCAAACAGGAAACACTGTAAAGCAGCACATGTACAGCTAAAGTTTTGACGTTTCGCCGCCAGGCACAGTAGATTTCTCTAAATCCGGTTGTGGCAATTCACCGGTGTAATACTTACTAAGCGACAAATCACCGATAAAAGGCAAACTAGGTGTTAGGAGCTTACTCGTGTCCAAGTCTATGTTAAAACTGACACCATCAAAATCAAACTGGGATGCATCTGTTGCATCTCGTGGAGTGTGACTTCCTTTTGCCCCTTCCTCCTTATCGCTGGTCAAAACAGCCATGCGATGTCGTAACACTTTCACTTCATTCATTAGGATCATCTGTTGGTAATGTGAAGCTGAATTTTCTCCCATTCCGATACTGACGTGTACCGCTGGAAGCCAACGTAAGTAGCAGCCCAACCAGAACTTCATGGCAGGCGCGGTGGGATTAACACGGGTATACATCTCGTCACCATTTGATTTGCCATCTGAACTGCTATTGTTCACAGAAGACCGAAACTCGTACAGCGGATTTAAGAACGTTGCTGAAGATTTGGTGTTTGATAACTGTTCAGCTAGGAAATCCCACAAGGAAGCCATTTCGATCGAGCCACCGAGCTCAACTTGAGAGAGAGAACTTCTCTGTTCTTCGCAGTCAAACAGGAAGGTATCAAACATGCATGCATGCATGCTGTCGAACATACCGAGCAGATATGTCTCGGAGAACTCGAACCCTGATGGGAACTGGATCATCAATTGATAGACGCAATCAAGAAAGTGGAGAAAGACTGGTGATTCTTGATCGTTCTCTTTCTCCGGTTCTTTGCTAAGAGACTTGATGTGGCCGCAGCGTTTTGCAAATGGATGACCACACAAAACCCACATTTTTTGGATTAAAGTTTGGAAACCACGAACTGTACGATAGTAGCTGTCGAGGATTAGCTGTGCTAGGGATGACACGACCAGTACCATGTCTCGACCGTTAGTTTCCTTGATGATTACAGGACGGAGATCATCGCACACCGTACTCGCTACTTTCACGGCTGATTCTATTGAGATGCGAGAATATTCAAGCCACCTGAAAGAATACATACATAGAGATTTAGGATCACAACTGAAGAGATTCAAAGCACAGACGACAGTCCCATTAAGCCGATACCTGATTTTGCTATGTCCAAATAACTAAATGTGGGAAAAAAGGCATTTTTTCACAGATTTTCCGAAAAAATGCCTTTTTTCCACGTTAGTTATTTGGATATTGCAAAATCAGGTAAATAAACACACTTTTTTTGTTATTTTTTCCAATGAAGCTAATAAGGTTACCAATTAGACAAAAGTAAATGAATGAATGAATGAATGAGTAAATTATTGGATGTACAAATGAATGCAATAATGTGCAGAATGACAAATGAATGAGCAATAATGATTTGTGGGAATTAAAATAATGGCTAAATGAAACAGCAACTGATGCAACAAATGGATTGATGAAGAAATGACAAATAGACTTGCTTTATGGGACAACATTTTGTCTCATCAACACATACATGTCTGTGCAATCCTTACTTTCTTGACACAAATATCTACTATGCATTCTTCTTTGCTTCAAAATAGAAATTTACAGCCAAATTTGTTGTTTCACGATCCATCGTTTCAAAACTTTCTTTTTATTTCTGTCTTTTCTGAACTGTCAATCAATTAATTTCATAGGGCGGATCTTACCCTTACATGTTCTGTCACTGGTTAATTTAAAGTAAACTCTGTGCTTGAAATGGATTGATGGTCAAGAAAAGATCAAATTAAAAAAATTAAAGTTTTGAAATGGTGAGTCAGTATACAACCAATTTGGCTGTAAAAAAATGCAGGGTATTATCCTTACCGTGTTGCATCAAGATTGGACAACCATGTTGGATCAATGTTCCAAAATGTCTTAGTTGTCTCCATCACACATAACTCTTGGACTTTAAGAAAACTTTGTGCGAGGTCTTTAATTGTTGGGCAGACTTTTGATAAATCAAGAACCATAACTTCCTTGTGTTCTGGGTTGCATGGTAGGGTGGACAGGGCACGGAATAATGATGTTTCTTCTTTTTCTAAGAAGATGCTGTCTGGCCTGAAATAAAATAGAAACTTTTGTAACTCATCAAAAACAGTTTTTCATGTTGGATACTTTGATTAATTTCCTTCAAATTAAGCTGTATCAATGACACTTTGGGATCAATGGAAAAAAAAACATTTGCAACTCCAATGCACCCCCCAGTCATCATTCAAAGCACTCAAAAGAACTAGAGACCTAGAAGCCAAAGATCTCAAAGATCTCAAACTTATTGCACAAGCTACCTCAGGGGCAGATCTGTGATTTTTCTCAAGAGGAGGGTGTCGCATTGTGTACTTAACAATGGAGATTGAATGAATTTCAAATCGTTTGCTTTCATAGGTGCAGTTGGCACCCACATAACTCAATAAATCCACCCTTGCAACCAAAGGCCAAGAGTTCTCAGCACAATGCCACCTATGAACTATTGAAAACTGTCAAGGACTACATTATGATTGTATATCCTCCAAACTATTAAACCCAAAATATTCTTCTGTCCAGAACACATTATTTGAATTAAGTTACCTTCCTGATGCACTGTGCAGGATTGGGACACCTGTGGTGGGATGACTCCAACACCATATAGGAAAGCGGGATTCAATATAATGAAGAGACATACGATTAACATCTGAGTCAGACAATGAAGCCAAACAGACAAAAAACTGTGAAAGACTTGGGCATGTCTTGTAATTGTCATTCACATTAACTATTCTCCAAGTGTCATCGACATTTAACCGAGACAACTCATTTAACCAATCAGGGAGGGTTCTGAATCGAGGTGTAACTCCTTTAGTCTTGTTTTCATCATCTGCGAGCTTGGAGAGTGCTGTACTGTAGTTGAATGCAAACAACAATGACATTGAAGATGGATAAGCATAATGAATCAATGCATTAACAATTTGAGACTGTTCACTTTTCACCGTAAACTTCAGACCAAATTCCATCACTCTAAAGTCCTTACAGTGAATTTGAATTCGCTGAATCTTAGCTACTTCTCTCTTAGTAGGAGCTAGCTTTTTGTATTTATTGTTTTTGGTAGTGCAGCAAAGTAGATGTTGAATACATGTCAGCGGTATGTGAAGCTCCTGCTGAACATCGGCGTTTATTCCTCCTTGAGACAAGTCAGGGTTTGATTGAAATACTGAACTGAGAGGGGTCTCAGAGGATGAGTTCATGGTAAGAAATGACACTCTGAAGTTTGTAACATAAAGAGTTCCTGAAATTCCTGATTTACTTTCTGTCATAGCATTGAATCGAAGGACATGTTTAGCTCGTGCTACCATAATTTCTCCAGGGAGAAAGGTTGGTTCTGGGACAGTCTCTTCTTTAGGGGACATTTCTGTTAGTTCAGACATGATGACGCTCTACTAAGATTAAAAGAAAAACAATTAAAAATCAATATAAATGGGCGATTTGCATTATAGCGTCATATACTACAACTACCAGAATTCTTTGCTTACTTTCTTTTGTAGCAAAATTAGCACAAATTGTTCTGTTAATCTTCAAAGGGATTAAAAATTTATGAAAGAGAATTCGCAAAGAATGCTGGTAGTTGTAGTAAAATGACGCCATAATGAAGATCACCTATTGATAAAATTAATAATGGGAGTAAGCTTGAAGCTAGTGGAATTACATTTTACTCATTGCTCTGTACCAGAATGTTTTTCACATTGCTTTTGTTCATATTCTCGAGGAAATAAAAAAAAATCAATATGAAAGAACTTAAAAATATACCTACAAACTCAATAAAAGTTTGATTGACATCTATTATATTCAATGGGTTATAGCATATCTTCCCATGGTCACATGACATATGACATCATGCCTTTAGACCAAAAACGTTACAACGTAAACAATGTTTATTCAAGGTTAATTCCAAGTAGCAAAATTCATTGATCATTGTTTAGTTGGATATGTATGTCTTTGGCACAAAGCACTGTTGTTGCAAGGAAAGAATAAAAAATGAAGACAAGAACATAGCTGGATCAATATAGGTTGCACGGTGCCATCACAGGTAACCCAGTAATGATAATATAAGGATGTTTTTATACAAATAAATCAAAGTACTGAAGCATTGTCAATAACTTAATGAAAATAAAAGGAACAATGAACTAACAGATTATTGATCTGATGATTAGGAATAAATATAGATTTGGTCACAACAAAAACACTGTATGTATTGATGATATAAGAATGTTGAAAACGTTTTTTGACTATTATTTTGATACAAGTTTCAGAAAAAATGTGGAGTATAAACTTTTTTTTATATTCTGCAAGTTGCAATTCTTTCTACTAATTGAGGAGACTAATTCTCTCACATTCACTACCCCCACACTGTATTGCAAACATCTTTGCACACAGTTAATTTTTTTGTGTACATTTATGATTTACTATGTTTGTAAAAGATAAAAAAGAATCAATGGATCAGAATTGACATATAAGCATTAGGCTTTTTTGAAGGACACGGGAGCAGCAAATTTTACACAGGGAGTCCACTACACGACAACACCCAAGATTTTACAAAATCACACAATTTCTAAATTCTGGACTCAAATATTGATGGCATAACCGGAAATATTAAACAAGAACCTCCCAAATCAATACTGTATCGATGAGGAAATATAATTAAGTTGACAATCAACAAAACGTTAAAAATTCACTTAACTATAAACTCACTTTCGACGCCCAGGAGAGAGACAGTTAAAAGATACTAAAATCAATTTAACTTACAAATACAATGCCCTAAAGATATGATTCAAATTTCAAAAGAGTAGTATCACATAAACTATTATTTATGTATAAAATCTCACCTTATTCGCTGAGTAGTTTTGCGTTTTAAGCCATGCCAATATGCGCTGGAATTCAATCTTCTCGCGAAATTCCGCTTCTTTGCACACGAACTCACATCGAACTAAAACAAGCTTTTTAAAAAAACTAAGCCTGATTAAGAACCTTTGTATATCAGTCTACATAACCATTGGAGTGTTGTTCGTTAGCTAATTGAAAAACATCGATTATTTAGAGAGTAACTTTATGTTCCAAATTTACACTTCTCGTGTTGAAAGTTCGATCGAATGTGCCACTTACTGCAAGAGGACTGGGTTCTACTCAGCTAACACCAAAAGAAGGCCGGTGTCATGTCAGTAGTTTTAATCAAAACGAAAAAAAAACGAGAAGAAAAAATCGGAACACAGAAGAAATTTTTTTTCTGAGCGTTTCTAGATGATACACTTTATGTACAAAATAAGATATAAAAGTTGATCTGTCAGCGGCATTTTGGAGCGCGTTTGTGCAAGACCACGTGACCAAAGATCAATAACCTCGGAGTCTGATTAGAGTTTCACGCCAGTTTGTGGAAGAGTTTGTGTTTATTTCCCTGTGTTCTTGAAGCAAAAAAGCTGTTCAACCATGGTTGTGTATCCAGAAACTGAAAAGGACGACAATGACGAAGGTAATGTGTAGTTTACCGTCGGTTTTGTTTGCAAAGAGTGCATTATTTGATATGTTTATTTGTGACCAAATTTGTAATACAATTTCAATAATCTATACTGGAATTCTAAGTTTTCGTTTCTAAAATCATTGAAAAGTCATGTCCATGTAGATGGAAGTTCAGTTAATTCAATGTGAAATAATTTCCGACTGCTTACTGAGATTCTTGGTGTGCATATCAAACGCGCTGTTTTGTCTCATTCGTTTGTTGTCAATATTGCAGCACTCTAAGCTTCCTTTTTGCAGTTATATTTCACATAAAACATGAATAACTTCTAAAAACATACAACTGCGACATTCAAGTCCGTACCAGCAGTCTTCAAGTTATTAAACGAGTTTGTGCTGAAACTATTGTCATGAACAATTGTAATATCGTTTTTTTTACGAAATTAAACAGACGGAACGAACGAACGCCCTAATTCAAACATCTTTCATTAAACATTTCTTCAGTCAAAGCGAGAAAACACATTTTGTGACCCCAATGATCTATTGATTTAATTCTGATTTTTTTGGTTTGTTTTGTTTTTTGTAACGGATGTTCTTTTGCATTGAAGTTTATGAAGATTTACTAAATTTCGTCTTTAGTTGTCATGGCTAGACAATGAAGACAACAGTGCTACTCAGCTGAAGTATCTCGGAATTTTAAACTTACTCAGTGAAGAACTACTATCTAATAAGTTTGCTACATACTTCAAATGTTGATTTTAGCAAATAGTTTCAAGTGCTTAGGAATGTACAGAGTCAAGCAGCTATGCTGTAGCCAAACAGTCACTTGTACTGTATTTCCATGGTATTTCCTGTACCTAAACTTCTTCGGCCTGTCTACACGAAGCCACTTACAAACTTAAACACATGTAAATACATGGGGTTCATCAATGAAAATGCTCTAGCTGTTGCATTATTGCTATATTATTATGGTTCAAAGGTGGATTAATGGGAGGGCCAGGGGGACCAGTGTCCCCCTTTTTGGGGAGAACTGTTGTTGTTATTTTTGTTTTTTTATTAATATTTTTAAGTTTTGATTGATAATCAGGAATCTTTTTATTACTGCACCCCCCTTTCAAAATTTCCCGATCAGGCACTTTTGTTGAATGCCTTTGACACTAAAAGTAATATGATTAACATTTTGAATGGATCTACACTTTCATTGCATCAGAATTTTCAAAATCTATTCTGTCAGTTGTTTATTCAATTCTTTTGATTTCTCCACAGCAGTCAAGACAGTATTAAAGTCATTAGATGATCCAGAAACAGCTGGTTTGATTCTTGAGAAAGAAGCTGATGCCCTCAAGAACATCCTTGGTGATCCGTCAGTTCTCAAACTAATCCGTGCCCATGATAAACTTGAAGAAGGTCGTAAACAGATTGAGAGTCAGGATACCAAACATCTTGTCAAGGAGTTGATTGATGAAATGGATCCAAAAGTGGCATCTGATGACAATGCAGCAGAGTTGTCTGGGCTTTTGCAAGAACCCCACTTTCTGGTTAGTAATAAAAGAAGTGTACAAATATTAATCATGTTTATAACATTGTGCCTTTTTAGGCAGCATTTACACTAAGTCAGCTATTTTGTTAGCCGGCTAAAAAAAATACCCCTTTACATATATACCATTTTTGTATAACTGCTTATCATCTTCACAATCGTTTTTGGTAAGCTTGAACAGCGTCTGTAAGCATCTTGGTGACTAAATGTTGGAATTACTCTCTCCTGACTGAACCAAAGTGAAGACTTCAGTGTTTTCGAACAATAGCCAGCTAAAGCATTTGTAAACATGAAAACGCATAGCCCTCGTTTTCAAAAATATCCACTCTGAGAGGCATTTTCGAAAGTAGCCAGCTAAGTAGCGTTTTCATGTAAACAGTGGGCCTAAACGGATAAAAAATGTGTGTTTACTGCATTAATCTGATGTAAGGTTTACTTTTGAAAAATTGTGTGAAAGAGTATACAGAATATAGAATTTGCATTTCAATGAATGACATTTTCATATTAGGTGATAATAGAAGTGCTCTGGGATATCCCTATCACAATCTATTTTAAGAGTTTAGATTTAAGTGGTTGGGTACTTAAATGGTACTGACATTATAATCATAATATTTTATAAAAATTGAGCTTGTCCTGGGTGCTGTGATTTTGTATGATTGTACGTCTGAAGTGGAATAGTACTAATACTACAATAAGTACAATGGTAGTGAGCAATATAGGCAGATAGTAATCCACCTTTATCTTTATCTAAGTGTTCTAACACTAAAGCAGAGCAGTCTTTGATTATGTGGGGGCTAGAATCCAATAGGAAATTTGGCAAAAATGTGCTACTAGTCTTGAGAAAATTTCTAATTTTTAATAGTTCTGGTTTTCGGGTATGATTTTGTGTGAATATGCAGTACATAATATTATATTCTGCGCAATTTATAGTTATCACACTTCCCTTTATGATGTAGGGGGAATAGAATAATTTTCTATGAATTTGCAGTGATCTGACCTCCTCCTATTATGACCATAATCCTTTGCGTTAAAATAATAATAAACAATATTTAATCTAATAGAACATATTATAGTCAAAAAGAATAATATTGTGCTTTATCAAGCCATGTTTTGTTGGATTTTATGAACACTTGATATTTCGGATGTTACTGAGCCAGTCAGTACCGTAATCTTTCACAAATCATACAAAATTTTACCAATTTGCCTTGAATAAGGCACAGACTTTTGAGATTTTACTGTCTTGAATAAGGTCAGAGTTTGAGGTACCATGCAGTGGAACCTCCCAAACAAAAACTGCATCAAGCACTACCTGTGAAGCCAAATTATAATAATTATTTAGTTTATTATTTTCTTAACAGGCACTACTTGAATCTCATGATGCTGTGGCTTTCAAGACCTACAACACAACACAACCAATACCTGACCTTGACAGCAGCAATGGCTTTAATGAGGGTGAACCTATTCGAATGGTTGGACTTCACAAACAAGCTAATGAACATTTGGTAAGTAAAATGTTTAAGCAACTGTTGGATGAGACTATGATATGGAAGATTATGCAAACCTAGGAGGCATTATTCTGCAAAGTATTATAATTTTATATTAAAAATGTTACTTTGTAAATTAGTGTAGTCATATCTAGTCCATACAAAACAAAAGCATTGAATTAATAACAAATTCTATTTATTTATTTATTTAATATTTATTTAATATTTATTTATTTATTTATTTATTTATTTATTTATTTATTTATTTATTTATTTATTTATTTATTTATTTATTTATTTATTTATTTATTTATTTTGCTTTCTATTTTGTAAATGCAAAATTGTTTTTCTTTAGGGAGTTACTTTGAAAAATGAAGATGGACAACTTGTAATATCAAGAATTATTCATGGTGGAATGATTGATAGACAAGGTATTTCACATGTCTGTGAGAAGTGCTTATCTTTTACTTCTTCTTTACAGTATTTGAATTTATACTGACATTATTGCATTACTGCAGCAATTATTGCATTGCGTTGCTTTTGTTTTAATAAAACATAAATCACTTAGTATTGAATTGTTTGTATACACAGGTCTTCTTCATGTTGGTGATATTATCAAAGAAGTCAATGGCAAAAACATGGATAGCAATCCAGAAGAATTACAGAAATACTTGGTAAATAGATGGTTTTTGTGCTTAGCAAACAAATGCTTTTTTCAAAAGCAAAATAGTGACTTTAGTCCAGAAAGCAGTGAGAAATACCTTCATTACTAATAATATTGGTTGTGCTGACTTGAAGAATTCAAAGGTTGACATGTAGGTGAAATGGAAAATAGGGGTTTTTGGATGCTGTTTTTCTGGTGTAATTTTTTGTGTTGAATTCTTTTACCAGAGTAATGCCATGGGGAAAATAACTCTAAAAGTGCTACCAAGCTACCATGAGACACCAGCGTTATGTCAGGTATGTATGTCATATCAATGATGGTTTCAAAGATGTAGGTCAACTGTCAAGGCAATAACCGGTCTGTAGTGAAAATGTCTGTAAATTTACTGCCACATTATCGTTAACAACATCCAACATCCATGACCACGCTGGTCATGCCCTACATGCCTTGTAATATTATAATTGGTTTCTAAAAGCTGTGAACAATGCCGTCAGAGTCTCTGGATTGTAATAAATAATAATAATCATAGTTGTGTAAGTAATGTACAGGCACTGTATTAGAATTAGAATTATTATCATTGGAATGTCAATGTGGCTGAACTGTACTGTAACTGTACCATTTCCCATAATACAACTCGATTATAGATTCATAAACCAAAGATGTGGTATCTAGTTTATCTCTTAATAGGTGTTTGTTAGAGCTCACTTTGATTATGACCCAACCAAAGACAACCAGATTCCATGTGCTGATGCTGGTCTTGCATTTCACAAAGGAGAAGTGCTTCAAGTTGTTGATCAAGAAGACCCCAATTGGTGGCAGGTGAAATTAGAATCTATTGTGATTGTTAAACGTTTGTATTAAATTAAGTATTTTCATTTACTTATTAATAATTATAACATAGATTTATTCTTACGCGCGCTCTGATTGGTCCAAAACCGTGGTTTATTTCGCCATAAACCACGGTTTTTGCGGAAATAAATGTGTTCAAATGTCTGTCTATATTATAAAGGATGCAGGATGCTCGTGATTTTTTTAGGCCTTTTTCGTGCTCTCTGAACATCCCGCGTGGTTTATTTCAACGATAAACCACGGAAATCAGTCGTTTATTGCTTAATTAACCATTGTGGGATTAAACTATTGATTTGTGTTTGAAAAACAAGCTTTGTTCTGGTATTGGTTTACACCTAAGTTCACCTGGCTCTTACAGGTTTTTAGTATATTTCCATCTTGACTAATCAACAAAATCAAAATGATTACCATAATTGTCATCTTTCAGGCCAAGAGAGTAGGCAGCATGAAAGAGGCTGGCCTTATTCCCAGTCAAATCTTTGAAGAAAGGTAAGTTATTATTTTATCACATCCATAGATAACTCTTTCTGTGTAACAGTTAGTATACCTCACCTATACCTTTCCACTTCTCACCTACCATTGGTGCATAAGGCCTCAAAACAACAGAAATCAGAACCACCAGTTAGTATATGATATTGACTTTGTCACCATTGATTTTCAGGCGACGAGCTGGTGTCACAAAACCAAAATCAAAAAGTGGATTTTGTAAGTCAATAATAAGCTATGTGTGTAAATGTATGCAGTACCAGACACATGGTGGTACTGTCATTGTCTTAGAGCATACAAACACCAGAATATTAATTATTTAAAACCCATGCTAATCATGGGTGGAAATGAAAAAAGTCTTGCGAGTATTAGAAATAAAGCAATGACTTCTTCATTATATTTTGTAAAATTAACAGAAAAGAACAGTTGATCAAATTACTGTCAGTGATTATCAAAATGAAATCAAATTCTAAAGTCAAAACTGGACATCAACCTACAATCTTGCTATTGCCAGCCAGATATAATTCTCACTGAGCCATAGGCCTTGGAGTTTACAAGTTTTGAAATTCATGAAAATCTGGTCATAAACAAAGATACACCAAAGATGGACAAACATCTGATTCTAAAATAGTGCATTTTCTTGATATTTGGAGCTGCTGATCAAAAGTGTTTCAATCATAATTATTGTTTCAGTGTGTGGGAGCAAAAAGAAGCAAGAAATGATGTACACATCAGCTAAGAATTCAGGTGAGAATTTCATCCATAGATACCAAAATGGAAGAGAAGATCATACAGTATGAAGAGCCATGATGATAACATGACTATGCAGTGTGAATTATCATACCATTATTTATTACACTTTTACATGTTTTCATGAGATATTAATATGCTAATAAGATGTACATACGTTTATGTCAAAATTGCAGACTACAGCACAAATTGAAATTATGCAGAGGTTTCAAAATTACAGACAAATAGATTGTTCTGTCAGGGCACTGCTCTATGAAATTGATTGGCGATTCAGAAAAGACCAAAATGAAGTTTGGAAACGGCGACTTATGATACAATGAACACACAGACTGCAAGTGAAACCCCTTTAGCATTTCTGGCATACTGATGTTTGTCAGTATTCACAGAGTTTATTGACAATTTTGTTGCAGTTTATTACAGACATTCAAACTTTAACTGATGCAGATCTCATTTGCATATAACATGTACTTTTAACATATAAAGTTGCGATAAAGAAATTCACTCTTACTATTGTGAAAAGATTATTTATTTATCTATTATATTCAAATTGTATTATTCTCAACAGCTTTTGACAAGCACGAGCTGTCTATATATGAAGAAGTTGCAAGAATGCCTCCATTTAATCGCAAAACTCTTATTCTGATTGGTAAGCTGTATGGTACATGTTGCAATAATCATGCAACCAGACTATACTAAGCCTTGGACAGTTTAAATAAAATCAAATAATTTTGCCCTATAAATTTTTGTGAAACAGTGCGGCATTTTGGCAATAGTCTTGGTCTTTTGGATCAAGTTTTTTTTTCTAAATTCTGGAGCCAATAGCTGATTCCCGATGAAATATTGAAGGAGGAAGAACTCTGACTCCATGTTATGAATAATAGCAGTAATGGTAATCAATCGGAAGTGCACTGTGTAGTAGTGAAAAACTGAGAGAAACTTGGAGCAATTCTATGGTTCTTTCAATTCTTCTCTGAGATAGTATTGCCAGTAACTTTCAACTTGCCTACAGTACGGCATCATTAGCTATCATCTTCCTTTTTATTTGTCGTAGGTGCTCAAGGTGTTGGTCGTCGCACACTCAAAAACAAAGTGATTATATCTGATAGGGCAAGATTTGGCACAACTATTCCTCGTAAGTAAAGAGACATCATTACACTGTCAAGATGTTACTTGGGCTCTGAGGAACTATCATTCTACTAGCTATATAAAAGCTAGTTGATGTAATACAGCAGATATATATTGTAATATTCAAACTGTGAGCAATAATGTGCTCTATATAGGTAGAGTGCATCAACCTTACTTAATGCCACTCATAATTGTGACAGCTAGTGCAGTCTGCTATTTCAAGCTGCTGCAACTAAAACGGGTTGGGACAGTAAAAGGGAGAGTGACAAACATCTCATCTGCTTTCACCCAGATAATCATGTTCTATCAACTATGACTGTGTACTCACTTTTCTACACTCGACTCACAGAATAGTTACAATAGATTGCCCAAAATTTAATCAATGTGTGTATTACACTGAAGGACACATTGTACATGTGATTTGTGCATTACATTTCATTCTGACTAGTTGTGTTTTGTTCCTTTTTCTTCAAGATACAAGCCGAGCACCTCGAGAGGGTGAACAGAATGGACGTGGTTACTATTTTGTGCCAAGAGAAGAAATGGACCGTGATATCCGTGCTGGTAAATATATTGAGTATGGTGAACATGATGGCAACTTGTATGGCACCAAAATAGATACTATCAGAGAAGTCATGCGCTCTGGAAAAATGTGCATTTTGGACGTTAATGCAACTGTAAGTAGCACAGTCAGGCTGTTATTTCATTTAGAGGTAAAAACTAGTAAGAAATACTAGAACTGTGTCAGGTTTTTCTAGAGAACCAGTTGTAAATGTGATGATAAATTAGACACCGTTAAATGATTGAAGCGAAAACTGGCATTTCGGACATTAGTCCTTTGTTGGAGTAATACTCCGATGAAGGACCAACGTCCGAAATGTCAGTTTTCTCTTCAATCATTCAACGGTGTCTAATTTATCATCACATTTACAACTGTTATTTTATTTGAATAGTGGTGTTGTGTGATTTGAATAGTGAATGAAGAGGTGTCTGCAGACTAGGAAGCAGATTCTGTTCTGCAGGAAAATGATTTATTAATTACTTTAATATTTATTTATCATTTTAGCTATATATAATCAACAAAATATTATCATTGCAGCTGTTAATGCTATTGGTATTTCAAAAATACATGAAAGTAATTGATACATATTCCCCACATTTCGTCAACATTGTAGCATTAATTCTTGTTTAGATTGCACTCACTTTCTATCTGCTCATTCTGTATTTTCCGGTACATTTTTGTTCATATGTATTGTTTTTTTCTTTGTTTTCTTTAGGCATTAAAAGTTCTCAAAACACCAGAATTTATGCCATATGTTGTGTTCATTGCTGCTCCTGATATTGAGGTTATGAAAACTAACCAGAACAACAGTCTTAAAGAAGGTCTAATCCATAAGAAACGTCCTGTAAGTGTTTATAAACATTGCTGTAGTATTGGAACAAAAATGTTTGTTTCAAGTATGTTCTGCATCGAGTATGAACAGAGGCAAAATTGTAAAAAATGAGCTACTAATAAGATACTAACTAATTGAAAAAACATTGGCCAGGGCAAAAGAACTTCAGGATTAGAATTAAAAGTAAGGAGGCAACTTCTATGGTATGGTAATGTTGTCTTCTTTTCCTAATAAACTCATCACACCATGTTTTGCAATTTATAAGGTGAAAGTTCATCCAAGAGGAATTTTATTTATGTATGGATGTAAAAAAACATTGAGAAAAAAGCAGTAATGATCAATCATGCTAGTAAGAAATTGTGAAAAGAAATTATGGTCTTCCACCATTGTCATACTTGCTAGGGTTCTTGTTTGACTAGGTTCTTGTGTACAAGGGTTCATGTGTGCTAGGGTTCTTGTACTGAACAACACTTTCAAACCTTTGAGAATTATTTGTTTTTGTCTGTTGAACAGGAGGAAGAGCTAGAAAAGACAGCCAACAAGTCAGAACATCTATACAATAACTACTCTCACTACTTTGATCTGACTATTGTCAATAATAACACAGATCAAGCATACCAAGAACTGAAGGATGCCATTGATGCATTGAGTACAGAACCACAGTGGGTACCAGTTAGCTGGGTGTACTAGACAAGAAAACCTTAATAGACCCATTACAGTAAATAGGATAACTCCTAAAATTATTATAATAAGAGGACTTGGTTTGAGCCTAGATTGCTTTATCCAACACATTACATCCATACTACCCTGTGAATTAGTCTTTAACCCTACCGGTCGAAACACAAATGTAGCGAAGGGTGAAAAACTGTCTCTGCTTGCTGGATAAAAAATCCATACAAATGCTATCTAACAAAATAATAGAGTATTTGGAGCTGAAAGTCCAGTGGTAATTTGTTACAACGTAAAATTTCGAAAGAGTAAAATGTTTTAGAGACACACTCAGTCCAAGTACTCTTCCAAATTTTGACGCCATTACAGATTGCCCCGGTGACTTTCAACTGTTTTATTAGAAACAAAGACACCGTCTACACTAGTAGCGCGCATGTCGTTATCTATACAAAGTTCACCTTAGCCTTAGACGCACTTATTGCAGATAAAATCTTCTCATCAGACAAACACAAGTACCTCTAGCTAGATAAGATGTATTATAAAAATGTGCAATATTCACGATATAAAATAATTAGCAAAGGTAACTTCTCTTTGCTAAAATAAAGTTGTTACCAATAGTTAGTCTACGTAAATACTAATAAATTTTTATTAAAGTTATCAATTTAATTGTATCTTTCAATTCATTGGTCTTCTCCCTTGAATCGTAATGTTGAATTTTGAAAATAAAAATTATGCCCCTAAATCAACTACGTCTTTTAAGACATTTACGTACAACAAATTGTGTCGTGCAGTGTGATTCGCACACACGTTTTTATCATCTTTTATCAAATCTTTTGAATCAAAAACATGTGTTTACATGTAGACTAAAGCCTTGTTTCCATATAATCGCAAACGATCGAAAGGTCGCAAACGATCGAAAAAAAAAATAGATTTTTGGGAAACCAAAGTTTTTCGATCCTACGACCGTTTTCGATCCATATGTGATCGCGATCGCCGAAATCGTTCAAAAACGGTCGTAGGATCGAAAAACTTTGGTTTCCCAAAAATCTAATTTTTTCCGATCGTTTGCGACCTTTCGATCGTTTGCGATTATGTGGAAACCAGGCTTTGTTTTTTTGGACAGACCAAATAGTTTTTGCACTGAACACTAGATAAACGTTTTGATTAACATAAATGACATTTTAATAACTGATATCAAGAATCGTTCGATGTAAATACAAGAATTTTATCAATTATACAGTGTTTATCATCTTCCCAGCTGAACTAAGAATAATAAATAGTCCAAAATATATTGTGACCAAAGGTATTTAACTTTAGAGAAGTTAATAACAATTGGTTGTCCTCTAGTACCAAATATCGATAACAGGCCGCGTCATCCTAAACATTATAGGACGCGTAAACAATTTTTTTTGAAAATTATTGTCTTTTCACTATGAATTCAAGATAATATAATATGTAGAAGATGTAGGCGTGGTAATATATGACGTAATGTCGTATACAGCGTTTTTGTACGAGTGTCTTATATAGTCTAAGAACTAAAGTTAATAACTGTACTTGGACACTGTGTTCATTAGATGCTTGTATCCATTAAGAAGTTCTACGAAATAATACATTTGGTATTTCTTTCAGGAGGGTCGTCAAAAACTTCCAAAGTCTCGACCCACTCACCAAGAAACTCCTTTCTCTTGGCTTGGTTTTCTTCCATGGTTTTCTTCTCTTCGTCTCTTGCGTCAAGGATGTGTTTTTGGTGAGCTTCAATCTCTGCTAATCGTTTTTCAGCAGCATCTTTTCTCTTTGATTCTTCAACACGTTGCATTTCTTCATAAATTTCTCGATCTTTCTGCTCATTTCGATGCACTTTTTCACTCAAACGTTGAGTTTGCTGTTGCAAAAACTCCAGGTTCATCTGTGCAGTGTCGTTGCTGGCTTGCACTCTTGACTTCTCGGCTTCTGAAATTCTCGTTCTTTCATTGCTATGCCAGTTGTCTTGCAGTTCTAAACGTTGCTGGAGCTTTTCTCTTCGTTCTTTTGCAGCTTCTTTTCTTTTCTCTTCTTCTAGTTTCAAATGTTCATTTTGTAGTTGCAGTAATCGTTGAGCTTCATCTGACGCATGCTGAAGACCAAACTTCTGTGTTTCTTGTTGCATTCTCTCACTCTCCGCCTTCATGCGTGCTTCTTCTTCTTCTTTTTGTCGTTGTTGTCGTTCACGTTTACGTTTTTCTGCAGCCTCTAGTGCTCTTTGTTCCTCTTCTATTCTTTGTTGTTCAGCAGCCTCAAGTTTAGCCGCATCACGACTTGCCTTTTCTGTTCCTCTCTGGTTTAGCTCTTCTACGTACTCGCTCCATTCTTTCTGTAGTTTAGTGAGTTTTTCTTGTCTGTGTTGTTGTTCGCGACTATGAACTTCTCGTTCATACTCCATCCTAGCCTTGACAGCTTCTTCTCTTTGAGTTTTAAATGTCGTTTTAGCAGATTCTGCTGCTTTGCGCTTGTTTTCCTCTTCTTCCAAAACTTTATCCAAAGCGATTTGCTCCATTTCCTTCTTGTGTAGTGACTTGAACTCGATCATTTTCTCCATCTCTAAATTTGTACACTCTTCGTTGAGAGCATTTCTTGCTCGTTCCTCATCATGGTGCTTAGAGTTGAGCTGTTCTTTTCTTGCACCAAGTTTCTGTGCCAATTCTTCGTCTCTTTGTTTTTTCTTTTCTTGCCATAGTTTTCGTCGGTTCTCGATGTCTTCCTCCGCTTTCTTTCTCTTCTCCTCCATTTCTTTCATGTATGATTCTTCCTCCCCTTTCAACTTTGCGATATGATTTTCGTGGCCAACAAGCTTTCTTGCTGCTTTATCAAGCTCTTGTTTTTCTCTCTCTATTGCTTCTGATTGAAACTTTTTCTGCCTCTCTTGAAGTTGCTTCAACTTTGCTGTAGCTTTGGTATCTTCGTCAGTAAGGTCTTTTACTGTGTTGGAAATGATTTTGTTTTCCTTTTCGACTCTCTTTTCTTCAAATTTACCCCTCTTTTCATTCTCGATTTCCAATCTGTTATTGAAAACTTCCTTTGCTTTTGCAAGCTCTTCGATTCTTCTCTTTTCCAACAACTCAGCTTTATGCTTTTCATCCTCAGATAAAGCTTGAACTATCTGTTTTTGTTTTTCGAGAAAAGCTTTTAGTTGTTCTTTATGTTCTGCCAATTTTTCCTTGTTCTTCTCGGCATATAGCTTTTTCATTCTTTCAATTTCTTCTTTTTCTTTTTCATGCATTTGCCGTCTGTCATCGCTGTTAAAAATTTGGCTCTCGAATTTGCTTCTGGAATCATAAGCCCCAAATATCTCTTGTGTTAATTCCTCTTTTTCTTTTTCTGCAGTTTCGGCAAATTTGTTTTCTTCATTTTCCCAGTCAATTAGATATTGAAGTATCTCTTGATCATTGTTGGTTACTTGAATTTGTGACCAATCGATATCTGCCTCTGTGACAGCCATAATTTAATTTGTTCTTCAAGATACTATAAGAAAGAAGCGAAGCATAAGTGAATAATTTACAGAGAAAAAGTAAAAGAGAAACATTAATTATATCCTCATGGGTGACCAAGTGGTTAGGTCTCTCGTCTCTCACGCTATGGTCATGGTTAGAGACCTGGCTCGGGCGCTGAATTATATGTGTGTAGAATTTGTTGTTTTTCATATGATTGCAAAAATCAACTGTTTGTAAAGATGTGTGTAAAATAATGAATGTTTGAGAAACAAGTGTGAGAGAAAGTGTTGTCAATTAGTAGAAATGCTAGATAATCTGGATACTACAATGAACGTCAGTGCAAAATTAGAAAGACATAAAAGATAGGTGCTACTGTGAAAATCTGAAGTACACAAGACTCCCCAAAAAGGAGTTTTGAAGACACTTGGTGTTAGCACTCATCAAGCTAGGGAAATACAATGATCGACAAATCAGTCTTCCAACAATTGATAGACCATGATCTGACACAAGGGGAGATACAGAATTTATAAAAAGGCTGGTGAATTGTGGTTTCAAAAATAAAAATAAACATATGAAATATATATATGAAATATGAAGGCTAAACTTTAGAATACCCCGTCACTTATTACCATAACAATAGAATCTATTGTTATTACTCGTCGTTTTCAAACAGTGCTGCTACTGGAATTGTTAAGTGACGGGGTATTCTAAAATTGCTCCAATATAAAAACACTCCTTTATTTTTACAATGCACGCACAACCACAATCTTGTTCCAAGATGATTTCTGTCAAGTGGTCCAACTGTTAATCGCATATTCTATCTCATTGAAAAAACGTCTTGATAATTAAATATGCCAAAACCAGCCAGGAAACAAATTGATGCTCATGACCAATAAATGATCTTACCAACACACACAAACATGTGCATCTATACTGTTTGTTGACAAAGACTATAGCCACTGACAATGACAACATTGTATCAAAGTTTGACAGTAATCTACAATATTTTGTGTGAGCTAACATAAACAAGATTGCACAATACAAAAAAAATATTGAAAAACGAAGTACAACTTATAATTTGCAATGAAAATGTCCAAAAAGACTGAACTACTGTACATATTTACGTATGAAGCTAATTTTATGATCACAATGACCGAAGAAGCCACAATCATGCCAACTAATGAGTTCATTCGAGTGCCAGTAAAAGAGAACAAATCCTAGTCACACTTATTATTATATAATCCGTTTTTCTGTAAAAACCACAAGGCAAATTCTTGATAGAAAGCAAGTGAATCGTCAAAAATATGCCAGTTATGATATGCAATATTTCACTGAAAGAAATGACAATATCCAAACGGGAAGCTCACTTGTTTATCACTTTCACGAGAAATTGCCGAATCAATTTTTGCAGGAGCTTCCTTTGAATTTTATAGATACTTACCATGCAATGGAAGACAAGATTTCTCTAAAGTTTCCGGTTTTATTCACCCAAATAAAAGCGAATAATCATGAAAACAAATCGTCGCCATTACGCCCCAAATAAGCTACGCCTTAGTCTCCCAACTTCAAAGCCACAACTCAGGGATCCCGCTGGACTTGCTCGAGCAAACTACGTTACTGAAACCACAGGTAGCCCAAACAGTCAACTTCTCAATGATGTCCTGGGCGAGTGCTATATATATTATATAAATTGCATATTTTACTTTACTTCAAAATGCAGGTTTGCCATAGGTGTAGCACATTGAATGAGCTGTATAACTTTACAATTGACATGAATGCAACTAATCCGTTATGAGTTATAAAATGTCACAAATTGCCATAAACCACTAATAATTTACTGATTGTGCGCTACAAATTACTACAGCATGTAAATTCTGATACCTTCACTCAAAAATCAACAAAACCACCAAATTCTAGCACGTAACCTTAAGTCTAAATTGAGATGTTTTTAATGGTTTGAGGAAATACATCCCGTTACATTTGAGAAATTTGATAGAATGAGAGTGAGCTCACCCTGTGATCTAGGGCTGAAGAAATACGCAGTTCCAGTTGTACAATTGATGGACCAATTGATGCCTGGATAACAATGTCCACAAGATAAAAATATTGCAGGATAGAGATTCATTTGGTGGATAGCAATATGCAGGCTTGGTACAACATTTGAACCTGTTACTGGCCCCATTAATAACTTAAGAGTTTTCAAAAAGCACTTGGTAAGCATGTATAAGTCAAAATACCACCAGTCAAATGTGTAATTTCATAGTCTGCTAAGCAGTTATTGGAGAGGGGGTGGGGAGGGATTGAATGAAGAGTCCTTTCACCCTCTCCCCAAGCATGCACGCTACTCCATACAATAACCACACAGTATCTTATTGCTTTTTGAATACCACACCATGTTCATTTGTCACTGGTTTTATTGACGCAATCGATGAGACACCACACTCCTTACAAAAGACCCAAGACCTTTTTGGTTCAATGGCAGTAGAACCAAATATTAAAGTTAATGTGTTTCTTTCTAACAAATGAAACTGTTTGAATACAATCATTTTCACATGAATGGGAAACAGTACGGTTATGATATGGCTACAATTTTGCAGAAAATGTGAATGTTTCCTTGGAAAGTACAGCTGAAATATGGTATTGTTTTCCATTTATATGAAAAAGACTCTTAAATGTCTATACAAGACAAAACCTTCTACTTTAAATACATATAATACTTTATATTAATGATTAACTTTAACCATTGTAAATACACAGTTCTAACCAAGACTGACTCCCTTGCCGTTAAATAAATATACTTGTTATATTCAAACTTTTTAATTATGGACCTTTCTCTATGAGGCATGCAATTATTAGGATAGAAGGTCTGTCAACAAAGCATCACCATAAAATCATTGAAAATTAAATTAAAATCAAACAATAGCAAACTTATTGATTGAAAATAGCAATATTTATCATTTGCATTGTTATCTAAATTCCTGAGAATAAAACCTGTAAAGGATTAGAAACTATTAACATCTGTTTAATGTGCTTTAAAGTACATTAATGTTCGGTATTGCAGTACTGTATGAATTCATATAAATTACTACTAAACACTGATATCAGTCAGTAATTCAATTAACATGAGCGTTCATCCTCTATCTTTTTCTTTCCTTGTCCTATTGCGTCTGGATTGGCTAAGGGGTCCAGGTCAGAAAACAGGTTAAACCAGGCAGACTGATCATTCCCCTTTCCTTGTTTCTCTTTACCAGATTTACCCATATTTGTCAAGCTTTTAAGAGATGCCTTAGAAGGCAATGATAGGCCCCCAAGTGGATTACTACCAGCATTAGAACTAGCTGTAGTCTGTTGTTTATCAGTGTTGTCAGACCTACCAAATGGATCCATGTTTAATAAACTATCCATCAAATCAGATGGTAAATAACCAGGATGATCCTCTTGTTGACTGGCAGATGAAGACATGTTCTGAGACTGCATCTGTGGTCTAGGACTATCACCAAACAATTCATTCCATTGACTACTGAAGCTGTTGTGGTCCACTTGGGATGACTGACTGTCACCAAATACATCACTTAATAAATCCAAATCATTTTGGCTGGTTGGTTCTCTTGAAGGAGAACCAAATAACAATTGATCAGCTGTCATGCTTGCTGCAGCACCACCTACAGCAGCTCGCTCACCTGAAACACATTAGAGTAAATCAAGATACTATGGTTTATCGATTCTTGTTTACACTGTAGTGTACTGTATGTAAATAAACAGTTTGCATTAGAGTGCAGACACTAAATGTGTGCAACAGCTTCACTATTTAGTGGTAAATAGCACTAATTAAACAAAAGACAACAATAGAATTACCATGAAATAGCACTATTTAGTGGTATTCATATTGCACACTTTTAGTGTGTGCACTGTATAACCATATCATTTGTATTATTATTAGATAAATATATCTTCAGCTAAAGACAAAAATCAAAGCAGTCTAGATGGGGGTCAAACTAACAGCCATTTTAATTGCTGTCACAAGCTCTAATAGTTGATATAGAGCGTTTTACTTGACATTCAATACCATGTAAAAAAATAATAATAATAATCAAATAATTATGGGAGATTAGCCAGTATAAAATGATAGAACTGGTAGTTTCCTTTAAGTTAGTTACAGTTAGGACTCATAATACAAATATAACATATAATTTTCGGGTCTTCTTTCAAGCAATTGCATTAATTGCTTTCATAACCGTGACGATCATACAATTTACTGTATAACATATAATAATAACAAAATAATATAATACAATAAATTGACTTAATGAACAGTTTTTTACAGTCCTTGGCCCTCCCGTCAGGAATAATAGCTTGTGTTTACCTCTGCTTTGGTAATTTTCATCCAGTCCCAGTAGGTCTCGAGCAGCTTCATAGCTTGGTGGATCAATATCATTATCATTAAAAGAACCAAGTAAGTCTTCTTGACCTAATAAGAACAGGAGATAGATATAATCACTGATTGGACATTTGATGACGTCCTGCATGCAACTACATGCATGAAAGATAAGTAAGCTATATCTGGCATTTCAACATAAGTTTACAACAGTTTGCGGTTTAAGCAGTTTGCGGATAAAGGAATATTTTTTATTAAGGACCTATGTACAAAGGGTTACAATTTCGAATGGGAGGAAGTCCACAAAAAGGGTTTGAATCAGAATTTTTATTTTTATTGGCTTAACTTAAAAAAAATCGATACCATTGCATTGGAGAAGTATTCTAGAAGAAGCTAGTCATCAGCATTTCGATGAAAATATAGAAGAAAAGAAAAAAAGTAAAAAATTATCTACAAGAGATATTTATGATTTAATTATTCGTAAAAGAATTAAGGAGCCAAGTGCTAAGGCAAATATTGAAAGAAGAATAGATAATTTCACGATAAATTGGGAAGAAGTTTATACGAGAATTTACACGACAACAATAGACAGCTATACAAGGTATTTCAGTATAAAATCCTCAATAACATTCTTTATCTCAATAGAGATTTGCATCGTTTTAAATTGATTGAATCTCCACAGTGTTCATATTGCCACACCTCTGCTGAAACGATAGATCATTTATTTGTGGAATGTATTTGTTCAAAAAATCTCTATATTGATATAAAAAACTGGTGTTATACAAAAAACTTGGAATTACCTGATCATTGTCTTGAAAGCACGTTACTTGGGGTTAGTTTACAAAGTAACAATGTTATTATTAATCAATTGCTTATTGAATATAAAATTTTACTGTACAAATTTAGAGGACAAGGGAGAACGCCAACCCTTCGTATGTTTATCAATAGCCTTTTAGCCCTTGAAAAAATAGAAAGAAAAATAGCCACACGAAAAAATAAGTTAACATTTTATTTAAAAAAATGGAACTTTTTAAGTCTCGAATAAAATTAACTTCGTATATCTGTAATGAATTGTAAATATATACGTAAAAAATGTAACTTCTAGTGTAAACTGTATTTTGTTATATTGTCAATAAAAAAAAAAATAAAAAAAAGTTTACAACAACAAGAAAAATCACATCTATCACTTCAAACAAATTGTGTATTCATGTATCTGTTTGTTTGTATTTTATCATCAATCCATCAAGTCATTCATTTATCCATCCATCCATCCATTCATTCAATCATTCACTCAGTCCATGTCCCATTTATTCACAAAGCCATTAATTTAATTTATGCACCAAATATCCATGAATAGATCCATCCATAATTTATTAACTCATTCTTAAACTTGTCTAACCTGTAGGCTGAGGTTCATCACTACCAAGGAGATCAACTGATGAAGATTGTCCACCATTTCTTCTTGGTGAGTCAGAGGTATCTTCCATGAGATCAGTTTGCAGTAGTTCATCATCATCATCTTCTGCGCTACGATCCCTGGATGACCTTCTATCATGCACAGGTGAATTATCCAAGCATATTAGCTTATCATCATCGTCATCATCATCATTCTTGCCTTCTCTCTGCTCTGTAGCCTCATCTGCTTTGTCTTTGTTTTGCTCTGTGTCTTCTCCCTGTTCTTCATTTGTTGAGTCTTTGTCATCTGTATCCATCATGGGATTCAAGCTTTTCAGCATTTGGAATTGGTATGTAGGATATCCCTTGAACTGCTCTGATACTTGACTCATGCTTTTACAAGTGTTTTCCCAGAATTTCAGCATTGCCTGTTGATAGGCTGCCAAAGTGCTTGACAACAAGTTGCAGCGACTGGCAGACAGGAGGTCAACCTTCTGCATCACGTCATGTTTATTCTTTTCAAATTTCTTCTTGCAGTTTTTGACCTTGGCTTGAACCTGAGGAAAAAAGCATGTTTGGAACAAAAAAAATTCAAACAATTTCATATACCGTTTATTTATATCTAGCACACCACCAATTCTCAAGATGCCTCGCAAATCTAACTCGCACTGTTTAATTGTCATCCACATCAAATCATGGCCACTTTGACAAAAACATAGATGCTATTATTTATTAAAAAATATATAACATATAGTACAGTCTACTTATCAATTCGCTTACATCTCTAAATTTGTCCAGTCTTTTCCATTCCTCAGGATCCAGTTCTTTAGATATGTCAGCCATCCATAACAAGCTAGCCCTGTATTCAGTCCTAGACGTCTCCATACGCCCTACTGTCATTCCTGTATCTGATATTGCTCTGAATCTGAACGTCTCAATTTCTTGATAAAGTCTCACAAGTGGAGTACGCAAACTTAGCCTGAAATATAAAGCTGTACATTAAAACTTCTTGAAAGAATGTATATCAGCTAAAGGATTTATTGTTTTATATTGATTAATATTCAATTTTTTTGGAAAACATTTTTTTTGAGGTTCCAATAATTAATTCTTTTATTGTATAAAGCCTGTTTTTTTTTGTATATTCTCTTTGAGAAGAAAAAAAAAACATTGACAGTCACACTATTGAAGTATTGAATTGAATTACCTTTGTTGTGCTGTATAGCTTTGAGACTTGCCGACAGCTATCATCATTTTACCAGCTTTTGACTTGTCTTGTGAGCCTTGTTCTCTGAGGAAACGTCCCATTTCATTCTCATCCTGAGACAAAGCTGAAAACATTCAAACATGATTTCATTAGAATGTTGATGAACAAGTGTCTATTGACATTAGTACAGAGAACACATTCACACTAATGGTAATTTATACCAACTCGACATTATCAACATCGTCATGCATCCTTGTTTTTGAATAGAAGCCATCAACATGATTCACCATTTCCCTAATGTGAAATTTTGTTTTAAAAACATCAGTATCACAAAACAGCCTTCCTCAGGTTCTCTACTAGTTAAAGACAACATTGAAAAAATTTATGTTGTCAAGTGTTTCAATAAGCATTATACACCATATAAATTGTTTCTATTATTTAGGAAAATCACATATACCTACCAAATATTCTGTTCTGATAGATCTCAATGGCTTTAAGTAAATCTATGCATGTTTTCTGGATGTGTCGAAATGCCTTAAAGATATAGAGAAAAATCAAGTTATGTTCATAGACTAATATGCATAGATTGGTATATATTCAAGGTCTGTATTCATAGTTAGTTATGCATAGTCATAAGCACAACTGGCTTTACAACAAAGGACTGAGTAAATTTTACCTCTAATCGTGCATCAACCTCTGCATCTCCAGCTACAACAAAGACATCTTGTTCTTTGCCTAGTTTCTGTATAACAGACTGTTTAGTGTGCCAGTATTTACTCTCCATCTTGCCTTTAAGGCTATTGGATGGTGGTGGTCGATAGTTGTTATAGTTGTATCCATAGTTACTAGTTTCTTGGCTTTCATGATCTTGGTATCTATCAAAGCTTCTGTCATAGCTAGAATGAATGACATAAAACATATCAGTGTACAAGTTGTAGTACATATGTGAGGTGCATTATCAAGCAATTATTAGACACTTTCTCACAGTTATTAGACACAATTTTATAATGCATGGTTATAATACAATACTGCACATAGTAATAGAATTTTAGTCAATGATTATGGCTTGTTTGTCTAGACCAGTCAACCTATAAATCAACCAACCAACCAAATAATCGATCAATCATTCAATCAATCAATCAATCAATCAATCAATCAATCAATCAATCAATCAGCAATCAGTCAATCAATCAATAAACCAACCAATCAATCAATCAATCAATCAATCAATCAATCAGCAATCAGTCACTCAATCAATCAATCAATCAATCAGCAATCAGTCCAACAGCCAATTAATTTCTTCATTCCTTTAATCTGTTAGTCTTCCAGCCAATCAATTTGCCAGTCAATCAGTCAGATAGCCAGTCAATAAATAAAGTGGTCAATCAATAAATTACTGGTATAGTTGATAAGTTACAACTATTAATTTTACCTTTCATCAGGTTCTTGTGGTAAAGAATGATACGAGCTTTGAGACATTGTGGACATATTATGTACTATGAAGTTCCTTGATCATGCAACTCTGAAAAATACATTAATAAATTATTGGTACCTTGATTAAAAGAGAAAAAGTTTCCTCCTTAAGTTCAAAAAGCCAGGAATTGCTGTCAAAACTTGTGAAACAATTTGCACTAATTGCGATACAAAAGAAAGTCAGCAAAGCATTCTGGTATTGGTAGTATGTGACGCCTTAATGTAAATCGCCCATTATCAAAATTTGATGAAGTTACTTAATAAGTGTCTTGTTGAAAATTAGCTTCCTTACACATATTGAAAACACAAATATATCAAATATCTTTGATGCCGAATTTTGCAAAGATTTTAACTGCCTGAACCCTGATAAGATATCAGTTCAGCTGTCAATCACATTGACAATTTGCTTATGAAAATTTATGAGGAAGTCAGTTACTCTAATAACAACTTTATTCCGAAGTGTGCCGTTCACACAAGCAAGAGACCTGGAAAAAATCCTCTGTTGATGTTAGTTAATTACCATGATGATAACAATGACCGTTCAACAATGATATAATGAAATTGAGATTTTTTGCCTAAATTTCAAATATCAATTTCAATACTTCCAAAAAATCTCAGAAAGAAAACTATAGCAATTTTTGAAATCAAGATAAACACAGCAAATTCACAATTTCATCATCAGTTTTGTGTTTCGGAAACCTGGCAATTTTGTATTGTAAAAAAGTTGAAAAGAACATGTGATGGAATTCCTTTCAACAAAATACAGAAACAAACGTATTTATTTACAAAAATGATTATGTTATTATACAGAGAGCCTTGGGTTCATTTTTGAACAATCTAAGAATACTATTATTGCTCCAGTACATGAGAAATCAAAGTTTACAATTAAAATTAAATTAAGTATATGATCACAGCAAGTTTTTTTGGAAGCTGAACATATTTTTCGTCCACGTATATAAACCAAGCAAGTCACAAAGGCCCAAATTTAATTAAATATAATACCATTTTTCAACACAATACTAACAGCTTTCGATACTCATTTCAGCAAAATGATATTTCTTGGTTAATTTATCAGAGAATTTGTTTTTAAACGATAGAGATATTACTTAAAGACAACGAAGAATCATTGAACAGGTGACCGAGTGGGCAAAACGGTGACTTTTGATTCAAGCATTTCAAAAAGCTCAGATTTTAGTGACCTTTTGATGGAAAAAATATTATATAATTTAGAAATAATAAATAATAAATACTTACTTAGAACATATTAAGTCATTTTGTAGCCCTTGGCAATGAAATAGTAGTAAAATATGTAAGAGAAAGCTTATCCCCTTCTCCTTTTCCCAAATACAAAATGGCGTTTTCCCGTTTGCGCAGGCGCGCATGCTCATAAAAACAAGACACGTAATAAGTTGATAAGTTATGCATAACTTGGCACCAGGCGCTGCATTAGTGGCAAACAATAAGTGAAAGCCAACGAATAAAATGAGAAAGAAATAAAGTAAGAAAGGACGATAAGAAAGAACGTAAAAGAAAAGACAGAAAAAGGAAAAAAATTGAATATATATGGAAATAGCTAAAAAAGAAAGAAAGAAAAATAGGAATTCGAAGCTAAGAGAGAAAGAAAGAATGAAAGACCGAAAGAGAGAGAGAGAGAGAGAGAGAAACGAAAGTAAAGAAAACAAACATGCAAACAAACACAGAAAAGTACCCATTAGAGTGTTAATCGGACTATACTAGAGCAAAAATATTTTGTGGACACTATTATTATTATTGGAAATTCTACAATTATTAAGTCTTTTCAGGGCTCCTGGTCTTTTTCTGAATATTTACATTGTAGCTGTTGAGCCATCACGCTAGATGGCGACCAAACGTAGAAATAAAGCTTATTCATTGAAAAAAAATCACCTGTGCAAATCCGTAAAATAAAGTAAAACAAAAAGTAAAGATACTCAAAAACTAAAAACTAGAGTGATGCAAAAATAATTGAAAAGGAAAGAACATTAAAAAGACGTAAGGAAAAATGGCAAAGGAATTAGATATCGGTCTTCCCAAGTCTCTCTATGAATATAAGAAACAAACAAATGGATTTTTGAGTCCATTTCCTTAGATTTCCATCTTTTCATTCTTTTCTTACATTTATGCGGACTTCTATGCGGGACTTCTGATGTCAGAATTGACGTCATTGCACTGTACTGACGTCATAAGCATTGCAGCCGCTGCATCTGTATCGCAGGCACAGTAGGAGTAACTTGTGTTTGGAACGGGAAATATTTGAACTTTTAGCAGTGTTTAACTGCATAAATATTGATTAAAGGTGAGTAATCTCAGGGCAGTTAGTAATTGATTTAAATCAAGAATAAATAGACTTGGCTATGTATTGTCAGAAACTTCAAAATCATGATTAAGTTCAATGCCGAAGTAATTTTTGTGAGTACTATACGATTATCAATGCAACAAGTTAGTCAAATCATACGTTCAAATCGTTTGTCGAAAGAGCTGTCTGATCCTTATGGGAAATATCACCTCGTCTTAGCATGTTTTACCACACAAACTCTCAATCAGGAAATACTTTACTAAATGCCATCATTTTGATGTTTGTTTTGATTTGAATAGTCTGTCAGAAACGTTTCCAAATATTGTCCAGCATGGCTCGTTTCGTTCCCGAAACTGTAAAAGCTTTTAGTCAAGATTATTGCAATTCAGTTTCATTTTTGAAAGCATCTGTCTGCAGTCTGGTCTGCAAGTAAATGTATGTTAATATTGTAATATTAAGTGTTGTGTTTTGTTTATAATATTAACATTGGTTCATCAAGTTATTAATTAAGGTCATTAATTTTTTACCATAATCAATATATCATTTATGTTTTGATATATATTAGATATAAATATATGTTACTAGTAGGTTAGGACATATTATATGATTTTGCTACAGTTTTTCTTTAAATATTTTTTATAGGCATTTTCTATTTCTTTATTTAGAATACTATAATCCTCGGGAACCCAGGGGTTATATCTGTCACTCAGTTCCTCACTCCGAGTGACAGATATAACCGTGGGTTCCTGAGGATGGAATACTATTAGGGACATCCACTGAACATTTCTCCCAAAAAAAATTTTCTTATTAGACACTGACTATAGAAATTGTTGTACTTGTATTATATAACTATATTTTGAGGATTTAAACGAAATTACGGTTCATATGGGTCACGGTTTAGGATCTGCATTTGAGTGTAAGGTTTCTTTGTAAGGTCTTACGGTCAGTCTTGCTATAAGATTGCCTGACAACATGTCAACTGCACACACAAAACAGTCTGTACTATAATCAGATTTATATAAGGGAAAGAAGAATTCATCAGAATCGTTTTGGTATCCTTTGGAATCAATAATGGAGTATGATTAAAAATAAAAAATGAGAAATGTACACTGGACAAGAGCTGGCTTGTAAACGAAAACGTCTTGCGGTGGGCCAAAACTAACATTAAACCTTTGAAACAATCAACTCCATGCAGCTTTTGCTCAGTTATGAAATTCTCGCTTATGTTTGGTCCCAATCTTATGTCAATGTCTGAATAGACTGTAATGTATTAAGATTGGACAAAAAATGCTACAGAACTGATTTGGCAACACTTTTTAATAATAAAATATAGCATAAAATATAACATAGTTCAAGTTAAATCAATTATATATTGATTTTTATATCAAAATGTATTGGTTTGTCTTGTGGTTGGAGTACAGATATAGGTTTGTTGATTTACTTTGAATGAATTCCGTTTTGGTGGAGGGGCTCCATGTGGACTTACTAATAACATTTCCTTGACAAGGAAAAATTGCTTGTGCCGATGGAGAACAACTTACTGACAATTTTTTTTGTCAAGGAGCACAGCAAAAGAACAGCACATCAACAGCATATCCTAAATTTGGCATATCATTGGTGAAATCAAGCATGACTAGAAAACACCAATAATATGACAATTAGTTATATTTTTTAATTAAACCTTTTCTATTATATTGTTTTTATCTTGTGTTCATTTTATTTGATAAATTGGTGATAATTCAATGACTTTGTTACTGTCATCTAACATACATGTGCTGCCACTATTGTTCCATGTAGTACCTTGAAATGACTAGTATTTAACAATACTGAAGACAAAATTTTGAAATGTCTATTGATATGTCTGAAATTAATATCAAATGAACAAATGATTTATTTATCACATCACTCATATCATTATTTGTTTTCATCAAAGGTTGTCACTAACTGGTCAAACACATTGCCATTATGTCTGATCAGGACAGAATGCGTAGCGAGATTGAAAGAATGCAGATGAGGGGTGATGAATTGACAGATGAGGTATGAATGTAATGTAATGACATACTGCTTATATAGCGCATTTCACATAATGTCTCAATGCGCTTTACAATCTCTAATATTTATAGTTGTCATGCTATTATTGCATTTTAGCTAGTAGGTGTTTTCATTTCTTAAATTACAAACAATTTTTAGTACAGTATTGAGTGGTATCAGCATTTTGCTTTAAATACTTAGCATCTTCCTCTCTTCAGCTTTCCCTTTTTATGTTTTAGCAAAGGAATCCCAAGAGAGAAAAAATAGTACACATGCCATACTTTTGAAGCAATATAGGGTCAATTCAGTTCTCGTTAAGTTTTGGTTAGATTTGGCTTAATTTCATTAAAACAATAATGTTTATTTTCATTGAGGGCTGGTGTTGCGTTAAGAAAACTTTGAAACCTATATGTACAATAACCAAAGTTAATATACCCTACCTACCAATAACAATATCATAAGAATTTAGTTCCCAAAGGTCAAATACGAGTTCCACTTTATCTGACCAGTGTTTTCTTGTTTGATATAGTCTTTGGAAAGTACTCGCCGTATGCTACAAATGACTGAAGAGGTAAGTCATCATAAACTGGTGGAGCTAATTCTAGATTATAATATTGTGCAGATGAAATGATCCTTCAGTATCTGGCATTTATATTGTTGTTAGGTAGTACAGCCAATAGTTCATTGTCTAATAGGCCATAAAGAATATGAGAACAAAATATCAAACCCACGTCTTCAGTATTCTAGTCCGAAGAGGAGAGTTCAATTCCTGCCAAGAACATACCTATTTCTTTCTTTTATTCTTTATTTCATTTTATACACTGAATGCATAACTAATTAATTACTACAGCTATGCAACGTCTAATAAGTCCCATTGCATGCCAATTTTTTCGAAGTTGTCGCAGGGGAATCAGGAAAAAAAGATAGAACGGTATAAAAGGAGAAATTATTTAATAATCTTTTTTGTAATATTACCGATAGACTCAAGATGTTGGTATCAAGACATTAGTTACTTTAGATGAGCAGGGAGAACAGCTTGAAAGAGTTGAAGAAGGACTTGATCAAATTAATGCAGATATGAAAGAAGCTGAGAGAAATCTTACTGGAATGGAAAAATGTTGTGGGCTATGTGTTTGCCCTGGAAAAAGGTAAGACACTTTAATCAATTCAATTTTTTTCATATTTTCTATTAAGTAACAATGCTATTTTTGTTAAAATTTATAGGGGTAAAAATTATGAAAAAAGTGAGACATATAAAAAAGCCTTTAAAAAGAATAATGAAGATGGTGTAGTGACCTCACAACCTGTAGGTAAAGAGCAGATTTTAGTTTAATTCAGTGCACTAGCATTTGCTATTAGATATATTATGTTCCTTTACTACAGCATGATTTCAGATACAGTAAGAATGAGAATACCCTGTGTTTAAGCTCTATCATGATGTTTCATTTGTTATTTTTTTCTATTTTTATTTTTCTGGCTGTTTATTTGTAATTTTACTTCGCATTCAGTTTTGTTTATTTGATTGTTTTGTGGTTTCTCTTGCTTGTCTGTCTGTTATTTGTTTCTTTGCTGTCTGTCTGTTGTTGCTTTTTGTTTTTTTTAGCTTGATTAGTTTCTCTGTTAGCAGTAACTAACATTGTGCTCCATATCCAATTTATTAGATGAATATTTTAATTTAAAGGTTATAATAGACCTTCAACCAGTAAGTCTGATGTCCCTCAAACAGGATACATACAAAGGTAAATTGATTATAAGTCATTTCTTATAGATTCAAACAGGTTAAGATTCCACTACATTTTTATACCAGTCCTGTAGTAGTTTTGTTATTAAAATTATTATCAACTAAAGGTATTCTTGACTTGACTCATGTATGAATATCTTTTTATATATTTAGCCCACAGATTATTGTCAGTGAACCCCCTCCCCCCATACCAGATTCTCAATACACTGGACTCATATTCTAAAAATATGAAATTTGTGCAGTATCTCTTGTAATGTTAACCTCAGGCCCGGTCAACACGTATTTGTGTATACGCAAATCTTTTTTTACGAATACGACTTACGTCCACACGTATCCGCCGTAAATGTTAGCTTTTTCTGGAAATTTTTGAAAACGCTCTCCAGAGTGGAATTTTTTTTTTCGGCACGAATACGGATACGTGTGGACGCTCGTAACCGCAAATTTTTGAATATGATGACATCACTCTTTCGCATCCAGTCCTCGCCGAGTACGATAAACAAACATGGCGTACAGAAGCTTCGCTGTTAGAGGTTCTATAAGTGGTTATAACATGTGTCCAGATAAATGCAGCAGTGATAAATTTACAGTCTCGGTATATGAAAATTGTCAGGATATTTTGAGAATGTTATCAATGCATAATGGCCAGCACAAAGTCAAAAAAAGAGTGAATAATCCAAGATGATTTTGGACATGTTTGTTCCGTTTAGTCTTTCTTGACTTTAAGAAGCAATTCCACTTCATCATCTGTTCATTTATAAGTGTCTAGCGTACTTTTTTCTGAGGGTTGAGAAACAGTTTTTGACGACGACACGTTGATGGCTCCATATTTACAATTTTGCGCATGATCAATTTAGAAAAACTTTCCGTCAAAAGAACTGGACAATAGAGTGCATCAAAGCGTATCGCAATTTTTTCCGGATACAGTATACGTATGGACAGTCAAAAACGATTTGTATACGCTACGTGTGGACACAAAAATTTTTGTAATCACAAAAAAAATGTGCGGATAAAAAAATTTCCGGATACGTGTGGACATGGCCTCAGTTAACCAGAACCCCCTCCAACCTGGACATTTTTTTTGGTCCCAGTGCTGTCTAGAATAGAGGGACCAAATTATATCTTGTCCCTGTTTGCCCTTTTATAAATCCTATTCAGATTTCTGTATGATCCTTGCACATACAGAGAATCAAAAATAGTTTGTGCTTGTCATAATGAAAGCAACAATTTGATAATCACTGTTAGCTTATTGGCTATCTCATCAATTATTAATAATTCTTTCTAGAATAACTAATGATGACAGGGAAGATGAAATGGATCAAAATTTAGGGTAAGAGCATTGACAGCAGCATAATCAGTTAACTTAAACATTCACACTTTCAAGATCTGGCAGGTGGACTCCAATATAAAAGCATCAGGGATGCTAAATCACAAATTGAAATGTTCAAGGACTAAAGATGTTCTTTGTTGTTTTTGCAGTCAAGTGTCTAACATCCTTGGTAACTTAAAGTCAATGGCTGTTGATATGGGGAATGAGATTGAAACACAAAACAGACAGCTGGATCGAATTAATGCCAAGGTATATTAATGTTGTCATTTTATGTTATAATATAAATGATATCTTCATCTATCATTGTTATTATACTCTTTGAATCCACTCAACTCTCAACTTTTGGATGCAAATTTGTTACGTTAAGCATGATTTTGACTAGCAGATTTACACTACATCCATGCATTTCTTTTGTGCAGCAAAGGAGTTTGACACTGATTCTCTAGGTGAAAGATTTATTATGAAATTGATCTCCTATCAATCTTTGCATGCCTACTACTTCACAAAGGACAGAAAATTGCTGCCTAAGTACAAGTTTTCTTGGCTAGTCTGAATAGCTTGTGGTTGTAGAGTAAATTTTGGGGTTGATTTGATGTGTAAAAGTAATAATTTTATAGCAAATCTGTGATTATACTAAAATGAAGCATTTGCATTTAAACATTTTAAATTATTATGATTTAACACTTTGTATGCATGTTGTTTAACAGTAAAATAAAGCCTAGACAATAATAAAAACTACATTATTATACATTATGATGATCTCAATTATTTTCATTTTCCCATTTAGGCGGAATCAAATGATGCAAGAATCAATGTGGCCAATAAGAGAGCACGGGATATACTTCGAAATGCCTAATCCATACTGATACTAAGAGGAAATTATTTGAATAACAGCAAGCAGCAGGATTGTCTCATCACTATCAACTTATACAGCTTTTAAATTAAATTTGCTTTACTTCAATGCCATCTATCCAAATGCCATCCAACCACATCATATGTAGTCATTATCAGTTATCATCTAGTTGTAGAGGTGTGCCATAGTTTCATCCAAGGTGAGACTGAAACATCTCTATAGGAGTTAATATCCTTTGGGACCCAATGAGTGACAGATATAACCCCAGGGTTCCCAAGGATTCATATCACTAGTATGCTCCATGTTTGTAACCATATTATGTAGATTTATTTTAGTTATGTGACTGTATTCATTATTAGTACTTGATGTAATACACATTTTATGGAAAACATCTGAAGAGTCCCCTTGACACCTTGCAAAACATATTTGACTATTTTCTAATTCATGGTTAATAAGAAAAACAGAAAAAGATGGATTCACATAAGTTGTCATTGAGTTGGGTTTTAACCCTGGAACAGTGTTCCCTGATCTCTAAATCTAAGGTACATAATATGTAATTTCCCTGAATGACCTGATAATTATCCTTCCATGACTAACTGGAATTTCACCACTCTAGGGTATGTATAGGGGATATGACCCCTCTTTCAGGACCAAAAAAAAAAAACGAACAGACCTTTGATGACATCAGATGATGATTACTGAGGATTATTGATATTATCTATTTAAATGATATTTCATGAATTTCAAAAATTAAATAATGATAGGGTAGCTAGAATAATTATTACACCAAGTAATTTTCATGGAGGCCCTTGTAGGTCCTTCCTGAGTCTTGACAAAAGGTATAGTGGCCCTGAGTCTTGTCAATGTTTCGAATTCCTCGTTTTCAACAAACAGCAATGTTAATCAATTTCCATGATTAATACCACTTTTAAACCATTGGTAACATACATCCTCAGATAACAAATTTCAGACTGATGGTTTGATGATTTAATTGTTTTAAATGAATGAGCCCATTTATTGCATTACAAACAGATCTTTAATTTGTAAATATAAATAAAACAATTTTTTATTGAAAATCAATGTTCAATTTGTTGTTGAAAGTATCAATAATGTAATCCTCTTATGAAACGTTATTCCCCACTAAAAGCTAAAATAAAATTGCATGGTTACCATTTTCCGATGAGAATGTTCAAATCCCCTTTTGATTTATAAATCATATTAAAAACTTTCCCAATCCGGCCTTTACCAATATTTTACTTCTGGGCCTCCTGTGGTGTTCCCATGCGCCATATGCATCATTGCACAATAAAAGGCAAAGGAGATAAAGTTCATTTCGGTACTTTGTCCAAAATGTCTGTGATAATTTCCTTCGTTGTGAACACTGTCAAGTCATGCAACATCCCTGTACTTTTAGGGTTTATATTAGGTATCTTAATACCTTATCTTTTCATAAAAGTACGTCGTTATTTAGTTCGCCGAGGTAAAAATCCATTTGAGAAGGACACACGTCGACAACCAGAACCATTGATCCTCGACCAAACTGAGCGAGATCGTATACTCAAGCAAGGATTTAGCGCCAAGAAGATACCAGAGAACTTAGATGCTATAGTTATTGGCAGTGGAATTGGGGGTTTGTCTTGTGCCAGCTTGCTAGCCAGGAGTGGAAAGAAAGTGCTTGTTCTTGAGCAACATGACCAAGCCGGAGGTTGCTGTCACACATTCCATGACAAAGGCAAGTTATTATTTTAAACGTAGCTCGTAACAATTATCGAATCATAGACTTAAAAGCAGTAATTGAAAAAATAGTAAAAAAATATTTAAATGATACTGTTACAGGCATATGTTCATTATAGATTTAATGAAGTGCCGTTTTTTTCCCTGCAAAGATTTATCAAAAGAAACCTCTGCAAGGACCTGGACGTGTTTATCTTTCTGTCCAGCAAACGCACGCTGAAGTCAGTGAGCATCACGTTATGTCACATTTGAGATGCAAAAATTTGGTGTGCATGTTGTCGCCAAGTTTTTAATAAATTAACTGACATACTGGTTTGAAACCGGTTAATAACTGGTAGGAGCAACTATAGAATACCCGTCCACTTTTCGATTGCATGAAAACAGTGTTCCTGTGGTCGGCAGTCCCTGCAGTCGTTTGAAAACGAAGTAAAATCATAGTCATGGTATAAGTGTACCCGCGGTCGGCAGTCCACGCAGTCGTTCGAAAACAAAGTAAAATCATAGGCATGATATAAGTGTACCCGCGGTCGGCAGTCCCCGCAGTCGTTTGAAAACGAAGCGACTGGCGACTGCGGGAACAGTACCTGAGGTGATTTAACTGAGTGGACGGCATTCTATAGTCTAGCCAACTGGTATGCAAGTTAATTTATTCATCTATTTTGGATCGCTCGAAACATGTCATTGTAGAGGTTTCTTTTGAAAAAGCTCTCTCAATCAGGGTAAATTTTTCCATTCAATGTGCCAGTATCAACCAACTTTGTATTTGTTGATAAGCACATGACCAAACAAAGTTTTAGTTTGAGCCAGGTTGCACTAAGGATAATTAACTTGCTTGTCGCTGGGAACAAAAAGTTATTTGATTAAGACATTAAGTGTAAGGTCGCACTCTAAATTAGGTATATTTGGCCGATTATATCAAGTTGCAAATGGTAAAAGTAGTTTGTGATCAAACCACTCCAATAAAATAATGAAGATTTAAATATTTACCAATTATTGGATGAGGCTGTGCATGATATGAATATTGAGGTGGCAGTTTGCTGCTGAAGATATACTTGGCTAATTCTTCATATCATGTGAACTTAGACAAATTTGTTTATTTTTCATTGAAAATATTCACAAAAACGCAAAATAATGATTTTACAAAGAAAACATTTCAGTTACTGATGTCAGCTCTTCTTGGTGTCCAATAATTTTTCATATTGTACTGAAAATGATGTCATTGTCCAATGATTTGTTTAAATTAAATTTTGCTAATTCTACAGCACCCCTCCCCTCCCGTTGCACCAAAAACAAGGATAAAATATATCTGTTTAAAAATAATAGTGTGGCTAGATGGTGTCCAAATTATGCTAATTAGTCATAATGTTTTCGTACCATCACTTTTCAATCCAATGAGTTTCTGTTATTATGTGCAAGAAAGCTAGACAATCTTTTTTTTCCTTTTGAAATTTAATAATCTTCACAATTTCTTGCCAGGATTTGAATTTGACACAGGAATTCATTACATTGGCGAAATGCAAAATCGTACTTCAACAAAATTCCTGATTGACCAACTGACAGATGGGCAGCTTGTTTGGTCACCACTGGAGAACCAGTATGACACAGTTGCTATCGGTGACCTTAGCAACCCTAAGTTATTTCCAATAGTGAGTGGCAAGGAGGAACTCAAGAAAGTACTCTATGAAAAGTTTCCAGATGAAAAAGCTGCCATCGACAAATATTTTGAACTTTTAAAGGTAAAAAGTAAAAATTATTTAATTTGAACTCAAAGTCAACTGTTCTTCAGTAAGTCAACAATGCCGTTTTTCATTTACATCCATGGGTACCTTTGCTTGGACTATTTTAAGTCACTTGTGATTAATAGGGGGTGCACCATCATCAGGAGGGGGTGCACTGCCCAGTAGACATGAAATACTGATTAGAAGATGTTTTGTGAAAATATTTTTAAAAAAAAGGACTTATCATTTTTTTCCAGGAGGGGATGCATACCCCCTGCAATCCTCTCCTAGATCTACCATCTAGAGGTACATTTTTTTTTTCCCAACATAACTTTGCTTTAATTTCCTTTAAGTTTACATTTTGTATCCACAAGGATAGCCACTATATTGTTTGATAAATCCATTGTTGATCATTTCCTTTGTTTGTGTACATATTTATATCCACAGAAAATGAGAAAGTCAATCATGGGCTATTTCATCTTGAAAGCCATTCCACAGTTCATTGGACGGTTTCTAGTGTCTACTGGTTTTGTACATCTCTTTACTGATTACTTCAAATTATCAAAGAAAAGTGTAACATACGTGCTTGATGAATTGACTGACAATAAAGACTTGAAGACTGTCTTGTGTTACTGCTTTGGAGATTATGGTAAAGACTGTTAAGTGTTAGTTTCTTTGATAAAATGGTTATAAGATATTACATGACACCACATTCAAATGTTTTACCTGTTAGCCAATCAGTATGATTCATTATTTGCAGATTGGTTAAGAAGTACACTTGGAAATGTGCAAACAAACAACTCTTACTTTTGTGCATTGTGGTGTAAATCATTTTTTGTTAGAGTCCATACACCGTTCTCATAATGGCCGCCACCTAATTATCACAAGGTTAAAAATTGCAGATGTAAGACAAATAAACTAATCAAAGAAGCGACATCCACATTAATAATAGCTTGTGAAAGTTTGAGAAAAATAGATTGAATTTTTAGGAAGATATTATCAAATGAAAATTAGCCAAAACACCAAAACGAGGCCAGCAAGGCGTTGACAAGAAATTACATATTACATTTCCTTATATTTTTAACCTAGCAGAACTATTTACGCTTTTTGTCCAAAACTGCGAAACTTTCTATAAATGTCTATCCATGATACTCCTTTTATTCGAGTGCAACAAAATACGAAAAAGTTTATTATTTTGGAAAAGGCAATTTTCCGCCATTATGAGAAAGGTGTATAGAATTGCATTATTATATTTTCATCTTTCTTAATGTACATTACCGGTAATGGGAGGGGACACAACCAGCTAGTAGGTGTTCAGCATTATTTTCAATTTCTGAAATCTAATTGAAGTTGCAATACAATTTCCGAGAACAATGCAATGGAAGCAAAACTATATTAAGAGTCAGCAATCCAATGCCGTACACACTTTTCTTACTCTTTCCATGGATACATAGATAATTAAAGAGTAGAAGTTTAAACAAGGATGTGAAGTAGCTGTAGGAATCAAACTATTGAATATCTCTCCCACAGATTGTGGCATGCTAGCCAACTGTACCAACCTTTTTCCAAAAACTAAGCTCATTTCTCAGATAAAATTCTAGTTCATTGAATTTTGTAACGTTATCTTTTACTATTTGCAGGAAACATCCCCAAAGAAGGTAGTTTTGCCATGCATGCTTTATTAGTCAATCATTTTATGAATGGAGGATCATATCCACGGGGTGGTGCTAGTGAAATTGCACTACATATAGTACAGGCCTTGGAGAAGATGGGTAGCACAGTTATGGTGAGAGCTAAAGTTACTCAAATACTGCTGGATGAAGAAACAGGAAGTGCAAAAGGTACAATTTGATATGTCAACTTTCAGAATAAAGGTTGTTTTATTGCCTCGAGGTAATGTCATATTATTGTCTTTTTTTTTTTTTTTTTTTTTTTGTTCTTTTCGTGAAAATTATGTTTTTGGGGGATATTTTAATTTGTGTAGAATTGTTTCTGGTTGCAAATGTTCTTTAATGACAAGAGTAATAACTATTTCTAAGTAACTGTTATTAGTACAACTAATATTTCATTTCTTTTTTTATTTTATAGGTGTGCGTGTGTCCAAGAGTAGTGGTGATATTGATGTCCTTGCACCACTGGTCGTCTCAAATGCAGGGTTTTACAACACCTATCAGAAGCTCCTGCCCCTAAGTGTTTCTCCTGTCAATGATATCATGAAAGAAACCAAAGGTGTCAAACCAGGCATGGGTGCCCTTTCTGTTTATATTGGCCTTAAAGGATCCAAGAAAGACCTTGGACTGAAAGCACAAAACATCTGGGCATTTGTTGAAAATGAACCTGATAAAATCATGGAAAAGTTCTATGAGCTGAAAGCAGAGGATGCTGGTGAGCAAGACATTCCTATTCTGTTCATCTCCTTCCCGTCAACTAAAGATCCAGAGTGGGAGAAGAGATTTCCAGACAAGTCAACATGTACGATTGTTACATTCACGCCATACGAATGGTTTGAGCAATGGAAAGATAAACGAGTCATGAAACGAGGTGATGACTATGAGGAGTTGAAGCATCGTATCGGCAGACGTATGTGGGAGCAGGCATGTCGTTTCTTTCCTAATTTGAAAGACAAGGAAGAGTTCTTTGATGTTGGTACACCACTCAGTAACCAGTACTACATTGCCGCCCCTAAGGGAGAAATCTATGGTCTTGATCACAACAAAGATCGCTTCAGCCCTGAAACATGCGTTAATCTACGACCTGAGACAACCATCCCAGGCTTGTACTTGACCGGTCAAGATATTCTTACATGTGGTTTTGCTGGCGCAATGTTTGGTGGTGTGTTTGCTGCTTCAGCAATATTAAAGAGAAATGTGATGAATGACATGATGAGTCTGAGAAGAGAAGTTAAAAAAACACAAGTTAACATTGATTGAGACAATTGTTTGAGATTGTGACAGATGTATTTTGACACGTCTTGTGAGCACAATTCAATTAGGTGAATTCAGAATTGTTTAGGTTCCAACCATAAGACAATATCTAACAATATCTCAAGAACATGATTTTCTATAAAACATTTAACAACAAGTGTTGAAATAACTAATTAAAGGGGGAAATATTACCATGGAAATACTGGGTAAAAACAGAAATACATTGTTGATAGAAAAGATCAATAGATTCTGAAATGAATGTGTGAATTAGTATAATTGTGAATTGATTGATAATAAAACTGTGCTTGTATTTTAGAAAATGGTGTCGACATGGAATGCTTTTGCGACATTCATTGACATCAACCAAAAAACCCCTTGTGAACTTCATTTGCATTGAACAATTATACACATCAATGTTACGTACACCAAATCTGAGTACATAAAAAAAGACTTGTTTGCATTATGACACTACCTCCTACACTGGATAATCTCCTTACAACACTTGACTTAAGTGGTTGTTTTTGTTGAGTTAGAAAAGCCAGATAACTTGGTGGAAAACCCTTGAGCAGACACAGGAGAAACACTTCAAACAAACTCACATTCTTCCCTGGTCAAGCTGCCACATAGCAACAACAGACTTAGCATGTGATATATTTTCATCATTACAATTCATTACTTTCTATACTTGGTTTTGCAAAACCAAATGAACACAACTCGTAAACCAGCAATACAAAAATGTCATTTTATTAATAATAATAATTGGAAATAATTAATATCAGAAAATGAACTGACTTATTAGAGTGCAGGCCAAAAAGATGTAAAATAAACGTTATTGCAATGCTGTAATAACAATTGTCGAGTTTAATTGCACTAAATAGTGGAAGTTAGTAAATATCATTGGAGCTGAACAGAAAGTTTAATACTATTTAGTACCAAATAGGGCTAATTAAACAAAAGAATACAATTTATTGCATTTGGATAAATTGCGCTATTTAGTTTCTATGCTTCCGTAAGTACTCTAAGTTTGTAGTAGATAACTGGTAACTAGTTGCTACTTACACTTTTAGACACTAAGTGGTTCTTTCACATTTTTTGGAGTGCACTGTAGAGAGTAATATCAACTTCACACTTGATAATTTGTACAACTGAATCATTGGTTAACACCATATATTTGTAAGTTAGACAACTTATTGTAATCATTGCAATTTAAATAATTTCCAATTATTTATCAGGTAGCAATACTAGTCAAATAGTTCCATCTGTAGTCGTGATTTCTGTAATTGAATATCATAGCTAATATTTAGTTATGGAAGCAACTTCAGAACTTTCTTAGTTGTCCACGAGCCTATACAAAGTCCTTAGGCTGCCATCACACAATATATTAACCAGCTCAAAATGGAAGTGTCCTAAGTGATTATATTCAACATCCATGTATCAAAACATTTCTATGAGAAGTAAGTAATTATTATACATATTACACATGATATTTTTTGTCAAATGGAAGTTACAAATTCTAATCCAGTCAAATTCTGAAAAAAAAATCTAAATTTGTAATAGAGTCGTTTTTGCATGGGTGGGAAATGGTAAGTTTACCATATTGCTACAAATACAGTAGAATTTTTTAATGTGTTCAGAGAAACTACGGTTATGATATTATACAATACCTACTGTTTCCCACTCATATGAAAACAACTCTATAGTTGTATAATGATACATGACAATGATGTGCTCTTGCTTGTAAAAGCAATGAAAGGAACAAAAATACACTCCCTGATATTGAACCTTATATCATAATAACTTCATAATAATTCTTTAAAAAGAAATGATTAAAGCCTGCAAAAAGTTGGTTGAAATATACACCTGTAGAGTTGCCCTTCACAGCAGGCTTAATTCACTGTCAAGTCACGTCTAGGTTTGCTTGGAATTAGGAGAAAGAAGATACCACTTTCACTCCATTCTCCCTTCTCTTGCTATCACAGCCTGGATATTCAATGAATATCTTGCAGATGAGGCTTTGTTAGAGCAGCTGTATCGTTGTTAGCGAGTGAAGTTACATTGTTTCAAAAGTAAATGAAATCAAGGAGCACATACTACACAGATGTATTCTCAGACTTTGAATCAGTTGATAGCGCATGTCCGATTGAAAATTATTTTTAGTTATTAAAATCATTGGTTTCCAAAGCAACATGCACTAAAGATTTTAAAATCTTTTTACTGTATCTGCATGATTTTAATTACTTAGCAACCTTAGTGGTATTCCTTAATAGTGTAACATCTAGTCGAAAGGACTAAGAAAGGTCTGGACTAAACTATATGATTTACAACTTTCATGAGAAATTATCTATGTACAAGATTATTACTGATTGTATAGCCAGGGTGTTTTTTGTCCAGTTTGTTAATCATTCTCTTCTCAAGTTGTCCAACCTACAATGAATGAGCAAAGCAATTGTATGTGACTCATTGAATAGCATCATAATCCAAGGGTTGGGGGTGTACTACTGAGCCCTCTGAACCCTATCAAATCATGGAAAATTCTACCCAGTTAAGTAAAGTTGCTGAAACTTTAATTTGGCAACCCATGTTTGACAAGTATCCCTTAACAATTTCTTGCATTTTTTAATTTGTATGATAATATATTATACACAGAGGGCCACAAGGTCATTCCGTTTTTATCTTAACTGCTACCCTGTTAGAGTGCACACAATCATAATCCATGAAACTTTAGTAATACTAAATAGTGCAATTTTGTCCAAATACTATTCTGTACTATTTACAGCGCGAAGCGCGTTACTGTTGCCAGCGAGCAAAGATTTTTGACGAATTTTTGACACTTTTTTGACATTATTTTGATTGGTGGGCGGAGTTATCATCACAATTACAAACGTACCGCTCATCACATGTGACAATGCGAATTTGCTGAGGCTGGTTAAACGAAATGAAATACAAAGTGAAAGTCGAGTATAACAAAGATAAATTTATCAAATTTACAGTGGATGGTCACCTTGTAAATGGGATAGTGCAAAACTATTCGTTTGCTTCCCTTGTGAAAGACATCCGTAAGAGATGTGGATGTTTGAGACATCAATTTTTGCGCATACGTTACACGAAGACGGCGACTATGTGAATCTGATCGAAGACGATGTCGAAAATTTCAATGATATGTTTGTACGCGCTCCATCTGAAGGTGATGGTGGATATGGCAAAATACTATTGCGAGTCAGTGAGCTAGATTCACCGGTTGTTCAGCCTACAGACCAGGCTGCAAAACGAAGAAAACTTAATGAAAACCCGTCAAATTCTGTCCAATTTGAGCCTCGGTCATTGGCGCTAAGTTTCCAAAACGCCGCGACCTCGATACCTAAATCCCAATCACCGTTAGATCACGTCAAAGCTGATATAGTAAATAATCTTCAAATAAAGAAAACACTATTATCAAGTGCAAAAGAAGAACTACTGAAAGTAACACGCGAGAATGATAATCTGACTCCTCTGTCAGCCACACGTGCAAGAATCTGCGGTATTTGTCACAAATCTGGACACACAAAGCCGAAATGTACATCGTCTCCATGTTCATCATATAAAAATTGTAATTGGAGGGACAAACACCCAGAACTAAAGGAAAAGATTGCTGAACTACAAAAAGAAATCAAGCGATTACAGCAAGAGTTCAACGATGCAGAATCAAAGCTCAAGGCCTTTTCTGAATCACGCACAAAAGCGACGACATCATTCTTTGCCATAATGCGCCCAAGATTGAAAGTCCGCGACTTGATCAAATATAGCGATCGTGTTCACTTGGATCGTGACCTTCTAATTCTTGAAAAAGCTTTAAATGGAAAAGTTCCCGACTTTGACGCAAGCGAGGATTGGCAACTACCTCTCATGATTGAACAATTTAGAAACAGAAATATAGATGCATATTTACAAAGCCGAAAATCCTCTTCCTCGTCCTCTACAAGCGTGTAAAAACAGTTCAATACTGAGTTCAAATTTGTTGTGTTTTATTATGCCATAGACAAGACATTGAATGACAACTTGTATTTATAGTGAATGTGCACGTGTATATTACCCGGCGTACCTACTCGAACGATCCGAAAATATAATCAATTAATTAATTAATCAATCATTGTTGCAAACGGCTCATGTAATTTCGTTCGATTATGTACGCCGTGGTGTACATTATCAGCGATATGTAATATTGATTATGAATTGCACTAGTCTCGTCTGTGATTTGTAACATTGTTATTGCTTATTGTTGTTGATTAAATTGAAACTATTACAAACTGCAGCCTAATAATATCTAGACTAAAAAAAGCAGCATTCATATATTGCTTATTATTGAAACAAAAACTAGATTTTTTATTGGGTTTTTCGAAAGCGTACAATTTGCAAAATAATTTCTTGGTTATGCATAAATTAGTGAGGGAAAATTTCAACATAGCTACAACTGTAAACTAGATCTAAAAGTACAACTAAAATGATCACAAACTGCATGTATCTTCAACTGGAAAAGCGAAAACATTTCTGCAAAGACTCGGCAAATCTAAAAATACCAGCAGACAACTTATCATGACAGTCATTCAACCGTGAAACAATTGACGGCCCAAAGCCTGTGACGATCGTGACGACACAATCTATTTGCAAACTTTGTTTTACTGTTTGATTGTCTCTTTTTTGTGTGTGTGTTTGTTTGTTTGTATTTCCCCTTTCTCTACTCAACTGACGAATGTTCTAATTGTTCTAACGTTTATAAATAACATGGCGGTTACTATTCTACACGAGATAGCCACAATTCCTAAAGCAGGCCGACGAGTTTTCTGGTGTGACGTGAGAAATCGCTTCACCAATTGCTATTTCAGTATGATTTGAAGATAATTGCTGATGTAACTGAAGGAACAGTTTGACTTGGTTGAAGCAATATTCGCATGTATTGAGATGTGGCGAGTATGGCGGCTGGTAGATTAGACTAATTCCGCATCGGTTCAGCATATTTCGCAATAATGGTTCAATGTGACGGGCGTGATGAAATCCACAATTGTCCATTACAACGACGTCACCTCGCTCTAACGCAGCACTGCCATCGGGTCGCTCCACCTGTAATGCATCGTTGAAAAAATTAAGAAGTTCTAATCCATTTGACGGGCCCTGAAGAACGTTGAACATATCAACGCCAACAACAGAGTGGAGCAAATTTATAGTAAATGTTGCATTTGATGCGTACCGCTGTAGTTCAATAGCTCGCTGTCACACTCTTGCGTTTCCATATTTACGATTTCCGGTCGTCTTTATCACACTTGATTCATCAAAGAAATGAATCTTGTTCGCTGGATATCTTGATATCGATTGTAAATATTCATTTTGACGATTCACTGCTCCTGGTTTTTCTGCTTCAAGTGGTTTTACTGTGAGCTTTTTTTTAGTGAATAGAAGATCATCTCTGAGTCTTCTGTTGATTTGCGACCTTCCAGGTAAGTCATTGGGATGAACGACTCCATCCAACAATAACCTGTGCTGAATCTCTGAAGAGTAAGTGCTCGGTTTGACTTGCTTTTGTACTTCGATGTATTCCAAAACAGTGGCATCGATTTTAGGCTCAGGGAATCTTGTTCTCGGTATGGGAATCGAGGAGTTGGTAACATTATAATTTTTTATAACTTTCCCTACAAATGTATGGCTTGTTCGAACCTCTCGCGCTATTGCTCTTTGTCCTTGGCCTTGGTGATGTAGATCTAGTATTCTCTCACGGAGTAATGTAGGATGTGCTTTACCACTGTCGTAAAGACCTCTGTTCGCGTTTACACGCAATTGAACGTTTGCTGCAATAATCGAAAACAAAAAAAACAAAAAAAAACGTAAAATTCCAAATTATAAATGTAGCAAAACAAAGAAATTAAGGTAAGGTATAATACTTTGTTTGTGTACTTACGAATGCCTTGAAAATTCATTTTCTTCTAATCTGTAGTTTCGCGCGCTGAATTCAATCGAACGCTAACTCCGCCCACCAATCAAAATAATGTCAAAAAAGTGTCAAAAAAGTGTCAAAAATCTTTGCTCGCTGGCAACGGTAGCGCGCTTCGCGCTGTAATGATTAGTGTTTCATGGATTTATTGTTTGCACACTACTGCTACCCTAAAGTACTATTCTGAGTCATACACTATACACCTCATTACCTGGCCTGTAGATCAGCATCGGCATCTGCCATTGCTGGTACTTTAGCAGTAGGAGCAGCTTCTTTTTTACCAAGACTACCACCCGCTGCTGGAATATCTGATAACTATAATATCAATAAAACAACATTATTACAATACATAATTTACGGACACTTACACTACAAAATTAATTGAATTTAAAATAAAGTACATTTCAACTAAATTATACTTTAATGACAGTACATATCAGATATTTTTGCAAAAAAAAAATGTTGCATTCTAAAAATATTTGAATTTATGATACATGTATATTGAAGATCCATTTTAACTTTTTTTGATTTCCTTTTTGATCAGTTACAATAAACAATTGTCAACATGGCTCTTGAAGGAAGAACATTTTCATGATAAGATACATGTTAATAGCAATTTTAAAAAAATTATTTAAGCAAAACTTAACATAATTCAGCCATATTTTTAAGTTAATGAAGTTTCTATCTATCTATCTATCTATTAATTATGTTAATTATTATTGATAATTGACTACACGAATACAATTTCTTAGAATTATATAACTACAATATATTTACCTCTTCTGTTAACTGGAGTCCCAGCTCATCAAATACTTGAGCTACAAGTTTATCACTAAAATAAAATGGTATTCAACAGTGTTATAAATCACAGGGACAAAATGGCATGTGTATAAAAAATAATAAATTTAAGTACTTTTATTAACCAAGACTACAGTCTGTGGAACACCTAGTATATTCCAGACAGTACTGGAGACACCAAAGAAAATGCCTGGTTTAGATGGGTTTCCCAGGGTTTTCAATAATAGGGAGCTACCAGCATTAATGCACCCCCTATTTTACCTCTTCCTGTCAGCCATTTCTAGGCTAATGAGGTTAATTTTAGGGTCAGCCTCATGATGAGACATCTGAACATCTCTGATGAAATATTATCTCATAAAGTGTGAGGATGTAGCACAACAGACAAGAGTCTTTTGATGTCTTTGAAAACAACCAATGAAAACATTGGATCATGTTGTTCTCTATTAGCCTCCTCCGCAGGCAACCCTTTTTTGGCCCTTTTTGCTTTTTTTACTTATTCTGGATTCCTTTGTTGCTCTCTCGACTGAGAGACCTGGTGCCCAAGAGAAAAAGAGAAGGGGTTGCCTGCCAAAAAAGGACACACTTCCGGCGTTCTGCGCATATTAAGTCGCACATGCAAATATTAAACGTGGGGGTGATGGTAATTGAAAATTTGAAATAACCACCATTTTAGTCCTCTCATATTTCGTAGTTTGTTTGTGTTTATGTATTGCATGTCGAACGAGAACCAACTTGAAGGTGCTGTATATTGCTTCTCAGTACTCAGCTATTTGATATTTAAAATCACAACAAATTTTATTTTCTAATCTTAATTTCCATCAACAACGGCAACAAGAACGTGCGAATGTTCAAGATGGCGAAACGAGTGACTTGCTTATAACTTTTTCTTTCTCGCTCGGTTCATCTTGTATTGTGTTGTTCTGACTTTCACGAATGGCCGCATTTGAATCATCTACCTTTAAATTCAGTTGAGAGCTGGTTCACTAAATCTTCAGTTTCTTCTATTTGTAGTTTAGTCGCTTTAATTTGTCTTAAAACATTTTCATACGAATTACTTAAATATAATACTTGAAGTAGAAGTTTTTTATAAACTCGCACTTGAAGCCATGTTTTACAACAATCACACTTACCACCACCCAGTGTGAATTTCATTGGATAAAAACTTCTTTACCCCTCCCCCGGTCCCATTGCATGTCCAAAAGGTGACATTACAAGTCCGCATTGCTCGGTTTTTGGCAGGCGTCTCTTTCCCTTTTTTTTTCTCGAGGTGACGTAATCCCATAATCCCAAACGGTCAATTGCAAAAAAGGAAGCCCATCCAAGAAACAAGAAAGGAAAACGCTAAAAAGAGACGCCTGCGGAGGAGGCTAGTTCTCTATGACCTATTCACAAAGCCATTCAAAACACCTTTGTCACTACAACTGTAATTTTTCAAGCAATAAACAAAAAAACATCCAGTTTAGAGGGGTTTCACTGCATTAATTATTTACCTCTCTTCGTCATCTTCCTCATCTCCGATTACATCGTCTACAGCATCATTCATCATTTCTTCTTTCATGTCCATAATTTCAGACTAATATTAAAAAAAAAACAATTTAATCACATTAATTTGAATTGTATTAACTACAGTCTGAACAGATTTATAGCTGTAAAAGTGTTCAAACACTTCTGAGAACCACTACTTCAATGCTGATTGGTTGTATAATGACCATAAAAGGCCAGTCAACAAACTGACATCAATAATATATTAAGGACATTATTTTGACAGTCAATTACTCAAAATGAAGGTTGAAAATGTTCTTTTACAGATCAATCTGATCATGATGAAAGAACAATAAATTGATCAACATTCAAGATGATTAACTTGATGACTATTATAATATTCTTACAAAATTAATGAATATCTTATTTTATCACAGTAAACACTCATGCCATTCCATCATTGTTATTTTTAATTAAGGGATAAAAACTAGTTAGGTTCTAGATTGAACTGTGATGGTGTTTCTGTTGAAACAGTTGAAAAATGTATAGATCGTAAATTCAGATCTTCACCGTAAATTTATGAAGGTAAAACTGACGTTTTGGACATAATATTATATATTTGCATATAATACATTTATTACAATATAAATTTACATTTATATATTTTTTATATATATTTACTCCAACGAAGGACCAACATCTGAAACATCAGTTGTGCATTCATCATTTGATAATGTATACTCATCTGATACATTTTAACTTATTTTTAATCAGTTACCTGTTTTTCAAATTCCATCATAATTTGTTGTATTTGGGGAAGTTTGAGTTGTTTATTCATGGTGGCCATTGCCTGTAAAAAGCAAAAGACATTTCGTGAATGGAAAGCCATTCACATTTTTGTTCATAATTTACAAAAATAAGCTGTTACCTTAGCAACACCTTTCATTGCTTGAGCCATAGCATTATTGGATCTTAATGTCTGAAAGAGATCACACAGCTGTCAATCATAATCGTAATAGACTAGAGTCATTTTCACATGAGTCAGTAATGGTACAGTTAAATTTGAATGTTTTCTCAGAAACTACGGCTATGATACGATACAGTACTGTTTCCTACTCATACCAAAATGACTCTATAAGAGAAAGGTTCTACTTAGAAAATACTATAGTATAAATATTCAAGTATAAAAATTAAATGACCATATAAACTATGCGAAAGGTATGAAAGAAAAGGAAAATAAAGGGGTCGAAAAAAGATAAGGTATAAAGGAAAATCCAGTATAAAGCTTCTATAGTACATAATCCTATGCTATGGATATATTTTCATCAAATGGATAATTTTATCCATTGTTCGACATGCCAACCAAACCCTAAATAATAAGCTGGATTGCAAGGCTTGAAATAACAGCCTGACATAAATAGGTCAAAATGACCTTACAAATGCATTTGTAATAATAATTCTTTTTTTAAAAACACATCTACAAGATCAGTTTTTTCCCTCAAAAATATGGAAGTCAACTCATCCTTTCAAACTCTGATTTGGCAGGTCAAGTAGCAAATTTGGAGGGACATTGTCCCTTGGAATCTCATCCTTTTTACATACATTGTGCATGCATATATCTCTCAAACCTATTTTTATACCTGTATTTTTAATGACACTGCTTGGATATTTGCTCTCATTAATATAAATTTCTTGACATATCTTCTGGTGCGAACAAGATCTTTTGCCATAATTTTCACAGCATCCTGTAAAGGGCATTTCGAACAATCAGATCAAAATATAACCCAATCAACATGTCAATGATATACATGTTGTGAAATTCAAAATTTATTTACTGTTTAATTGCAAAAATTATTATAAAATAAATGATTGTATCAGCTTAGGAATATTATCTTTTAATAGTCCATTTAAAAATGAAGAACACTGAAAGTTATATTCAGTGAATCACACTAAATGTTTGCAACAGTTGTCACTATTCAGTACTAAATAACAACAAAAGAAAACAATAGATTTAGGATAAAATAGCACTATTTAGTCGTATTTATGTTGCACACTTTTAAGGCCGGTACACACTAGGCGACAAGTCGCAGCGACTTGTCCCCGTGACATGTCGCAGCGACAATTTCCTCCCGTGTGTACTAACATTTTTGGCTAAAATTGTTGTCGCCGCGACAGAATTTTGTTGCTGGGACTTGCCGCATGAAATCCAACCGGTTGGGATTGCTGAACCAGTGTACACTAAGGCGACATGTCGCGGGGACAAGTCGCTGCGACTTGTCGCCTAGTGTGTGCCGGCCTTTAGTGTGTGCGCTCTATGATATATTTTAATATAGCTGTTGTGTACAATTATACAATTACTGTACTGTACATCACCAACAGCCACACGTGCATACGTATAATTTTGCCTACAATTTACAGAATACACACACCATTTGTCCTAACTTTGCCATCTTTTTGATGTCAGCAATAACTTTCTTTTCCTGTTGCTCCATTTTTGCTCGTTCTCGATCCAGATCCCTAAAGCACAAAAAATAACAACAACTTAATGAAATAACCGAGTAGTAATCTTGTTCGTCGGTTAGCTATGCATATTTGAAGCATATGCATTTTCATCTTTCTCGCACAAATTCAAAATGCAAAGCACAAATAAATACCGTCTATACACAATAAACAAAATGGCGGACATTTCTCTTTACCTCATTGCTCGATTTAAAGCTCGTTGATTCTGTTTTAGCATTTCCTCGGGAGTTTTTCTCCTCCCAAATAAGAATTCTAGAGGCATTTTGAAAGAATAAAGTCCACACAAACAGCAAAGAGAAGAAAAACTTCAGAAATGTCCGACTTCAAAAACGTTTATGAACAGAAACAACACTATAAATAGACAGATACGTCATGGCACCACTTGTGATAATGACGTCATACGTAACGTCAAAGACACAGGAAGCCCAACTATTGTATGTCTTTGTAAGACTGTATACGTAAATTTCTATGTTTATCAACAATATATGTAAATTTTGCATCTATTTATTAGCTATTTAATCTGATAGTATTTATGCTAAGGAGGCTAATAAATACTTCTATCTATTTATCTATTTATCTATCTTGAAGGAATAAAAGACGCGCGCGCGTGCTTTATCGAGAAATAAAGCACGCGGGGATAGGCAGAACACGAAAGAAGTGCTAGAGAAAAAAAGCACAGCAAGCAAGTTTTCTCATTCCTTTTATAAAATACAAATTGACAAAGTAGAAGCAAGAAGTCAAAAATAGCTGACGTGTGCGTGCTTTGTGCTCTCATAAAGCACGCGCGTTGACCAATCAGAGCGCGCGGTATATCATAGTTATTTTATAAATCTATTTATCTATCAACTAATTATTCGGGCTTCTCTAATGATGTTGTTTTGTTCTTTCTTCCATGGATATAGGCACATGAAAATGAGTAGAAACACCAAATTAAGGCTAAAAAGGTTTCAGCAAGTTCTTCCATACAAACCCGTACATTTTTAACCAAGCAGAACGTTTTAGGATTTTAGCACAAAACCTCAAAACTTCCCATGAATTTCTATGCATAATAGTTCTTTTATTCCAGAGTAACAAACTATAAAAAATATTAGTTTTATATTTGGAATAGTCAATTTCTGCCATTATGGCAAAAAATTTATAAAGAAGCCCGAGTTCACGCAGCTTCAAATATTCGTCCATAACTACCCCGGGTGCCAGACGTCCGCAATGGGCTGGGAGCACCAAGGTGCATGGAAAGATCAAGACAGATTTTAAAAAGAATTTTGTATGACTTTATCTTTGTGAATTCAAGTGAAATAACTGATTTCATATTAGCTGATTGTCTGATTATCAGACCGTCTGGGGGTAAGGAGGGGATACCTTCTTGTCTCTACCCGATACTGCGTGCTCAAGCTAGTGTGATTACTGATGGAATGATTGGTTAGTTTGAACTGAATGATTAATTGTTAAGTTATTGATCTATGAGCTAATTGATTGACTGTTCTATGATCTGATTGTTTGTTTGTTTGTTGGTTGGTTGGTTGGTTGGTTGGTTGGTTGGTTGGCTGGTTGGTTGGTTGGTTGGTTGGTTTAGAGATTGCAGTTGTCCTTCTGAAAAGTTTGATGTACCGTTCTCCCCCTCCGTATGGATTATACTACTCGAACTTTGGAAATCCCTGCAAAGACACTCAGCAATGAAAGGATACACATGAATATATAGAATTCATCAATTTTAAATTAGTTTGTGCACTAATTAAAGTTATTGCTAGAATACAAATGAACTCTAAATGCTAACATCCTTTGTGCGTGGTATGTTTGCTTTCACGCGGAGCGCAAACATTTGAGATACTATTCATTCATGACAATCAATGCCTACAAGATGGATTGTAGTGACACTACATGGAGCCATCGGTATTATGAAAAAATACACAGATTTATTGCATAAACATTAATCGTTTATTTCCTATAAATGCTCTAGGTTGAAGGCTAACACCACGAAAAAAATGGTCTTACAAATAAGCAACCCGATTTTCAGTTAATCGCCGACACAAACAACAACTAAATAGTAACCTTTAAAATGTCAACATGTATGCTGAAAACAAGAGAAACGAGTAAAAGATCTGCAGGGGTAGGATGGATGAACCATCGAATATCGAGTCAGGGAAAAGACAGAATGACCGAACGAACGAATGTATGAATAAATGGATGTGGGGATGGATGGATGGATGGATGGATGAAAGAACGAACGAACGAACGGACGAACGAATGAATGAATGAATGAATGAATGAGTGAATGAATGAATGAATGAATGAGTGAATGAATGAATGAATGAATGAATGAATGAATGAATGAATGAATGAATGAATGAATGAATGAATGAATGAATGAATGAATGAATGAATGAATGAATTGATGGATGGATGGATATCGATGGATGAATGGATGAATGAATAAATGATTTAATGGTTGGATAAACATTTAATTAAATGAATAAAGGAGCAAACGGATGAATGAATAAAAAATGCAACATTTTTATGATGTTTAATTTGACAACGAAAATATTATATAATAATCTCCTCTATTTTGAAATAAATATCTTTGTATCTATTATATATACTGCGTTTCTACCATGTTCCAATATTTCAATTAAGAGAAAAAGAAAGGCAAAAGGAGAGAGGCCGGTTGTCAGCTAATAGGTTGTAAGATGCAAATTGACAAAAATATAGGAAGTCAATGATATTGCTTCGAAAGATAAAGTCAACAAACTAATAGTTGAAATGCATCATCAAATCTGAATAATTCATGTGTTCATCTAAGGCGACAGCATACAAGAACTACTGAGTTGCTATGTGAGGTAATTTGTAAGATTTTTTTATCACATACACGTGAATAATCTAGATGAGCCCATGCGATCC